>CM053792.1:302625361-302980361 GCA_028749045.1 Cupressus sempervirens
AAATGAAACCACATGTCATACATGATACATCATCACAAAAGATATAAAAATCCATCATAAAAGATAACCGTATATCACAAACATAAATAACTAGGTGCACGGTTCCTCCCAACCGTTAATAGCATCATTAGACCATCGTGGATCCTAGCCATCCCTCCATGCATAACATTCCAAAGCACCAAAGAGATCATCGGTATTAACATAGTAGGAATGTCACTCCTAAAACATCCTACTAACATGCAAAGTAAAGCATAGGATAACATCATCTAACATATGCAAATCATCAATATAAGAACATACCAGTAAATGCATCCATCATAGGGTACATTATGATAAATACCAACCAAGAATACTCCAGCCACGGTGTCTCTAACGGATCTCAAATGATAAGAGTGGAAAAATAATACCACTCAACCGTGTGGTACCTAGGTGGTCCACTCCCACCATGCTGAGGAGATAATCTCAAGTCCCAAACAAGCTATTAAAACCACAAAGTATAAATCTCTATAAATCTAAGAATCCTAAAAGTATACTAACTCAAAGGTTTCAATCACACAAAATTGACATCTAATTCCCAGAGGCACAACAATGACATGTAAGAAACCTACTCTACAAGCGTGAAAGTGTCATCACATTTATCACGTACAAGTTACCCTGGTAGTTAGCTAAACTCCACGGGTCCATATTGATCTCATGCGGCCACTAGTATCCTCTCATACTGATGAGGCACACTAGGGAATGCATGGTCGCAACCATGCATTCTCACTACTCCCATCCTAGCCTGTACAAGCACTCAAAGCATGGGCGAGAACATCAAAAATTATCTTTTTAGGTTCATTTAATCCCCATTTAGTGTGTAAATGTTATCACTTATCAACCAAACTTACAATGAGTTACCCTGGCAGCCACTTAAGGGCCCCGACCCCAATTGCAAGCCACTTCTGGACACTACAAGTAGATTACCTACCCTAAGCTCATGGAATGATAAAATCACCACAGTCCTGTACAAGCAACTGTAAAAAAAATCCAAAAGATAATCTATAAAAAGGAATCATCAAATATCCATGATGAAAGCATCAAATATCCATAATAAGAATCATCAAATCTCCAAGATAAGAATCATCAAATCTCCATGAGCATCTGAAAAAATATCCATAGAAAATTATGACCACAACAGTTCTCTATTGGAAACTAAAGGCATCACTGATAATCATAAATATCCATTGGTTCTCAATAACCAAAATATATCTCAAAATAAATCACCATATCCATTGGTTCTCAACAAAGCAACCAAGGATATCTCAAAATTATATTGATCGAGGACTCCAAAATGGTTGTGTAAAACATGTCACAACATGACATCATCAAGAAATAAATCCACATTTTAGTCCCATCATGGTGACTAGAAAATAATCCAAGGATAAATGATCGATGACTCAAAAATTATTAGCTCAAGTGTCTCATACACATACATCTCAGCTTCACACATGAAGACTGATGAACAATAACAATCAGTAAATACAAACATTTCATAGAGCATACAATCACATTACCATGGTTGGACTTATAAAGATCAAGACCAAATAAGATCAGCATGCCATCACATCTCATAACCCCTGAGCCTCTGGTAACAACTTAGGACTGATCAACACTAGTCAACCCAAAACCCAAAACAAGAAGCATATAGAGAATACACGATGCAAACACATGTTTTGGTTTTGCTATCTTACATAGTTGAATAATGTGTAGCGGTTTCAAGTTTTCTGTTTGCAAGTATACTTTCAAGTGTCTTAAGTTTCATCATTTGACCTACAAGTCAACCCATTTCCCCCGATAGCATTATCCTTTAATTATTAAGAATTACCTTCTAAGAATAACTTAAGGATAAATATTCACTAAAATGATCATCATTGACCTTTAATTATATTGTTCTCTATATTTAACCATGATCCATATTCTAATTGATTATCCTTTCAACTTTTCTAGGATCATTATTCGTTATATTATAAGAGGACCAATTATCATTCTTTGAATAAGAAATAATAACTTTATTAGAATGATCAATTAATATCGGTTTACAATCCTTGCCCTTTTATCATTCTAATAATTCTCAATTATATATTACTAAGTCTTCACCATTAAAATATGTAAAGTTGTTATTCAAGTCATAAGAATAAGACCTATCAACTTGATATCAATACTTTTACAATCTCATTTAAAGAATTATATCAATTAAATCTCTATTACATAACTTAATTATTAATTAAATCCAATTAGCTCTAGTTAATTGATTTAATTAATAATTTCATAACCAAACCATCAACCCAATGAGTATTAATTGACTAACAATAGTTTGTATGTCAAAGTCAACTTCAATCCAATACATAAATATTATTATTTTAATAATAATAATATTAACAAGTTATTTTGGAAATCTTATCCATAATGACTACATTCATATTTCTTAACGATTTCGTATTAATGATCATCATTTCAAGTTAAAACTCTATCGCATAATATAACTATATTGACAACTCAATGAATATCAATTGATTAAAATCAATTATAATCCAACTCCAAAAATTATTATCTCAAATAAGTTTACCCTATGTACGTTGATTCAGTTAATTGATACTCCTCCAAATTATTAACCAATTCAATTTGATTAATATCTTTTACAGTACTTCAATCATTAACTAATCTCCTCTAGATTATCTCCAATCAAATTTGTTGATAACTATTTAAACCATTATTTATTAGTAGCTTGTTAGACCCAACAATCATTAATAAATAATAAAATCATCAAACTATATTTTCATAATCCCCATTAGTTAATATTTAACTAACCTTCAAGGCATATCAATAATTTATAATCAATATAACAATTCAAATCGTAGCTATGTTAAAACAAGGTCAAAATGTAACAATAACCCATTGTCCAATATCAATAAAATTTGCGTCTCTTAATAATCATCATTAAACATCTTTATAAATTACTACCTCTTAACTATTTAATATATATTAAATAGTATTTAATATACATTAAATAATTAATATTAAAAGTTCACTACGTAAACTATATCAATATCTTTTCTCTATTAATAATAATTGATAAATTATTAATAAACATTTATCATTTAACAGTTTCAAGAACTCTAAAATAATTGAAATAATTTCCAACAAATACTTCCCTTGATAAAATAATTAAAACTCTATTATCAATTTAATCTAATTAATTCTTCAATTAAATTAACTAGTAGCTATGTCAATAACTACATGATTATCAGCTGATAATAGTTTCGTTCATTGAGTCAACTATGTATCATTTCATCAATGTTCAAATTATTTCTTTACTAAAGATTATAATAAATCTCCAATATTAATATCTCAACTAAATACCTCCTATGTTGGTTGATAAATAGATTAATTATACGAGTATGTGCAAGATCATGGTGTACCAAACTATGGCCTTAAGTGGCAGTGAAAAACCAACAAATCAAGGTTATGTCAACTTGACACATAATTTTAAAGTGGTATTGGACTTTATATCAAAAAATTTTAAGAAAATAATCTATAGGAAATTGAATCTAGTTTCTAAACTACAAGGGCTTATCCGAAGAAAAAATTATTTGATTGGTCAAAAGTTTGGATTTTAATGCAGTGCTACAAAATTTTTAGGGCAAAAATAAAAAGTAGGTGTATGTCTGACCACCTTAATCATAATCAAATGATACTATTTTTAAATATAATTTTAGATATAAAATGCAGACTCATGCCTTGATGTGATGCATATTTTTGGGAATTTTTATTCTAAATAAATAATTAATTATAAATTTTCTACTATACTATTTTCAGAATTAAAAAACTCTCATGTCTGACCACCTTAACTAGTTCAAAAAAAATCAAAATTAAGTATTTCCTTTTTGTTTCTTATACTAGTCAAAGCATATAATGTGACACATCTTTTGAATTTCACAAATCTTATACAGTTTGAAAGTTATAACTATTTTTCAACCAATATGTCAATCAACACTTTGTAGCTAACTCCATTAGAAAATAAGTAATAATTACTTACTGAACTCATAATTTGACAAACCTTACATTTATGAAAAGCTAAGAACATTCTTAAGAAACCCTTTTCATTACATCAAATTTTGGTTAAAAGAAAGTCGTCAACTACATGCTTGAAGTAAAAAACACATAAGAACATGCCAAAAACACATTTTCGTGATGTTTTAAAGATGACCATATAAGGTTGGTATCAAAAGATATAGTAGAAATTATAAAAGTATTAATTATTTTCATTTAGTATCAAGATGGGTGGGAAAAAAGTGGGAATAGATTTTGAAATTCTTTGAGGCATTTCAGAACTACATATTTTTCAGATCGCCACTTGTTGGCACACCATGATCTTGCACATACCCATACTTCTTCTACTATTAACTAATCTTAATTAAATTTGATTTAATTAGATTAGATAATAAACCATATAAACTAATGCATATTAATAAGATTCTAAGAAGGGAAGATTGCAATAATTTCTTTAATTCATTCCATGCTTTGATATATATTATTTTTGTGAAGTTTAAGCATAAAGAACTCTTGGTTATGGGAAATGGAGAAATATTTTTCCTTGAATAAAATAGTCCCAGTACGATGGCCATATCTCCCTAATGAACTGTTGGATTGGGCTGAAATTGAAATATGTTGGAGAGGGCCAAGTTGCACCAGTTCTGACTAGAGCGATCAAATAAATTCGATCACGATAAAAAGTTATGAATGACTAAGTTCGAGTCTATCCAAGGGGCAGCGACAAGGCAGTTTGTGATGAATTAAGAATTTATCCTAAAAGGTAATTGTTCTCTAAATTTACCCATTCATCCATCTAATAAGTTTGTCCGTACACATATAAAAATATAATTTGATAGAAAGATTACATCTAACCATTCAAATTTTCAACTTAGAATTTCTATTTTAATTCCAAATCTTGTCTATCTAATTTCACAATATAAATTCGAACCCAAACTCGATTCAGATCTAATTATTTCTCCTTCTAGGGTTTTTCTATTGTCTTTTTTGCAACTCTATATATCTAAATTCTAATTTAATTGTAGATTCATTCACAAGAAGTATTCAAACACATATAATAGACATGATGAAGATAGGAAGAAATAAAGTGCAAAGGAAATATGTGAATATCACGAGTGCACCTGGACATTGATGTTAATCCACTATGCCTCAGAAGTCCATAAAAGAAATTCCTTCCTTCTCCATCATTTGCAATTCCTCCAAGATCCAAGCCAATCGAATCTTCCAAGTGACTAGAAGTGCTTGAAGAAGCATAAGAACATGTAGAAACATATGAGCATGAGCATGTAGAAGCATATGAGCATGTAGAAGCATATGAGCTGCTTAAATGCATATAAGCTTTGAAGCTTGAACCTTGTAGCTTGTAGCTTCCATTAAGCTTGTCCAAACACACTAGGAGAGCTTCTATTTAAAGGCCTCTAAGATGCATCTAGAGTGTGTCTAGAAACAACTAGAAGATAAGCATGACAACCAAGCATGAGTCTTCTCCAACCTTCTAGATAAGTCTTAAGGTTGTAGACACCATGTGCTCCAATAAAATGCTAACTCCTAAGTGTAGACAACTTATTGCATTCTTAGAGTGCAAACCCCTGTGTTGTCTACATGACAACTCCTGAGAATTTGCCAACTCCTATGTGAGAAAATATTAAAATAATGCACAATAATTAATATAATATTTACTTTATTCTTTCCAATTTTATTTATTTATTTTTAAATCTCATGCACTAACTTTAATAATTACACTTTTTAAGTCTTAATATATTTATATTTTAATCACATGAGATCTAGAATCTTTTAATAATTTTAAATATATTTTCCACTTTTAAATTTCATTTTCAAAACTTAATTTGCTAAAATATTTATTAGCTTTAATAATAATATTAGTCATTTATTTAAAAATGAACTCCAATTATATTATTATTAAAATAAATATTGTCACATTCCAAATTTAATATTATAACTTTTATTTTCAAATTTAATTATTTTATTTAATTAATTTCTTAATTAATTAAATAAAATAAATATTAAATACCGTATTAATTTTCCATTTAATTAAACCATTAATTAAATCTTTTAATTAGGCTTAATTAATAGAAAATACTCCAAAGACTCACAAGGTAAAAATATGAAAACCCATCATAGCGAAAATGCATACAAAATCAAGCCAAGGGTTAATATCACGAATTACGTCATCCAACGTATTCAGAGGGTACTCAACTCAGATACTTGTCCTAATTTTCAATTAGAAAAAATGGTTTAAATGGTTGGGATTTGGACTTGAGAATTATCTCCCCTCTCTTATCATTGAGATAATGTGATAGGGTATGCTCATCTTGGCAATTCAGGGAAGTCGATACCCGGTACCTGTAACCTGCATAAAAACTATGCATGTACAAGCACAATATATCCTAAACTAAACAGGCAATGGCAGGAAGTGGTGCATCGTGTAGATCTTGACTAGCAGGTGAGTACGACTCCCTTCCTTAACCACATCAGACACGTCATACAAAAGAAAACACACACACCATACACATGCAAGTATGAGGTAAGTATCCATAAGAAAACACATATGATAATAAATCATCTTACTAATCATCACTAATAACTACAAATACTGAAAATAATCATCGTGCATTCATGAAATGTAAAGTCTAAGTAATCTCATCACATGTCAATGGAATCCACAACACAATATCTGATAATCTCATAACAATGTTACTAACCATCAACATAAAACCTGCTCTAAAAGAGTTCAACAATGTTAGCAAAAATGCGAATTAGGGTAGGCACTACATCAATTCTCCTTGCCTGGGTCTAAGGCATCTATTAGTGGATTTGGGGAATAAAATTTAGATATCTTGAACATGTTACCCATAAAATAGTAGGGGTTAGGACAAATATGGGAGGGTAGGGCTAGTTATTAGATGCAACTAATTTGTTTTTCATCTATCTACATGTAGTTCAATGAAGCGGGTAGGGGCCCTTTTGTAGCATCACTAAGGTGGGTGGCATAAGTGGGCCAAGAGAGTGGATGTGAAACTATAGGACAAGGGGATATCATTCTTTATGTGCACCATTATTAGGTGTACTACTTGTTGTGTTTCCTTCATTATAGTTCCCTTCCTCCCTACAGATTCCTACCCCAAGCCCTACTCTATTTATGTTGGTTTTCCCCATAGTCATATTTGTGTTCATCTCAAACATAGTATGGGTCTCAAGGAGATTTCCCACCCCTAATGACATAATTATCCTAGGTCAACAAAATATGAGACACGTGTGTGTGTGTGTGTGTGTGTGTGTGTGTGTGTGTGTGTGTGTGTGTGTGTGTGTCTATATATATATATATGGACATCTTGTTTTTCTTTTTTGTCAATTGATAAGAGGTTGAAAACAAGATTAATTATTATGTTGTGGTTTATTATTATTATTATTTATCAAGTTTGAGTAGACTCGAACTCAAGACCTCCTAGATAAGAGGTTCACACTTTACCATTATGTTGTAGGCTTTTGCCTTATATGGACATCTTGATAAATCTATTGGTTTGAAAACAAATAAACCATCCAAAGAAAATATAGTAATATATATTTAAAATATAATGATTTAAGTTAATAATAAGAACTAGTTTATGAACATGCACACACACACATAGAATAAAAACATATTGCTCTATATAATAAACCATATGAAAAAATAATTAATTAAAAGCATTTTTCTTAAAACATAGTTTTACAAAATATATTTGTCTTTGTGCATGTGTCTGCATGTGCCTGTGTGCATGTGTGTGTAGCAAGCAAGAGTTTTACCCCACCATTGTCATGGCCATCTGAAGGATAGCCCACGGTTTCCTTAGGAAACACAGATGTTGCATTAATAGTACTAGTAACCATCATGGACAACATAGTCACTACCTTGGCAATACTATGTCTACCAAGGGCAACCCAACAAACCTATGACAAGTGCAAGATCCACCTTAGAATAGCCACCAATCACTTTAAAGTGATGTTAAATGTTTCTAAAGTAAATTTAGTTTATAAAATTGAAGTATATTGCATATATATATATGAAAATATATTATTTTGAAAATATATCATATAGTATTTATATATAATATATAATATATTATAATTTTTTTATATTAAATTATATAAGCTAAAAATATTTTTTGTGTAATGTAAACATTAAATAATATTTTAAGAAGGAAATGTTTTTTCTTTCTAAAAACATTGTTTACTATTTTAATATTATTTTATGAAAAATAGGGAAAAAATATTATTTGTAAAAGGAAGTAATGTCTAATTTTTTTCTTGGGAAAAAGATAGCTAGAAAAATATCATGAGTGGGTGAAGTTTATTACATAGTAAATGATGTTAACTAATTGAGCTTTTTATATTGAATAATTGAATCATATTTTCTTTATCGGAAACAAATGATAATTGAGAATATTGGTTTGAATATTAAAACTAGGTAATTTGGTTATTTTATTTTAAAGAAGAATTTAAACCAATTTGATATTTAGATCAAGTCTTTATTAGATTTAATTTTGAAATAAGAATCAACTCAAAATTCAATTTGGATAAAATAAGTATATGAACTTAGTCATAATAGGGAATTTTATATTAAACAAATATTTTTTTAGGAAAGAGAAGTAACTTTATCCAATGATTGAGATTTGAATGCATATATGTTATGGAATTATTTTGATAAAGTCATTAGACTATTATAAGGGATTTGAATTTTTTATTTTTATTTTTTAAATTTATTTTCCTTATAACACTTATGGACAACTTTTGCATTCCTTATGTTAGGTGTTAAGGGTTATAAGTTAACCCATTAGGAATGTAATCCATAGGCTTAGGTAGTCTATTTTGTATAGTTTATTATAACCGTGTCTTAGAGTCTTAATTGGATTGTTAGTAATTCTATGGTTTCTCTAAGTGCATTTCATGTACATAATTGTGCATCGATCTTTATTTCTTATAACCATTAAAAAATGATAGTCATTATTGTGTTGTATATGATTTACATACTCAATTTGTGTGTAGTATTGCAATAATATTATGTTATGGTTATTTATCTTTATGATATTTGGTGTTGTATGTATGAAGTTAAAGTTTAGTGTTATTTTGGAATTTGATATCTGTGAAATTTTATAGAACTTGAGATGTCCATTGTAGGATGGATTAGTATTGATTATGTTTATTATGAGATACATGGTTCTAATACTTATATAGGAGGTAAGAATTTGGACCTTTTTCCATTGATTTACTTAGTGATAACAATCATCTTTGATTCATGAAAGCTTTATAAACTTTGACTTTGTTCCCTCTTTTACTAATTTAAACCTAGGGTGGGTAATCTAGATATGTAAAGGGGGAGTTTCTTACAATAAGGGTTGGCCTATTAAATGGAGAACCATGACAACTCATTACAAGTTACTTAATACAAGTGATAAAAAACATCATGGGTTTTGAGCTTGAAATGAACTAAAAATATATATTCATCACCCATGCCTCGAGTTCTTGTAAAGGCTAGGATGGGAATGGAAAAATATATTTTCCTATCCATTAAAAGATTTAGGAAGTGTATTTAGTTACCTTGTTTGTATGAAAGGTTAGCAATGTTGCATAGAGTCACTAGGGGTAGGGGTCTAAAGAGGCTTTTAGATTTCCGTAGAATTGACTCATGTGATGATATTTTCCCTTGTGCATCAAAAATTCCTACATGAGTAGTTGCCTATGGAATATTATAACTAGCATTCTTACTATGTTGTCAAACCATTGTGTAGAAATATTTTAGGGTTTCCATACTTAGTTACATGGTTGTATCTTTTGGATTGATTTATGAGAAGGACCTCATGTTATCTCCTTGACACAATGGGAGTGGACCATTTAGGTTCATGAGGTTTGATGGTAGTGGATTTCTTACCAAATGATTTTTGATAGATTTGTACTAGTGCTTGTGCTAGAATATTCTTGATGTATTTTTTGTTCATACTCATCAATATCAAAAACTCATTATTTAATTCATGTATCATGTATAATTAAATTATTTTTTATATCATGGTTTATGTGTACTTATATTATTGTAGCATACCCTATAGTTTTTGTACTAGATGACTTGTATTAAGATTATTTTATGGAATCAATTTTAATGATAAAAATTTATCTTATCATAATGGTTCATTTTGTAAGATGATGTAATTCTAATAATTATGATTGAGTAAAAATGTTCTTCGAATTGATGTTGGCACTTATTTAGTTAATCAAAACTTAATACATTGGGTACCTTATTTAGGAATCTTAGAGGAATGCAACCTATGTTGATAACATTAATTATGTGAATGTAATATGCTATCTTTGTATTTCTTTTGCACTCTACTTAATGATATTGTATAAACTTTAAAAAAGGTTTAGTAAACTTAGTGACTTTAAAAGGTTAATTTCTTGGGCTTCCAAGAAGGACACTACAAAATTTAAATAAAATATAGTTCAAGAATCCAATGTATAAATAAAATAAATAGTAAAGAAAATGTTATAGAAATATCATTCAAAATTGTAGCCTAGTTATCCCACCACACAATCATATTCTCATGGCTTACATATAGAAGGATGGTAGATCAAATTGAAACAAAATATTTTAATGATTTAAATTAAAAACTCTTGAAAAATAATAAGAGAAACTTTTCTGATTAATGGTAGTTAAATTATATATTATTATTCATTTGTAATTTTTGATGTTTTAGTTTATTTAAGGAATTCATTTTATGTTCATCTTCACTCAAAGTTTTCTACCTCAATGTATGTACCCCAAAATTTTTTAATCACGTCATATTTTTCACATTATATTACTAATAGAGGAGATGATTTAACATGGATTATAATTTTCATCATATTAAAAAAGGCTTGCTTGTCTCCTACATAGGTATTTGTAAATTTAAAAGTAAATGGACTTGACTCTAGTATGTTGTTAAATTTTTGGGTGAATGGACAATATCTAAAATGTTGGAGTTATTTTCATATGTATTCAATTCTATATTCCTTTTTTTAAAGCTAAAAGTGATGGAGCACTTACATCATATATTAATAATAAAACCTGTTTAGGAGGCTCCTCAAAGGAAGAATTAGCAAGAAAACTTAGATTCATTTAGTAGGTACAAAATGATCAAATTACAAACTATAAAAGTATAATCATCCATAATCAAGTGTGAGTGTGTCATATCCCAATAACAAGTAATCCCTATAAAGAACAAAGAAGAATCTCGATAACCATCAAACCAGACCAGTGGCAATAAAAATGGAAAATAGAACTCAAATACCAATATATCCTATGAATGAAAGCTCATCCAAATTAGCCTAAGGATAAAATATATGATTTCTTGTCAAATGATCAAACATGAATAATTTTCATCATGAGAAACGAGGAATTTTATTATTACACCATTAATCCATTGCATCCTCCATCCTCCACCACCTTCCTCTACGATGTCATATATCAGACTAAATTCACTATCATATTAAAACTTATTAGCATGAATCTTTCAAAATATAAGCTTGTCAATCAAAAAAGTCTTCAATGGTGATATTAATTTCTATTGAATTTAGATTAAGTCTACTTGATCCACAAGTAGCTAATATGTTTGTTGTTGTATTCCATTCCTTGTACACATGGGATATATATGATGTGAATCAAATTGATCTATACACTACCATATCCTATTAAGGATGTACTTAAACCTCCAATAATAATTATTTTTATTAATAACATCATTGATGATTATAGCATAATCACTTTCAATATGAAGTTTGTGAATTTTTCATTTCTTGGCTAGTTCAAGTTCATAGAGGAGTGAAGATGTTTTTTCCATATTATTAGATCCTAGAAGCAAGATAAAATTTGAAGGCTAAAACTACCCCATTGTGATCTCATAGAGAAATCCCACAACCTAACTTTGTTAGATTTCTCCAAGATGATCTTTAAAAATTTAATTTTATAAAATCTGAAGTTGGGAGCTTCCACTTGACATGAGATCTACCTATTTTAATACTAAAAGTATTTGGAAGAATGAAGGGGGGAATTTGAATACCATTCTAGGATTTTATAATTTTTTTATCCCATTTAGTAATAGTGTAATTACTTACATTGTCTTTAACATATGCATTCACTAACTCTGATATAGAGTTTTCAAGACCTATAATGACCACTTTAAGGGGAGAGGGTACACTTCTAAAATTTCTCTTATTATGTTCCCACCATATGGCCCAAACTATCATAGAAGGAGAATATAACCAAATACCTTAAAAGAATGATAAAGAGAAAACGGTGGACCATGACTGAAATAGATCCCACAAGGAGTTTCATAATGACATTAAAATATCTTGTCTCTTCATGACAACCTCCAAATACACTCGTTTAAAGGAACACTGTAGAAATAAGTGTTCTACAATTTCCTCATCTTCTTGACATAAAACACATTGGAATGGTTTAGATATATTTAATCTCTAAAGTTTTTCTCTAGTTAGAAGTATCTTCCTAAAGGAAAGTCAAGTAAAACAACCTGCCTTAGGGAGAGTTGCATTGTTCAAACAAAGGTGTTATGCTCTTTGTCTAGATAATATTTGTTCCATTAATGCCAAAGGTTTTACACCCATTTTGAAAGTATATTCTCTTGAGTTGGATGGGTCCCATATCAATTAATATTTCTTTCATAAAAAATGGGATAAACATTTGTGTAGAGACTTTTTTAGATTAATAAATTCAATTACATATTTTTATGTCTTCTTTTTCAATGCTTCTTTTTAATTTTATGTGAGAAAAACGGCAATAGAACTTTGAACTAAAGAAGCAGGCTTGAATTGCACCACCAACAATACATAAAGTTGTGTTTGTACATTCCATATATGATAACAACTAAAACATGCAAAATTGGGGACTATCATAGGTTCAAACAAAGATTTTTGATCACATTAAATTGTTTAGGCCAAAGCCCCTCTATTCTTTAAATGTACTTTTTTCTCTATTTAAATTTAATATCCAAATAATATGGTTTCATATTTTTAGATTGGGATAAAAGGGGTATATTCTAGAGAGAATGTCATAAAAGTTTTTCAATTTATTTATTATCTCAATGTTGGATCAATTAGATTGAATTTAATTTTCAAGATTTTAAGGAGCTTTATGTTGAATTCTTTTTTGGCTAATATGAAGATTGTGTGTTTGTTTGACATTAGAATGAATTTAATTTTTAGATTTTTAAGGTGTCATTTTTCCATTTTTATGTTGACGAATTTAAATGTTGAGAAACAATATTTATTGACTAGTGGACATTCATAATTCTTGAAAAAGTTTCTTTACATTTGTGAATTTGATTGTGAATGATTTCTCTTATCATCAATATTTTGAATCATCTATGATCTAAAACATTGATGATAAGTATTATGCTAACTAAGAATCAAAGGTTGAAGATTTAACTCTATTTTCATTGAGAATTAAAGATTATGAACTTTTTATTGTGTAAAAATTGTATAAATTTGACATTAGAAGAACTAATGTCAACTTTATAACTGTTTCTATTGATATTTTTCAGCTTATTAATATATTGAATTTTTTTAGTCATTCTTAATGTTACTAGATCTTATAGTCATTAGATAGACACTCAAAATTATGAATTTTATTATGTGATATCTTTTCATCATCTCACTCTAAAATTGATTATGAAAACCAAAAAGAACTATGATTTTCTTAATGAATGTGGATAAACTATACTTATAAGTACAATTATAATTTATTTTAAGTCTTTTTTTGTTTCAGTTAATTTTTTTTTTATGGCCTTTCTTCTTGAAGATATGTCATTGTTCCTAATCTTCAAATATTGGCTTTTTTTATGGACATGTAGTTTTTGTTTTAAAAAACCATGAAAAAGAATTTGGGTGAGTTAGGCTACACTTTCAATTTGAGGTGAGAATAACTACCAATTATATATAGGAAAATTGTTTTTGTCTTAGATTTCCCTTCTTAATTTTCTAGTAGCTATAGAAATTTTGAGAGTTCTTGAGCATCAAAAATTTTGTTCACATCCTTCAAGAGGGTTCACGAGGAGAAAATTTACAAGTAAAAGCTCATGCCCTCTCCATTAGAATGCCAAAATCAAGTTTGCAAGAATTGGGTACATTTTGATATGAATGAAAATGCAAAATTATTCAATTTTTTAGTTATATGTGATTAAGATATTTCAGAGTTAAATCTTTAGATCCATGTTTGTACAAATTTGTGCATGATAAAACATGTTGTACTAGGGACTAGGGAGGAGCTTGTGTGTGATTTCTGGTCTCCAAAACTTTGAAATTTGCATGGGAAGAAGTTGCACTCAACTAGTTCAAACCATAAAAAATGGATGATACATGTACAATAATATGATTACAAAATTAATAACAATCAGATTTGATCTAGTAAGGGTGCTGGTTATATAAGTAGTAATAATGGTGCTAGGGTCTCTAGAAATGGTGTGATGGTAGCTGGTTTTGGTGGTGTGATTAGGACTGGTGTGATGGTTTCTAAAATTGGGAAGGGCACTAGTTCCAAAAGCAGTAACAATGGTGCTAAGGTTTCTAGATATGGTGTGGTGGTAATTGGTTCTGGTGGTGTGATTAGGATTAGTATGATGGATTCTAAATTTGGAAATCACATTTATTGTAGAAGAAGTAAAAAGGGTGCTAGGACTTCCAGCAATGGTATAGTGGTAGCTAGTTCTAGTAGGTGTGATTAGGACTAGTGTGATGGCTACTAAATCTAGCAAGGGAAATGGTTGTGGAAGAAGTAACAATAGTTCTAAGGTTTTTGACAATGGTGTGGTGGTAGCTATTTCTAGTGGTGTGATGGCTTTTGAATCTCAAAATGGCATAATGGTGCAATGGTAGCTAGTTCTAGTGTTGTGATCAGAATTGGTGTGATGACTTCTAAATTTGGCAAGGATGCTGGTTGCAAATATAGTAACAATGGTTTTAGGGTTTCTAGCAATTGTGTAGTGGTTATGGTGGTGTGATTAGGATTAGTGTGATGGCTTCTAAATCTAGCAAGGGCATTGGTGCTAGTGCCAAGGTCTCTAGAAATTTTGAGTTGGGTGCTAGATTTGGTACAATGGCTTCTGTATTTTGAAAGGGCATTGGTATTGGTGCCAAGGTTTTTGGTAATGGTGAGGTGATTTTTGGCTCTAGTTCTGGTGTTATGGTTTTTTATTTTGGTTTAGAATTTGGCAAAGGTTCTTGTGCTAGTGCTAGGGTTTCTAGCAATGGTGTTGTAGTTGTTGGTTCTAGTGGCATGATCAAGACTAGTGTGATGGATTTTGAATTTGTGAAGGGCATTGGTATTGGTTCCAAGGTTTCTTGCAATGGTGCATTCAACACTAGCTTCGGTTCTATGGATTCTAAATCTGGCAAGGGCATTGGTGTTAGTGCTAAAGTTTATGATAATGGTGTAGTGGCTACTAGTGGAGTAGATGTTAAGAAATGGTTTTCATATGCCTAGTCCTTGTGTAAGGATGGGGGTTTGGAAAAGGCCACTAAATTTTTTGTCTCTCTTCTAATTTCCACTTGTAAGCCAACTTGGGGGATGAGTTGCTTATAGAAATTGAGGAATGTACTAGGGTTCTTTCCAAGGATTCTATTATTTTTCACTTTAAGGGTTTTTGGCCCACTCTTCCATGCATGGATTTTGAAGCATTGGGATCCATATATTACAGCTACTATTGAGATCTTCCCTTTGGTCAAAGGTTTCTTCATTATTTCTTTTGACAATTCTAAGGATAGGAAGGCCATTCTTTGTGATGAGGTCTTTTTATGGGAGAATCACTTTTCTTTGATTGTTAAAGCATGGCATCTATATTTTAACCCTCAAATAGAGTCTTTCTTAAAAATCCTAATTTGGATAAGGCTTCATCAATCTTCCTCTTCATTTTTGGGTGGATTATATTTTTAAGGATATTGGTAGGGCTTTAGGGGATTTCTATTTGGTTGACTCCCAATCATTTGAGTGTTTTTATTACACTTATGTTAGGATTTTGGTGGATATTGATGTTTCAAAGGGTCTCCCAGTTGAGATTATTTTAAATTATTCAAAGGATTCTTAGAATTAGTTGCTAGATTATGAGGGTCTCACTTTTAGGTGTAAAAAATGTCTCAATACTGGACATATTGTGCTAAGTGCAAGATTAGAAGATCCAAAAACAAATGACCCTCCTCTTGGTGGAAGGATGTATTGCAGCAAGATTATTCAGTAGTCAAAATTTTTGATCCGATGGATGAGGTTTCTAGATTTGAAGAGTTAGGGGCTCTATCCTCTTTATTGGAATCTATTCCTTTTAGTCCTTCTTAGATGGAAAATGCTTCTAATTCCAGGATGGATGCTCAAATTTCTAATGGGGTTGGTCCTTTATATGTTGGTAGTCTTGGATCCTTTTGAAAGGAGGATGAGACTATTGAATCTGGTCAAGGTATTAAACCTAGTATTCTTGGTGCAGACTCTGGTTAGGTAAATGTAGTGGTTTTGGTGTTAAGACTTCTAAGTATGGATAGGGTAAGATGTCTTGTACTATGATTGTTGGATCTAGTCATTGTATATCTACTGGAAATGGCAATATTTCTTCTTCTAGTTTTGGTTTTGGTACTTTTAGCTTTGGAGCTTTTAATTCTTCTACTATTTGAATTGGTAATCAAACTACTAGTATTAGCTCTAGTTTGTTGGCAATAGTGATGACATTTGATCCTTGTCAAAAGTAGGTTGGTTTTTCCTATATTTTGGATTCTCAAGTTTTGTAGTCTAAAGTTGTGATGGTAGAGGGGTGGACGCATGTTACAAGGAAAGGATCTAAAAGGGCCCTTCCCTCAATTTGATATGAACTTATGCTCCCACAAAAAGAGAGTGAAAGGGAATTCTTAGTTCCCTTGTCGGTTGGTCAGTTAAGAGTTCCTATTGGTTTCTTTTCTAGATTTCTTTTTTGTTAGTGTTGATAGACATATAATGTTTTCCTGTGGTAGCTAGCTTCTAGTTTTGAGATCTTACTTGGGGTATCTAGTCCTTAAATAATTTCTTTTTTAGGTCCCTTTGGAATTTTTGGGCTTTCTTAAACTATCTTTTGTGTCTATGATGTAAAGGGGTTTTAGGTCCTCTCAAAACTTGTTTTTACTTTAATCTAAAAAAATATGATTTTCAAAATTTTCCTCTTAATGAGTCTATGAAAGAGGATTTCAGTAAACAAAATTATAGGAGATATCAAACAATCATATATATAAGAGTGTTATCTTTTGTTATATAAAAATGTACTTTTATTGATAGAATCTTAATCCCTGAATTTATTCTAGATATCTAATATGACAAAAGTTGAAGTAATTTTAATGATATGTTAGTTAAAAGATCAAGCACTTTTTTTTTAATGAATAGTCCTTTCTCTATAAATTAAAATATTAAAGGTGCATACAAAGATCATGCTATGAGAGTTCCCATGAAAAACTCAACAAGCTAATAAGTATTCATTAGAAAAAACATATAAACTACTATTAGGTAGTTAATGCAATGCTAGCCAAGAGAGGTTGATTATGGAAGTCATTAGAACTCCATACATCAATAGAGTTGGTGGGTGGCTTAGGATGAGCCCACCCATCATCAGAAACATTATTTCTTCTTCTTCTCCCTCCAACTTGGGAGGCGAGATCACCAAATCTAGGCTAGGGAATGACCACTTTAGGTCTCTAGAAAAATAAGGTGAACCAAAGGTAGTACTCATTGTAGGAGGATAAATATAACCATTCATGATTCAACCATGAAGAGGCTAAGCAAAGAAACTTTTCTTCAAAACCATTTCTAGGTAAGTGATGGGGAGACTAAGAGCATTGCATTTGTGAAGATCAAGTAGAGGATCTACAACCCTAACATCAACCATGGTCAAAACTTTGGCCTGTGGGTGTGGAATTTGTGGGAGCCCCAAAACTCATTCATGGTGTGCTTTCCAAATGATCGAGAAACTCTTGTAGGTGGGCCACTTCAAGGGCGACCTTGTTGGCTTGTACATGTATTTACATCATTACATTGTTACATGAAAGCTTTAGGATACAAAGAAACATTTAAATCTAGAATGTTGCAAGTGAAAAATAATAGCATTTTTATCCTTTCAAAAGCTAAAAAGAATCTACATCCTAAAAGAATTCAAATTTGGGTATAATTGAAGAGAATTTTGGGATAATGTCCCAGTAAGATTGAGTATCAAGAAAATATTTCTCACCTAAAAGGGTTTAAAAATTCATAAATGCAAAGCCAATAATGTTGGGCTCTATGACATAACCAAAATATGTGCTAGAAAGACACATGTTCTAAACAAAAGGGACAACGATGTTCAAGAATACCCAAGTGCTTGACCCAAGGACCAAAAGGCAATCCTTAGAACAAGATAGACAAAGAAAAGTGTGCAATCTTTGACTTAGTAGTGGAATTCCAAATATTATTAAACATGTATCTCTCATTCCATTGTAAAGACTATCAACCATAGGGAAATGTAACACTAGCAAAAGGCATCCCATCTTGGGATTGAAAAGTAGCAAATGGAGACCACTTCTAGTCCTTCCACCATGGCTTAACTAGTTGGATACAAAGCTTATAGAGCATATGAGAAGGGAAAAAATAGATGAGTAGGTCAAAAGTATGATGATTTTCATGAGTTAGATGAAACTGGAGTTACGTATCTTTTCATTTTTTGACACTCATGGTAACTTTGGAGAAAAGATTTTTGGTAGTCTTAATGATACATTTTGAAAAATATAGTGCACTGGCACCATGAATTTTAGCTAGTGGATCTCCTTGCACAAACAATAGGAGGGACCACCAAATATTATGATGGCTCATAGAAATCCCATATTTGAAACCATCACCATCACAATGACACCAAGGTTTGATGGCTTCCCAGGCTCTTTGGATACTCCTAAAAACAAAAATGCCCTTGATTTGGACTAGTTCTAGTGTGATGAGAGAGATTTAAAGCCCAACCCCCTTACAATAAGACCTATTCTGTGAGAATATAGAAGAAAATTAGTGCTTAGGAGGATTTTTTCCATGCTTCATCTCAAGTGAGGGCACAAATGAACCATTTGGGCACATAAGGAAATACCCTATTTCTAAATGGAAATAAGGCCAAGGCCTCTAAACTCCTTGGATAGACAATAGTTCTCCCAAGAAAAAATTTGAAAATCATGGTGATTAGATCCCAAAGTTGATGGAAATATATGAGAAGATTCTCCAACCTAAAATAAGAGACTTTAGGAGTGGCCCAATAGGATGAGTAGTAAATGTGGGTAGCAACCAAAATCTTGGACTAAATTTAGAATTTACTAGCGAAAGAAAGAGGCCTGGTGAGACAATGATCCATGCTTTTGGAAATCTTGGCAAGAATGACATTCCAAAGGTGTAGGCTTAAAATAAAAGAGATTCCTAAGAAGCAAAAGATATCTCCACATTGAATCCATTTCCAATTTTACTTAGCAAGCTAAGGCAACAAAGGAAGAATTAAATGCTTCCAACAAAAAGTTTGTTCTAGTCAATTTTAGACCGTGAAGTTGAACAAAATTTATCAAGACAATAGATGATATTTGAAAAAATTTCCTCATCTTCTATGAGAGTGAGAAAGGAGTTATTAACAAAGTGTCCATTTAGAATCTATGTAAGTGACTTAGGTAGGGAAATTCCTTTGACATGGCTAGAGGTGTTAGCTTTGGTAAGAAAATACCCAAACCCTTCAACAACAAGAATAGACAAGATTAGAGATAGAGGAAATCCCTAACAGATGGACCTTAAGAGATCAAAGGCCTTAGATTGCCTACCATTAATGACAATTCAAGACAAAGCATTCCTGAAGATAATTTCCACCAACTAAAGAAGAATAGGGCCAAATCGTAGGGCTCAAAGAATAGAAAAAATTAAAGATCATTCAATTTGGTCATAATCCTTGGAAAAATTAATTTTCAAGAAAGGGTTTTCTAATTAGACCTATGAGCCTATTCCATACCTTCCCAAACAACAATGATGTTATCACAGATGTATCCTGATTTGATGAATCTAGTTTTCTCAAGTTTCACAATCAAAGGCAAAAGATGGTGAATCTTGAGAGATAAAGCTTAAGCTATGATCTTGTAGGAGGCATTGCACTCTTAGTGGTATAATTGTTGGCAATATGCTTCTGATGGTGGATATTTTCAAGCCAAAGTTACGAGTGTGAATCACATGGATTCTAGGCTAGGGCCTTAGAAGCCACACATATATCTTTGGTGGTGACATCATAGGATCCCTTGTGGTACAAAGAAAGCTTTGTACTATAGATGTTAATAAATCTTTCCAAATGGAAGATGACATGATTCTACCATTGAATCTATCCAATGTAGGTGTCTGGCTGATGTTGAAAATTATGGGCATGCAAAATATGAGCCATGATGGGGTCATGACTCAACAATGACATGTTGAGATAAATGTAAGCCTTACAATGAAATATCTAAGTTATTTTCCAAGTGATAGTAAATAGAATGGAATAGTGGCTTAACAAATTTACATTGTGTAGAGGAATGAGAGGCAATTCCATTTATTTAGAAGAAGAGAAAAGATATTGTGAAGATATAATCACATGATCAACCCTCTTAAAAGTCAAATTAGAAGAAACTCTAAAATTAGACAAAGTATACCAAATCCCACCATTATGGATGTGATGGGGATTAAGATTTAAAAATGCCCAATTTATCATGCATGTAGTACTAGGCTTCCTATTCCATAGCTATCCATCAAAAAGGAAAAATCTCATCTTTTTCAAAGGTCATCTCAACCATATTGAAGTTCACATATAGTACCCACGTGGTAGGTGGCAAAGAGTTTTCTATCCAATCCCATAGTTGTGATCCTTTAACAACATCATTGGGTACATAATCATTAACTATACCAAATGAATGATTATTGAAGGATAGAAAAATCTAAACTCTTACATGTCATCCTTTTCCCCTTGAGAGGATAAACTACTGGGAAAGAAGGAGCCACTTCTAAAGATAAGAGAAAAATCTCTATTGAAGATGATTCTCCACTTCTTAGAGCCACAATTGAGATCACCTCCATGGCCATCTAGGATGTGAGTCACTTGTGAAAAGATTCCTATAGAGTGTAGACCTTAGTAGGTTGAAAGACACTCGCAAATGTCACTATCCCTTACCTAATAGGGTTTGAAATGGGTGGGAGGGTAAGAGGTACCACTGACATGTCTGACACAACCTTGTAAGTTGCTAGAACAATCTCTAATGAAGGTTGGATAGAAGAAGAAGCTAGCTATTTTCAAGGCAAGGAATTTTTACCCTTCCACACAATTATTGTCGATTTATCCTTTTTATCATTATCAGTGGGCTTATCATGTGTCTCCTTTCTAGGAGATGACTTGCAAGGAATAGACAATGAGAAGTCCTTGATTTTATGTTTGACCAATTGACATTGATAATAGGTTCAAATTAAGCACCTTCTACATAAAGGTATGAGCCCTAACTTGGATGTCAATCATTTCTTTGAGATCTTGGGAAAGGTTGACTTCAATGCAAACCCTCCTTTGAGGGTGAGTGTTGAATTTTTTTTTGATTCTATGCACCCCACCTTATATTTGTGCAATGGCATGGATAACTGACCAACAAGGAATAGTAGACTCAAAAACTCAATCCACATAGGGACCTTCAGTTTTGTGTCCTCTGAGACAGAGAAGTCTCAAGATCAACATTGAAAACCAAGAAATGAAGACCTATCTATCTAGGGATCTTGTAGTTAAAAATTGCATTGATCTAGGAAGGTTTCCAAACTAAAACAAACAAAAAAAAATCCTTCATGAGACATTCAATGCCTTCAAGCTAGACCCCATGAGAAGTCTAGGACTTGGAAACCCAAGCTTTGAGCATGCTTTCAAGAGGAGCTCTACCCAAAAAATATCCTATCAAATTTTGCTTCTCTAACTAGTCAAAAGCATTGTCAAATCCTAAATGTTAAGAAGAATATTAGGGGGTGTTACCTCATGAGACACTTTGAAAATAAACTTGTAAGGGTTTTTGTTTAATGGAGGCACCATGAACATTTGTCGCATCAACTCAAGCACCAATATCAACTACTAGGCTAAAGTTGGTTGGGGCCATAATAAAAAACCCTAATTCTCCCACCATAAATGTGGTATGACATGTGCAATACGTAGAGATGAATTGAGAAGAAAAGTTGTACTACATACAAGACCCTAGATAAAAAAAAATTCATTCTCCTATCCACAAACCACAAAATTTTCAAGTAGTTTTAAATTAATGTTTAAGAGAGATAAACACTTTTGACCTAGAGCTATATGACGCATGTTGACCAATTTTTTTCAATTGAAAGATGAAAGTGTTAAGAGAAGAAACCTTTGAATTTGAATGTTTTTGTGATGGAATAGTAATTTGAAGTAGTAGGTAGGTTTAGGGTACAAGTTTTGCATGAAAAAAGTTTATGAGAATTTTAAAAATTTTATGAACTTAGGAAACTATTCAATATTTACAAGCTATATATTTGGATGTTGAATTAATTTTGCACTAATTTAGGCCAACTTCCCAATGTTGGATGTGAAGTCCAACTGTCACGTCTATTCATTTCACATTAATCTTATTTGTCTCTACATCTTCTCTTGAAGACTAATGTATAAGTATGGGGGCAAAACCATATGTATTCAACCTTCAAGCTACAATGAATGAATAAATCATCCGCTCTACTCTTAGAGTGGACCCATTCATAAATTGTGGTGAACCCCAATAAATATTATCCATTTTCTTATTTTTTGTGGTTTTTAATATGATTTCTAATTTTAAAAATTGAAATTAAAGCCTAGGAAAGATTGAGGAGAGAGATGTACTCTAACATAATGAGCTAGAAAAATAAAAGAAACATTTCACCATTCTATTCAAATAAAATTTTATAGAAATTGGAGAGACCAAAATATTGAAGAATGATTAAGTGTGCATCGTTGTTAGGAGAGGAAAGATGAGTGTATTAGAGACCTGATGGGTGAAACAATATATTTTAAAATGAGGAGTTACTACACACAAATGTTGCTTGATAAATAAGAAAATATGAGAAGCTCACATATAGCTAGAAACAATTGATTGAAATTTTGAATGAGTCATTGAAGATCGATGGGTGGTTGTGCATAAAGCACATGAAAAATCCACCATGGTACGGATAGCTTCCTAAAGGATTGGAGTCCTATATGTAGCAAAAAGAGTTAATTTTTGAAAGATGTAATTGAGAAGAGCACAAGATAAAAAGAGATTGATGCCAGATTTATGTGGAATAAACACATGGAAGAAATAGATCTCAAAATGAAAGGACTAAATTCCTTTGTAGATAGTCATGATAAAAAATAATTTTTGGGGAATGAAAAATGTGTAATGAATGAGGGATGGAGCTCATTTGTGAAGAAAAAGAAAGTGGTAGCTGGTCACATAAAAATAGAGTAGTCAGGTTGGTCGTCTCATAGTATAAACTTGTGATTGATAAAGATTAGATCATATACAAAAGAGTGGCCCACCAGCTAGAAGGTGATATTTTCCTTCCATTAGCTTCTTACAGTGGGAGAAGTCATTGTTCTTGGCCCATGACCTTGGTGGTGTCATCATTCCTAACAGCTAGTTGAATCATGTTGAGTGGAATTTGAGATCATTGCAAACCTTAGGCATTTGAAGATTGTTGTCATAGAACTTGTTGGGCTACAGTGGCAAAACCATCATTCCTTTTCTTTGGAACCAACTACATCTGAGCCTTGATCTCTAATGATTCTAAGCCCAACTATTAGGTACAATTGAAGGATGATAATTTTAAATTAAAATGTCTTAGCCAATTACTAAATTCGAATGGAGGATTACAAAAGAATGTAGAGAAAAAATAATTGGTATAGTTTGTGGAATTGAAGAGGTGTAAAAGAGAAATACTTAAGAAAAAGTGCTTGCAGCTTCAAGTATTAGTATTTAGTGTGATGTTTGGTATTATTTTTCATATTTTATTGTTATGCCATAAATAATTTGGTATCACACTATAGTGGGAGTTTTTATATTTGAATGTAAGAATTTTGTTGTCATGAGATGGTTATCTTCATGTCATGTGAAATTTTTTGTAGTTTTTCATGGTGAACTCTTGAATATAAATTACAACATTGGCATGAAACATGCTCTTCTAATAGGTTCTTCTCTTTAGAGCATGTGGTTCTTTGGATCAGTATGATCTTTGTTCGTGGAGATGTTAGATCAATCTATCATGTTGTGTCCCAGGATCACAGATGTGTAGTATGAGTTTTTGACAATGGTATTGAGTAAATTGGTTATTGTATTGGAGGACTTCATGATGATGCATTTTTAGGTTTGAAGCTTGGTATGAATTGATGATAGTATTTTGGGTGAGGCTATAGTTCTCTTGGTTTAGAGAATATTTATTGAGACAATTTCTCTTTGGAGGTTTCAACATGATGTCTAAGGAACCCTATGGATGGATGCGAGTTCATTTTCTACCTAGTGGACATTGTTCTTAGAGTACAACTACTATGACTTTGTGTATCTTTGAGGATTATTCACATTCCCTATTCTTGGCCAACTTAGCAGGTTTATCTCCTTGTCCATTTGAGAATAGGAGATGGTTTAAGAGGGTTCCTAGTTTTGGAATGTTTGGAGTTTGATCTTCTTATTAATAGGATCTTTCATCCATGGTGTATGGGTGTTGTGAATGCTCTCACAAAAGGGGGTAAAAGATATCATAATTTACAAAGCTGAGCACTTGGTGGTGTTGGTAGAAGGATAAAATATGGTTTGCATGGGTGGTCCTTCCAAGAGAGGACTTAGAAGAGGTCTTGATATTTTTTAGTAGATTGTTTGTGTTTTGAAAATCAACTAGTACATTTGGGCTCATTTTTCAACCTTTATTGGTTGAAAAATTGACCCTGTTTTTGACCAAATTTGACCAACACATTGGTCAAAAATTTTTTGGTCAAAATTTTGATCAACCTACCGGTTGGTCAAAAACTATTGAAATTGCTAGCACATTTTCTGCCAAACATTGGTCAAAATTTTGACCAATGCTTAGTAGAAAACTGCTAGGCATTGGTCAAAATGTCCACCAATACTTGGTAGAAAACTACTGGGCATTGGTCAAAATTTTGACCAATTCTCTGCCAATCATTGGTCAAAATTTCAACAAGTTCTTGGTCAATTTTTTTTTGAGGCTCACAGTTATTGAGGTCCACTTCAGCAATGGACCTTCCTGTGAAATTGCCATCTAAAACCTTTCTACTAAGATAATGTGTTATGAGCTCTTCATCAATGGGATGGAATGTGAATCCAAGAGGCAGTTTTGCATCACCATATCAAACTCAATAATAGAGGCTCTTAACTTTAGTTACAGTCATGATATGGGTGATTCACAACTACCTCTTCGATTCATGTTATATTCCATTGATGAAGAGCTCATAACACATTATCTCATTAGAAAGGTTTTAGATGAAAATTTCATAGAAAGGGCCATTGCTAAAGTGGACCTCAACAACTGTGAGCCTTAGGGAGAGTTTAATTCCCTCCTTTATTATTCACTATGTATATAATCCCATACACCTATTTGATCTTGAATGATGACATGTACTAAATGTTGAGTGTCTATACTAAGTGCTCCAAAACCATCGATTTCATGCCTTCATCTGTACACAATGTCTTTATAGTTTCTTTCTATTCGCATGCCCATTTCATTTCATATGATCATCTAAAAATTGTGTCACTCTAAGCTCTCAATTTTTTCCTCTTGATTCATCATCTCATAACTGCTAAATGAGAGGTTTGGGATAAGCTATAAGCATCCATCAAAAGTTTGGCTAGATTTTGATCTAGGATATAACACTAGAAGCTAGATTTAATGCTAGTCAAAAAATCTTCTTAGCTATGGCCTGGGGCAATATGAACTAGCCAGATGAATGCCACATTCATTTTTGTTGGAAAAACCCTTCTTGAGAAAGGGGAGATATTTTTTCTTGACCACTTAGTCGCTATTCACCTAAACCTACATGCCAAAATTAGAAAAAAATAGACTCATCTTTGGAGTTGAATCTACTTTTCTTGCACACTATTTTTTAAAAGATACTAGAATAGGCATATCTATTTACCTTGTTCTTTCACACATATCTTTTAGCTCATTGTTTCATAGTCTTTTAGTCTTTATTTTTTGTTTTTCTACTGTTTTAGTATGGGCAACACTCAAATTGTGTTTTCTCAAAAAAATTGCAAAACTCTAGGGGTAAGCATCAAGACTTCCCAAGAGGTGACTTATCTTTGAACTACTCCAACTAAGAATCATTAGCATTGTACAAGGATGGGTGACCTTGTGATATATCATGATGCTTCACCTTGTGAGCATCACCTAGATGCAATAGATCGTAGGTCGACCATTCAAGCCCATAAGAACACAATTGACAAAATATGGATCAATGAGTTTGACTTGAAAGATACATAGTTGAATCCTGATAGAATAACATAAAAATTAGTACTCTAAAATACATATATATGATATCATTACTACAAAATTGCAAATGATTTGGTTGTGCGTTAATGTGAAATAAGTAATAGTAAAACTCATTCCAAAGACAAGTTTATTTCCCAAACAACTATTATACATGTTGTTTCTTATGTACTATTAAAAAATAATTAAGCTCCAGACTTATATAGTGAAAGCGACAACCATACATGTCATTAAAGAATTAAATATAAAGAATTAACACTTGATGTAATCTACATTATCCAACATATCTCTCCCAATGTTCATACCTTATTACTTCCTTATAGCCCAACACCATGTTCGACATTAACTACCAAATAGAGAGCTTTATCTTATTCTTACTACATCAACATCCTCACACTAAGCATGTGATAAAATCCTCTTTCTTGAGATGCATGAGAACAATATAGATGATAATTGGTTTAGGAAATTTATTTAATCAAAAAGAAGTCAGAACCATTGATTTGAATCATGTTAAATGAGAAAACTCAAATATTGTTGATGCCAACTAAAAAAAAAAATTATACCAATGTCTAGCATAAATAACTAGAAATAGATTAAAAGTAGTGGAATGCATAGTAGGTACAATAGCAAGGGAATGAATAAAAATAGCTATAGCCATGGGGCAAAGAGAACAGAAAAAAAAGTGGGCTTAATTGAAGCATGGGGTGAACCTGAGAAGATTAATTGCTCAGCCAATACAATGATAAATAGAAAGGTAAGGAAAGAGCCCAAAAAAAGTAAAAACAAAAAAAGGCCACTCTAAATGGGTGTGTGTATAATAGTAGTGTTGTGACCTTTTCATATATTTCCCCATTGCAAATGGGGACCCCCTCACTTGCTTAGTGGTATGGTCATTTTAGGCCTAGTTGTGGTAGTTGCTTTGGTCTCTAGGTCCTCTCCTTAGGAAGTGAGTGAGTCATTAACCCACAATCTAAGATTCATCAAGGATTGGAAGAAGATGGTAGAAAGTATCAAGAAAATTACCAAGGAAGTTGTTAACAAGTTGCCCACAAAGTGTTGGGGAGATATTGACAAGAAAGTCGTCAAGGTGGGTCATAGAAATGTAGAAATCATGAACCAAGTTAAACTGAAAGCATGAGTAGCAGTGGAAATTCCTTCAGTTTGTAAGTCAAGTGGGATAGAAAGATGCAAATGTTAAAGAAAAAGTTGTTTAAGAATCTTATATAGAAAATAGGTAAACTGTATTCATAAAAAAATTGCCCCAATCTCTTGTTTGCACACTAATAATAGGTAATTACATTTTTTCAATTTTCATACAGCCATGAGTCCACCTTAGATGTGAGCATGGGAGAACATGTCATATATGTGGGCATATTGTAGAAGGCCAACTATACTTCACTGAACATAAGCACCCTCAGAGTCCTCAAACTAACTAGAAGAAACAAAAATATACTTCTAAAAGATTAGTTATGTACTTTACACTTTATAGGAGTGTAGGATCTTTCCATTTATATTAGCACATATAAGAGCACAATAGTACTACTATCAACATCCTCAAACTAAACAAAAAACAAAAAATGCACTTCTTTGCCATGTCTATCCCTGAGATGGTATTTTTGCTACCAATTATATCACATAAACCCTACACCAAAGCATAAACATAAAGACATTAGACCCAAAAAAGAATAGCATTTATAAGCCCTACTATGGCTTACATCAAAGATGTAACCAGAGGCCTCAATCTTTTTGCCTGATTCTCGAAGGTTCTTGCTAGTTCAAGTGCGTCCAAAGTTAGCTAAAATAGTCCATTTCCCTTCTCTTCCATTTCCATATTATTTATTTGTAAAATATTTATTTAAGATTAGATATTATATTATGATTAGATAAGATTGGATATTACAAGTGGACATACAACAGTTGATGGTTTAGAACTACTTGAGAATCTCCTCCATGTAAATTAGAAATCTCTATACAACCAATTGAAAGCAAGCAATTCATACAAAATAGACACTCTTATTCCCTCAAAAAGTTGCTTTTTAGTTACAATGTCATTCCCATAATGCAAGTAAAACCATTGGCCATTAATGTAACATTCACTTGTAGTATCATTGCCATGAGGGATACATGTAAAACCAGTGGAGTAAGGAATGTTTGGAGATTTCTAAGCACTGTAATTTCAACATAGTGGCATGTATACAATTTACATTTAGGATTGATACTCTTGTATGCATTTCTGTAGCATGAAATTATATTTCAATAGTTTATAACTTAGTAATCGTAATAGAAAATAAATTTTATTGCAGATTGTAATTTATATTTGACTGAATGAATACTAATTTAATTTGATTAATAAAAAATCATAGAATAAAATAGACCAGATATTGTAAACAAATACTAAGGTCATACACTTCATTAACTAAGGTCTATCTCATTTAGATGTTGCAATTGTGATCAATGTTTACTTAGTAGTTTTTGTGTTTGAAGTAGCAACATATTGTTATAGTAGATTTGGTTCATATCAATATACTTACTATTTGATAATATTCCAGCATATTTGAATATGGCTATTCAGCTCCAAAATATTTGAATAGGTCATGCAATCGACTGTTGCACTTTGCAGCATTCTTGTTTCTTTAAATAATCTATATGTAAATCATTATTAATCAACCATATGGTCTCAACTTAGCCTCATGGGATCTTCATGATCTAAAAGTATTAAACAATAAAATTTATTTATCATATACTTTCACCATATCCTCATAGTAGCTTGGTGATCTAAAATATTAAATATTTAATATCAAAATTTGGAGATGTCATTACAACAGTATCATAGCTAACTTTGCAATAGCCTACAAATTGTAGGGCATAATGAAAAAAATTGGTAGATAAGGAAAGAGCAGATTTGTATCAAGATACTTACATAGGGATTCAAATGGCACAAGAAAGAATGAACAATTTATTCAAACAATTGTTGTAGATCCAGGATAACATGCCTACCACCATTCCTTAGAGAATCAAGGTCATACTAGGACATCACAAAGAGGAGAAATTTCATTCGCAGATAACCTGCCAGTAGTTAGAATCATCCCAAAACCCATCAAGGCCATATTTCTATAAAAAGAAGAAAGATTAGAACCTGAGACTACTTACATATAGAAGCTTGTTAGACTTTATGAAGAATATCAAGGGAAATTCCAAAACATCAAAACAATTGTATCTTTCATCATTACTTGGAGATTTTGAGGAAGAAATTTCCGCATAAAGGAGACTAGCGGAGTAAGTAAAATGACAATGAAAAGGATATGAATAATAATATGGAAAGCTAAATGCAACAACAACCCAAAACATCATTCTCTTCAAGAGTAATAAGAAGCCTAGGCTTCCATGAAGCAAAATTTGAAGAGCCATCTAAACCTATCTTCAACTTTCACACCATTCACCATTTTAACACACTGAGAATGACCAACTCCAAGAGAAAAAAAGAGCACAAATTTAATAATACTTCTAGTTCTAGATCAAATTTCTTCACTTTGATACCATGTTAAAATTAGGAACCAGAAAGAAAAATAGCAACGAATGAAATCACAAATAGCAATAAATGAAATCACAAATACAAAACAATTAGATCACACTAGGCTTTTATCTTGGGAAAAAAACTCCTCTTTGAGAGAAGCAACCCAGCCCACTAAAATAGATCCTTTACTCAATATCTTAAAGATATTACACCAAGTCTTGCTTATTATTGAATTCCTTTGATTAATTCAATTGATAAGACTGCTGAAGATGTAGCAATAGAAAATCTATTAGCCTCTTGACTTAGATATAAAAGAATTGATTGAAAATTTATGCAATAGCATTGCTTGGGAAAATCCCAGAATTACAACACACTATATAAATAAAATGATAAAAAATTAATTAATTCAATGACAGACTTAGTAGCCAATAGAGATATCAATAATAATTGCCAAGGAGCTAAAGGGTTGCCTGACAACTTTTAACCATCATCTGTTACATGAAAGCATCAAACATTAATACTTGAAAGCACATATTTGTGGTTGAGTCTACCAGCTAGGATAGGAATACATGCATAGATCTCGGTCAGATGCCAAGTAAGAATAGTAGGTCATATTAATAACGATGCCAATAAGATAAGGATGGTGCCATAATAAGACATGGTATGTTGTGAAAAAACAAGTAAAGATGGCACTTATGGAAGAAATATAAATGTAGATGGTGAGAGAAGAATTTCTAGATGGTGTAGATAAAATGTGTGATCTTAGAACTAGGGAAAAATGGAGCCAAGAAGAAAGTAAGTAGTTGATGCCAAGGATGAGCAACATAGAAATAACTTGGGTTGAATAACAACAACAACAAAAAAATATGTTGAAGATCATAACAAATGATGCACGAATAGAATGAGAATGCAATATTAAAGAGGAAGAAGTAGGTACAAAATGCTAAGGTGTTAATAGAAGGAGAATCTCAGGTAAAAGATCTGGCTTGCTACTACATGATTCAACATATTTGAGTATATTTATTCAGATTTAGCCTAATTGTATTGCTCATGCAACCTACTACTACATCCTCTGACAATTGTTGTTTCTTTCATTAATATACACACACACACATGTGTGTGTGTGTGTGTGTGTGTGTGTGTGCTCTCACCTCACCCTTTTTGGATCTTGGTGATCAAAACATGGTGAACAATATATATATATATAAACATGCTGAACAATATATATATATATATATATATATATATTCTCTCACCTCACCCTTTTTGGATCTTGGTGATCAAAACATGTTGAACAATAACATTTTCTCAGCATATGCTCTTGCATCAGCCTCACACAACCCTAGTGATCAAAAAGAGGTAAATGCCTCACCATGCTAGGATCACAATCTTCATATAGAATTTTGAGACACATGGATGGAAATATGCTCAAAATGTGAATGTCTAGAAATAGATCTCTCTTCTAAGTTGTAAATGCCAGATAAATTAGATAAGAAGAAGAAGAGATTGAATGTGTAGAAATTTCTCTCCTATGAGACAATTTTTGGTTGTATCATTATTTAGCTTAAAGTTTAATTATTGCAATAGGATAAAAGATTATAGAGCACATTTAGAAGAAAGTATTCCTCTAAGTTCTAGATGGGATAGAAAATAGTAAATGGTGATGTCAATCAAGAAATAAAAAAGTTGTCCCTCTTGCTATTCAATAGTTGTCTTCGCACTTGTCACTTATGCAAATATTATCATCCACATAGGGGATAAACATTATTAATTCTACAATTTTTTAATTCCATATAGGAGATTGAACTGGTGATTATTATAAAAGATAAATCTAATTTCTATATCAAGCATCAATCTATAATTTCTCCTTTTGAGTATATATTTTCATGGTGGTTTTAATTTTAAATATATCCATATTCCCACCCTACTTGTTCAAGATTGTGAATGATTTTTGATGTAAAGCTATTAACCATCATCCACATAGATCATGAAACTCTATAATTCATGCAATTCAAGAAAAATACTAATTTTCAACCTAATAACAAAAGCAATTCTTGAAGACTTAGCAATGAAGGATAGAGGATCATTTTTCCTTGTATCTAAAAGCCAGCCTTGAAATCCACTTGCTTCTCTATAACCTTTTCTATAACCTATACCATAGAAATTGATGCAAGTCAGTGTACAAGATGACGAGCTCGAAAGAGGATTAGAGATTGCAAGGCATCTTCACACTTCCTTTGCCATAAAAGAATAGACACCTAAAAACAAACAAATGAAATCAAATTGTTGAAAGTGAGCTTCTCCTTAGATATTATCTTTCTTCACAAGGATGAATTCAAATAAGATGGAATTCGACCAATAAATCAATTATGTCATATAGCATTTAATTCTCTAGAAGTACAGATATTTGCAAACCATAAATCAATTAGATCTAAAATGGTACTCCTTTCAAAGTTTACATCTTAGAATTAGCTGGGAGGATGACCTTCAATAACTCAATAGGAAATAAGCATGCATTTTGGAGTTTTGTGACACATATATAGAACGAATCAAATAGCAAAAGTCATTTTGATGTATCACATCTATTGACGAAACAACTGAGTAGATTTTTGTTTCTAAGAAAGATAAATATATATTGGACAATAAATAAAGCTGACAAATATGATAGATGAAGGGTCCTTGATAAAAAAGGCACCTGGCACAATATGGTTGTGCTTGGCAGCATCAATGAATTTCAATTTATCAAAACAAATAACAATGTTGGATATAAAGTTGATGTTGTTAGATTAGGCATGTTTTTCATTGATACCAAAAGGTGCTATCTCAGAGTGTTGTTTGTGAGATGTTCATAATGCCTTCACTAGCTATACCACCTTATGGGGATGACAACTCTTAGATAGTGTTTGTGTGTTTCAAATCTGTTCATGACACTATGGAGACAATGTGAAAAGTGTGTTTCAATATTGTTCATGGCAATATGGAGACATCGTGATGGAAAGACAAGATCACTAGATGGTTGTCAATGGTGTTGAAAACATAATGTGTTTACCACATGATGTATTTTTCATTAAAGTCAAAACCAATAGTTCTTGACAAAAGATGAATGGACAACCATTGATTATTTTCAAATTCCAACAATTAGTAGTTGAAGAGTCTCATGGTCATGTAAGGTTTCAATAGAAGCTCTATTAAACTAAACAAATCTAAAAATTTCTATGTGAGAGGATTTTGATACCAAATTTGAAACTTTCTATGCCCAGTTTAGTTAAACTAAACAAATCTAAAACTTTTTATGTGAGAGGATTTTGATACCAGTCCACTCATTACTCTTGGTAAAGTCGATTCCAAGAATCAAGTTTGACGACTCGACCCCAAATTCTCTTAGGGCAGCTATTACCTATTAGTCATATTCAACAATAACAAGTTTAGTAGGACTCAAAAGTTAAAATTGCTAGACCACAGTGACTTGCCAAATCTACCTTGAGAATGTAAATATATAAAGCGAAAAAAATGATCAAATATCAAACATTGTAGGTAGCCACACATAAATCCAATATCACATTTGCATTCTGTGTTATAGGCAGCAGTAGTCATGGATCATTTTAGACCTACCACATGCAAAGTGTCCATTTTATTTTAGTTTGAGCTTCACTTGGTTTCAAGAATACTATAATATTCTCTACTTAACAAGGCCAACCACATGAAGGTGGAAGCTCATTTGGCCTTACCTCTCTCCCCCTAACATCAATCTAAAGTACCCATTATCATCTAATTACATACTTCATTCATTCATTCATCCATTTATGAACTATAACATTCAATCAATACAATCACATAACATTCATTAATACGATATAAAATTCATTAATACACAATACTAATCAAGGCTTCATTAACATAAAATAAAAATCTCTATTAATACACATCATTCATACATAATTACTTAAAACAAAGTTCTTTCATTATCCAACAAGGTTTATCAAAGAAGATTTTTAAAACATCATTTCTTTTTTTTGTTTTTCTAAGATCTCTTAAGAAAAGCGCTCATAGGAGCATCCATATCTGCATCATTCTCCTCCTCTTCTAGCACGTGTAATGTCAAATTATGATGGCTCCTTCTCTTTGGAGGAGTAGGAGGTTGTTGCACTAAAGGGGGCTCTATTCCAAGAACAAGTGAATGGGATAAATTGGCATACTCTTTTTCTTTTTCTAACTGTTACAAGTTTGTAATTAAGTACAACTTAACATGCATTTTTCTTACCTAACAATGCTGCATCATGTACATTAACATTTTGATCTGCCACCACATCAACATGTTGAACACTTGGAACATGGTCCACTCCTTCAGTATGATTGCATAATTAATTTCCAATAGAAAATTAATACCTCCCACACTATAATGCACATCATGGCCTTTCTCATGAGTAGGTTATGTGGTAGGATAGGAAGGCTATAGTAAAATGTTATGAACATTGTTATGTAGTCAATTTATCTTCAAAACTAATACCAAAAAAGAATCTTCTCAACTATTCAATTTCATTTACTTTTCATCTAACCAATTTACCTACAAGATATCATTTGGTGCACTAGATTCTTCAGCAAGGCTTTTAGATTCTTCGCATAGGCATGCAACCATAACTTTATAGCCTTCCTTCAAGGCAATTTTTCTATCTTCATCTGTGACCTCCACATTGAATTATGTGCCCTATATTTTTTTCTTAGTATCGTTAGTTTTCCATGTATGGTTTCATTAAAAAAAATTGTTTGCAACATTATATATAAAAAAAAAATGAAATTTCATTGCTCCTACTTACATGTCGAGACTGGAGATTCATATAGCCACCAGATCGAAGTTTGTGTAGGCCAAACTTTTCTAGTCTCGCTTTTGTAGCCACAGATGTGTCCTGCAATCTATGAACAATTTCAAACATCTTCAATTATATATTTACAAATATCAATAATTAGTGAATAATTACAATGTATTTAATACTATCATGACATACCTTTTTTTGCCCTGCGCTGCTTCATTATCTCTATCTTCACGTAGCCTTTTCTCCTTTACATCTTCTATTATTTCATTCCACTCCATCAATGCAACCATAGGAGGATGGTCATACTTTGGGTTATCCTTAAGAGCCCTTCTATATTGATCCCTCATAGTCTTTATATGATTTGCTGCTCTTTTAAGAAGTAGGCCAGTGTCAAAAATGTTTTTTTTGAATTTCTCCTCAAAAGATGCAATCAGCTGATTTTTTAATTTCATAGCTTGTAAATTCCACCTTTTAAAAAACAAATAGATTGTTTGATCAATAACTTTAATATATTACAATAAACGGAAGAAAAGAAAAATTATGTAGCAATGATATGAAACTACGTACCTTTTACATATGGTGGGTCCAAATAGTCTCAATGTCATATGAAAAAGATGTTCAAAGAAAGCATTATTACCTAGAAAAACATAAAGGATTTATTAGTCCAAAATGAGTAATGTAAAAGTTAACTAAATTTACACTTTAAATAATAACAATTTTAAGGCACTTGGAAGCTTTCGTTCTTTTAATGGAAACATAGTTTTCTTATTCAGCAACAATGTCCCTTCATATGAACTAGTACTAATCACACGAATTGCTCCAAGAAATGGATCAGCTCCAGTATACTGCTCTCTATTAGTCTATCAACTGAAACATCATGAGAATTAAAGAAGACACCAAATGAGTTGATTTGCTGCCTAGAAACCAATGTAAATTATATTACCAAAGAAGAAGACAATACTAGAGACTATGAAAGGTGCAGTCAATAATAAGAGATAGCCTAACACCTATTCTTTGGAAGAAACAATGGTAGTTGCACAACACCATGATGCAGTAGTTGGTACTTCAAAACAACATGTGGCCAATGATTATGCTGCACATCTTTCATATGGTTCCCTAGAGGTTTAAATTGGACAATATCTCAAGTCCTTACTACTACTTATGTAATTTTATCAAAGTTTATTTTTTCTGGTTACACTAGTCATGTAGGCTATTCAAGTGACAAGTTGTCAATTAACAATTCATTCTTAGCATGACATTGAACTATACATTTGGTTAATGTTCCTTTGCAGACTAAGATTGTAGTCAGCTCAGCATTAGTCTACCTTATTAATGGAAAATCAAGAGCTCAGACAAAACCTAAAAAGGAAAATTTATTTGAGGAAATAGATTCAAAAAGTATTTCAAGGGATAAAATAGAACTTGAATAGCTACATTGTCCAAAACATGATGTCGGATATTGGACTAGATAGTGTAGGATTTGTTTCCATGGAGTAGTTGTTATTTCAAAGTAAGAAGTGAACATAGAAGTTCATACTTTTAGTTTGAATTCTCATAAGCATATAGAAATAAAATTCTTATTTGAATAGTTTTTCTGCTTCTCTGGCAGTAACATGATGCTTCTGAAACTAGGAATCTATAACTTTTATATCTTGCTTTCACAGTGCCCTCTTATGAATATCAGTTACTGCCCCTAATCTGAAGCCAAATTGGATGCTAGGAGGAATCTGGTGTAGTTTTCATTTATATTTTGATTTAACATAGTTTTAATTCATCTGCAGTGGCTTTTCATTCTAATCATATTACATTGACTGACTAAATTGTATGTTTCTTCATTGTTATGTATTCAGGCAATTGTCTTGTATAATCCCTTGGGATGGAAGTGCAATGAAGTGATCAAAATTTTGGTAATTTTTTTATTCCTAAGGGATTCTCTTCTTTAAATACTAAATTCTAGATCAACAAAGGGTGTAAACTATAAACAGTCTTCTCCCTTGAATTACACAAGAAGAATGCCACCCCCAAAACCTTGATTAGTAAGAATGGAAAACAATAAAGATTTTAACCTCCACTACAGTTCCTTAATGCCTAAAGTATCATCTACATCAATGATCATCATTTTACCCCTAAGGTTTTTGAGAACAGTGTCAATGAAATGGCCTATGCTAATAATGTTTTCTATAGAAATTCTTGAAGGTAAGAGAATACAATGCTCAAAGAAGAGCATGTTTCCTAGAAATCAATGAAAAAGTACTCCTATTGGTACTAAAGTAGCTAGTATGATATCAATGGTCTTGATTCTTGATAGTAGCAGAGAAGCAAGTGACTCTTTTCTAGACTCATTTGGATGGTTGCCAGATTCAGTCTTTGTGTACTTTGAGAAGTAGAAAATGTTCGATAGCTCTAGTAGCATCTCAATAATTCTTAGTGGAGGTTACTTATAATTACATTTTTCCATTTAGTGAGATAAGATGGAAAACAATTACTCCAGTGGTCAACTAGATAGCTAGCTATTCTAAATTGTATTTGTTTTGTCTCTTGCTTTCTATCTCTACCATGATCTAGTTATCATTGCGTAACAGTATGATTTGAGGGAAATATATATTAGGAGTAACCTTGTTTATGCTTAATGTCATATGTCTCTTAATACAAGAAGGGAACAAACAATCTACAAGAAATACATTCAGAGAGACCAGATAACCCATATAAGAAGAAATTTGAAACTAGAAAGGCCTTGAAAGGGGTATGAATGTGCAATCACACATTTGTGCTGAAGAAACAATATTCAATGTTCAAAATTCAAAAATTGAAGTGAGCAAGGTGGTAAACTGAGGAAATATGTTGTTTTGTCACTTTCAGAATTATATTTTCAAAATGTAAAGGGCTACTGAAGGAGATTAGAAATCATCATAATAATGTATTTTATTAGATTTTTCTTTGCTACAACAATGATGCCTTGGGTTTAAGTTGAGGAAACAGTTTCAATGTAATCAATCACATGTGCATATAAATGCACTTGATTGAACACCTAGGAAAAGTGACCCCACCTCTAACATTCACATACCATTCATAAAAAATGAATACTAACAATTAGCTAACACTACAATTCACTCCACAAATGCACTTAACATAAAAACTATGTCTACTATCAAAAATAGGAAAATTTAGTTGCAACTCACACAAATAAACCTAGCTTTCAATGACAATCAAGGTACACAAATATAGATAAACAAGACCAACTAGTTCAAGTATGCAATACCACACTTGCATCTTAGAGAACTATGGCTACTACAATAATAAAATCAAAGGGTTTGTGCATGCCATAAACCTCAAGAAAAATGTAGTAAAATGTAACCTTTAGGTAAAAATAACATTTATCACTATGCTTTACAACTTAAACTATCACACTAGCTATAAATAACTTATAGTACTAGAATCTTAGAATCTATAGCAGATGATGAGCCAATTAAAGCTCCATAAATTCAATCCTCCAAAATTGACAATGTTGAGGCCTGTGTACTCCTTTTCTATTAGCTACAAATCACTAGCAGTACTAAATTTAGACATCTATATAATCCAAATGTCATTTGCAAAACAAGAGGAATCTATATAATCCAAATGACATCTCTTTGATCTGCACTTACAAATAGACATACCAAACCAGAATCGCTAAAAGATACAATAGCTAGCAAAAAAATCAATGTCAAGATTGCCACATTGTATAGCATGTAGAGACTATAAAAGGATGTTAATGAGGAAGCTTACTCACCATTGATGGCATTCAAAGTTCAAGAGCTTTAGTAACCTCATTATAACTCAAATTGAATTCATAGTAATAACAGCTAAAATGAGAAAAAATGTCTCCAAAGTTTTAAGAGCTTCACAATACAAAGGAACTAAAAGTTGCTAAAATGAATATTCGTTATCATGAGTGGAGATACCTTCTATCCTAGCATGAAAGAGAAGCATAACCAATGGGATACATAATCTAGAACATTAGTAAAGTAGTTCAAATTGGCAACTATAATCATATAGAATTGAGAGTTGTTAGAAAAAGTGATTGAAATGATAAAATATAATAAAATGAAATAGCATGAAATAATAGATTTAATCCAAGAGAGCAAGAAGAGTTTTACCATACAAATGATACAAGATCAATGGAGCAATACCAAAAATAAGCAACACAAGAGACAAGGATTTGATAAGGGGAAAGCAAAGAAAACCCCTTGTGAGTATTATGAATGAGGCAAAAGCCTAAGAATGAGAAAGGGAGAGAGAAGAAATGCAGCAAAATAGCTCATTTACAATAGCATCAAAAATTTGATGTGAATAATGGAGACTAGATGAAAATGAGAGAGAGAAGCACCTCTTTTAAAGAGATGAGAAACGAGTTGCATGTCTTTGCATGTGTAACTCCCATTTCTATGAATGCCACATTCATAAAAGCTGTGTGCAAAGTGTCAAGTTTCTCTTAAGGAGGAATATCTATTTTCCTTATTAAAAGAAATACAAAAAAGAGTTGTCCTCACAAGTGGACAATAGGACAAGAATGACATGTCCTTTACATGTGGACTAGAGGAAAAATAAATAATACATAAGGGATACCTTGGTTTATCCCAATAAATAAATAAATACAACTAAGGAAAGATTATTAATTCTAACACCCTCCTTTAATCTTTACTTGGAAAGATGTTGTCAAAATCAAATTGTAATTTGGTTTTTTGAAATATCTTTATTGTGTGAGAGGTCTCTTATTATCATGGGTACATCATTGTAGAGCCAAAAGAAGTTGATAATTCTTCAAGTGTGTTACATCTTCAAGTGGATTCATGTGGCATAGGATCTGTACAACAAATAATGATATCTTGTATGTGTCTTGATGGATTACCTGAAACACAGAAGCAAAGGCAACTATCCACAAGGATAATTTCATCTTATATTAGAGTTAGAAACTTTTTATGTATAAGTAAATTTTCATAGAGTAAATATAAGTGTAAATTGGTACCGCAAAAAAATCAAGATAAATCATATCCTGCAAAGAACAAATATGTTATCAAAACTTTCAAGAAAAGACCATAAGAAAGGCTAGCTAATGAATCCAACATCAACAATGCTTCAATCACGTGGATATAGACAGTCCACTAATAAGTCATTTTACTGCAAGTTAATAGGTGATCAATCCATAACCTGCATGACTCATGATTTAAGCAAAGAAGTATACATAACATTATATGACATGTTTTCAAAGATATCAAAGGGGAGGAGTATGAGTATTAACAATTGACTGCCTTCAAATAAGAGTAAAATGCCTTCAAGATGGGTCAAATTAACTAAAATTGGAGGGAAACTCCAATAATAAATGGTATTAACCATAAAGTGTCAATATTGCAATATAATGATGCTAAAAAAGCATAAACTACACTTATGTGCCAATCAGTAGAACAAAATAAATGTTGAAGGCAATAGTGTATAATAACTCATAATCCCAAAGAATAAGAAAAATAAATAAAATAAATTTACTTATGTGAAATAAAGAATGCACTCATATTTGATAAGTCACAAGAGACACAAAAATTTGTATACTTATCAAGATATATATGTGGGCCCCCATATATACCCATGAATAAATATACCTAAACTATCATGGTATGAAACATGCAAATAGAATTAAGATCATATATAGAACATAATTTCTAGGCAACATACTAAAGAGAAATGCCAAAGATGATGAAAGAGAATTATTAACATCAAACAATATTTGCATTAATTAATCCTCCTAGGTTGAAGTCCACCCATTCTTAAAATTGATCTCTTTTACTAAGTACTTTTTGAAACCATTTATTTTTTCTCTTAACAAATTTATCACTAGAGGAAGAGTCATGATGTATGAATGCATCATTTGTTTCAACATTAGCATTATTACCATTATCAATATTAGCATTATTACCATGATCTATAAATGCATCATTACCATTACCATTGTAAGAAAGAATAGGAGGAATAAAGGTAGATATATGAGGAGTAGGGTTTAGAGGAGGTTGGTCCTCCACTAACACAATTTTGCTTTCATGAACTTGTTCATTTTGAGCATTAGAAGAATTATGCACACCATTTCCTGAAAGACAAACATTTTGTGCTATGTGCACTTTGCTAGTAATAGGATTATAAGCTTAATAACCTTTGGTATTTTGCATGTTTTCACTCATGCACTTTGTACATTCCATCTTAGATGAAGCAATAGGAGGTAAATTTTTAACCATATTAGATGAGATATGCTCATTTTTCAAATGAGCAAGCCTTTCATGTTCCATATTAAAAGTAATATCTTTGTGCAAATAGTGTTTAGAAGAGGTGAATCTAGAAAATTTAAATAAGTTATCATGGCCTAACTTAGCATTAGAAACAACTTCATTAGTGTTAGGATCAATAATAGAGCACATGTCCCTATGAAACTCAACTTTGTAATTTTGACATAATTTTATAACAGAAAGAAGATTGTATTTCAACTCAGGAACATAAAGGACATCATGTAATTTTCCATTTGGAATACTAACATTACCAAATCCTTCAACTTTGCAACTATGATTATCAGCTAATTGAATTGGAATATTAGAAGGATCGAGTTTTAAATAATCAAACACTTCTTTATGAAAAGTAACATGTTGAGATGCACCAGTATCAATAATCCACTCTAAATTTTTAGGAACATTGTAACTAACAGTAAAAGCATGACGAGATGGATGATAGTTTTGATTATTGTTATTGATAATTTTTTTATCTTTTTGTTTTTTTAAAACAATTATTAGTTACATGACCATCTTTTCCACAATAAGTACAGTGAAGTTTTTTATTAGATTGATGAGTATTATTACGATGAGTGTTTGGATGATTATTGTGATTATTATTATTATAAGTATTGGGAGAATCATTATTAGAAAATTTGAAATTCTGATTTTGACTTTTAGACACAAAAGCATGTTCATTAGATCTAAGAGTACCAAATTGTAACAACTTAGCTTCCTCTTGACGTAACAAATTTTTAAAAATACTATAAGTTAATTGAGTAGACAAAGTAGGAATAGCAAGTTGAGAATGAACATTAGTAATAAATTGTTGAAATTGTCTAGGAAGACATTTCTTTAAAATAATTTTAATTAATCTAATATCAGTGAGAGTAACACCTAATCCAATTAGTTGACTTTTAATATAATCAAATTTAAGTAAAAATTCATCCATGAATTTGAAATCAATATACCTTAAGTCTTCCAAATTTTCTTGTAATTGAATCTTGCGTGATTCAAATGGCCTGTCATATGTTTGCTTTAAAATATCCCAAGCTTCATAGGAATTAGTGCAATGAGAAATTAGAACATATAAATCTGGGCTAAGAGATATACCAATGAGGCCAAGGGCTTCTTTATTTTTAGTATTCCATCCATTTTGTTCATCTTGTGTAGCTGAGGCACCAGGAACTACAGAAGGGTTAGTAGCAATATCTAAAATATGCTTAAAAAGAAATATAAATGAAAGATGAGTTTTTCAAGCATGATAGTTTGAGTTATTTAACTTGATTTCTGAAATTAAAGTCGACATGATTTAAAAATTACGTTTAAAATTTAAATAATAGATTTGAAATAAAAAAGTGAGACTTATTATCCACAATAATGTTAAATAATTATTAAGAGATTTAGAGAGTCAAAATTAAAAACTAAAATGTTCCCTGCAAAACCACTGGTCAGATTGAAGAAACAGGAAAAATAAAAATTTGAAAAACTGAAAAAATGTGTTACACACAAAGAGCAATAAATTTTTTAATTTAACTCTATTTTCAATAAAATTTAAAGGGTTTTTCATTTTTATGTCTTCTAAATGCTGTTCAAATTTCAGCCAAACCCAGATCACGGATTGAGAGATATCATAAAAATACGAACTGATGTCTTAAAACTTGAAAAACAAATAATACTACACATATAGTACAATAACTTTTGCAATACTATTCTGATACAAATGAAATTTAAAGGGTTTTTTCATTTTTATGTTTTCTAAATGCTGTTAAAATTTCAACCAAACTTAGATCATAGATTATGAGATATAAGAAAAATATGAACTGTTGTATTTTCTTTTCTAAAACAAAAATAGAGAAAAAACTTGAATTTCAAAAACTTAAAAAGCCTGCAACAGAAATAGGGTTAGATATAATTAAAAAAAATTAAAAATAAAGAATCCTTTGGTGGAAAGCCTTCCAAAGGAGGTTAGAAAAAATAAAAATGAAGAACTCTTTGGCGGTAAACATTCCAAAGAGGGTTAAAAAAAATTTGAAGATTGAATAAAAAACCTGCAAAAAAAAAAGATATGAATTTTTTCTTCACTTCTCCTCTCAACAAAGTTCTCCAATATGGTAACCTTCACAAAAGCTCCAAACAAGGATTAGAAAGCTCTGATACCATGTTAGAAAAAGTGAATGAAATGATAAAATATAATAAAATGAAATAGCATGAAATAATAGATTTAATCCAAGAGAGCAAGAAGAGTTTTACCATACAAATGATACAAGATCAATGGAGCAATACCAAAAATAAGCAACACAAGAGACAAAGATTTGATAAGGGGAAAGAAAAGAAAACCCCTTGTGAGTATTATGAATGAGGCAAAAGCCTAAGAATGAGAAAGAGAGAGAGAGAAGAAATGCAACAAAATAGCTCATTTACAATAGCATCAAAAACTTGATGTGAATAATGGAGACTAGATGAAAATGAGAGAGAGAAGCACTTATTTTCAAGAGATGAGAAAGGAGTTGCATGTTTTTTCATGTGTAACTCCCATTTCTATGAATGCCACATTCATAAAAGGTGTGTGCAAAGTGTCAAGTTCTTCTTAAGGAGGAATATCTATTTTCCTTATTAAAGGAAATACAAAAAAGAGTTGTCCTCACAAGTGGACAATAGGACAAGAATGACATGTCCTTTACATGTGGACTAGAGGACAAATAAATAATACATAAGGGATACCTTGGTTTATCTCAATAAATAAATAAATACAACCAAGGAAAGATTATTAATTCTAACAAGAGTGTATTTTACTTGTAAGCTTTAATGACATAATAATCTAGAACACAATGGCAAACATACTTTGAAGCTTAAAGCTCCTATGCATAAGGATGTTGTATGAAGCAGAATGCCTTAGGTGCTTGAGCTTCTTGCTTTCAATAAAATGCAGATGAGTGATTGTGTTGTTCAAGGCAATTCTAACAAGTAAATGCATCACAAAAGCATCCAGATGACCCATAAGTTTGGAGTATATTTGAAGCAAGAGTATTTCATAGGCCAAAGAATTCAAGGCATATGACCTACATTAACTTATGCAGAATTCCATCAACAATTGTCATTATTTTATCAATTTTATATGCCATTACCAATGTTACAAATGTTGTGCAGCAACTTTAGGTTTAAATAAGTGGAGACCAAATGCAACTTGCAACCAATAGTTTGGTACTTTTATAGACCTCAAGGTATTAATTTTACTTATTCAACACTCTTCAACTAGCTAGAAAAAGGTGATAAAAAAAATTTTCATAAATGTTTGTAACAACACTAAATGTGGTGTGGATGACACACCACAAGGCTTTATTCTTATTGGTAATTTCAACACAAAGTTAGCAGCAAAATTATAAAATGAGAAGTCATGTAGAGATTAAATGTTGCATGTGAAATCAACAACTAGAGATAAGAATAGATGGTTACATCACCTGAATAATAATATGTATTCTAGCCTGTCTATTTGGGATGAGAAAATGTAAGTGTGCTCTTGTACCAACATATTACAGGGACCAATAGTCAAGGGTCATGAGCCCAAAAATTTTAGAAGTGTAGATGTGAAGTCATGAGGAAAAGGTATACAAGGCAAAACTGAAAGTCTACCTCCCTGCCTATCTCCATGTCTCTCTATGTGTGGGTATATATATATGTATGTATGTACGTATGTATGCATTGTGTGTGAATGTGTGGTGTGTGTATGCATGTGTTTGTGTGTATGCAAGCTTCTATAGATATTTAAGCACTAATATGCTACTTCATTGTTCATCAACTTGTAGAAATACATTACAAAATATAGCACATTAAAAAATATAGCAAAACAAGGTTTTACCAGTTCTAGTGGGCATAGAAGAGGATGTTTGCATGGTCCTTGTTGCCGATAATGCACCAAGTAATAATGGACTGCCAACTGAAGGAGGAGTCTGCACTTCATCATGAGCTGATGAATAGAATATTGTTAGCAAAGAAATTTGCAATGGATAAAGATCAAATGGGATACTAGCTAGAAATGTCCACCAAAAAAAAAGGTAAGTGTTATAATGTTGATAAAAAAAAACAAAGTGTTACTTACACAAAGGTTGTGCACAACAACCCTCACCATGTTCACCATGTAATGTCGCAATTGACACATAGGTCTATACAAGAACACATAAAATTAGAGATCACGATCCATAAGATACTATAAAACATTAATATCTATTGAACTTCTATTACTACTTTAGTCAAATTACTGCTTACCTTCAAAGATTGTATTCTACAGTCCAATTCTGTTCTCAGTGCATCTTTCTCCTCACTTCTGTCACCCTCGATGAGAATGTTAAAAAGTTCATCAGTGTATCTTTGCACTTTTTTTTGGGTGATGAACATAGGGTCAGTACTAAGGGTGATGTCACATAGATATGATGCCTATATTTCACATCACATTTGATTATCGATCATTCTAGCTTTTTCCTATCATTTGTGACATCAAATATTAGTAAAATTTTATCAAAATAACTCCAAAGCCATAAAGAAAAGAACATAATAATATGACTTTTTTTCTATATTAACATTAAAATTTACAATATTAATGTTTACCTCTATTGAAGGTGTTTGAGATGGTGCATCCATATCGCCCTATGAAAAAAATTAGTAAGTCTTAGAAATCAGTAGTGAAATTAAAGTAATAGACTTACCAAAAAAATATTAATAATAAAGTAGATTGTATATGTCAATCATTTGTCTTAAGTTAAAAATTTAGTGTAACTAATGTTTATATCCAAAAAAATTTTGACATGTTCTACTTAATGTTTATATGTGTACATATGGTTTGGAAAGAAAAATTGACATTGATCCTACCTGGACTTTTCATAGATCATCATGATCTTCATCCATGTCATCACCGTCATCATCACCATCATCATACTTGTCACTTTGGTCATCATCATCACCACCACCATCTTCATCACCATCATCATCATCTTCATCACCATCATCATCATGACCATCATCACCATGATCATCACCATCTTCATCACCATGATCATGATCATCATCAACATCATCATCATCATTATCACCAGTATCATCAGCATGACCAAAATCATCACCATCTTCTTGTTATTCATCACTAGGTAACTATCATTCTTGATAATCATTTACTTCCTCTTGTGCTTCTTCAATATCTTCTTCTTCGATCACGTTATACTTCACCAGCCTTCCTCTTGGGTCATGTCTAACAAAAAATGAAAAACCTAGTTTGTGTGGAACACCAAAGTAAAACACTTGCTCGCATTGGCTTGGAAGAACATAGGGCTCATCTCCAACTGGCTCAAATGACCTTGTATTAATCATACTAAATCAACTATTGTGTTCAATAATAGTCCTATCAGGATCATTTCTATTCAGTTGTAACCTGAACCATTTGATGACAAATAGAACTATTTTGAATGAATTAAATTTGCACTCAAGTATATCATCCAAAATGCCATAGTATCAATTTTTAGATTATTGAGGATGTATATCAGTTCTAGATGAAATATTGGTGACTGCGAAGACAACACTTATCCCAGAATCACACGTTTTCTTCATTTCATCTACCTTTTTTGAGTGGAATTTATAGCCATGGTAGTACATAGCTTTGTGGTGTTTGACCTGCAATTATTCGAACATGTCAAGAATCTTCCCATCGACTTGTGAGTTGATATTAAACTTATGTCTCATGATTAGTAATCTTATGTGTACCTTTGTATCTCTTAAGCCATGTATTAGATCAAGTACCATTGGCATAACATTGGGATCTCCATTACGATGAGCTTCTTTAACCATTGATGCAATGCCATCCCATGTTAATGAGCAAACATTTTCTTGTGTTCAATCCATACTATCATCCAATCAAGATTGTTTGCAATATACAAGTGTAGTGCATCCCACTCATGACCAACTATAAAGAAGACAATTACACCAGTTAAAAACAACTTATATATATTGATGATGGATAAAAATTATTAAATTACAAAAAAAAAATTATAATTACCTCTCACCCTCCTCAATCTACTTTTCCTTGTCAGGTACTCCCCTTTGAATTTGTCATTAGAGTTGGGATCCCAAATGCGACCTATGTGGATATCTGCTGTAAACTTTGCAAGATATTCACTGATGTACACCATGGTATGATATATCATATATCCCTCTATCATATAACCCTCAGGATGTGCTCTTTGTTGAACCAAATCCTTCATAAATTTCAAGTGCCTCTCAACCATCCACATTGATATAGCTTGTACAAGTCCACACAATTCAATCTCCTCAACTTGATGTATGAGGTAGTGTTCTTGAGCATTGAAAAATGTTGGAGTTAAACACTTTTGCATTTCACACATAAGCTATGGAATTTTTCTCTTCCAATATTTTACATCTTTTTTTATCAATTTCTTTAGATGATAACCACCTAAAAGAGATTCAACATGGAAAAACATGTAAATGAGATTTCAAATAAAATTATACAATAGATTTCAGATTAAAAGCTACAAATCTAAGAAAAAACACTTCTAACCTCATGTATTTTCCAAGATCATATATAACTTGTTTAATATTATTGTCAAATTTTTGTGGAAGGGATAGAGGTAGGACGAACTGCAATCATTAAAAAATGATCATTTCAATATATTATTAAATAATGCAATTGGTAGTACATTCAATCTTACAAATATATTGTAAATAGAGAAAATGACTTACCTTGATGAAGGTATGCCAATCATGTGTTTTCATCCCTAGCCCAAAATCACCTTTTTTTGATAGAAGAGTGCTTATATTTGTAGAAAATTTTGTTAGAAATTTTTCTTTTTTTATGACTTCTTTTAATGCATCACTTTGTTGCTCTATTAATAACCAAGGAAGGGTACTTGTATTTATGTGGTCTTCATTGCTATTTGATTCAATAAAAGCTTTTAGTGTATGATTGGATTCATGAATGTCAGTACAAATTTTGGCAATTTTTTCTCTATCAAACCTTCCATCCAACATTTTTCATAGTTCTCTCTTACATTCTTTCCAATATGCATAGTATCAAAAAAATGCTCGATTAGAAGATCCTTGTAGTATGGTAACCTACTAAATTGAGTAGGACAACTTTTCATTCCTCTAGGAAGTTGGCCATTGATGCCTTGACAACCTTCACGAGCATCAATTATAGCATTATTAAATATAAGACAATATCAAAATACAAATTTTAAACTTTGGATGACAAATTAGAAATTACCTTGATGATTTAGTCGATCATATTCCAACTTTCATAAATGAGGTGTCATTCTTCATGGCCTTGATGATGTCTCTTCTTTTCCATTGAAAAAATATTTTTCGGCAACTCAATATGTATGATTATTGTAGAGAAAGTGTCTAAAGTCATCAAATACCTGCTTTCCTAAACTTCTCGAATGACAAGATTTCATCTTCAGACCACAAAGTGGACATGCAAATATTTCATTTGTCTAAAGACCTAAAAGATCATGTATAATTGGATCATGTACAATTATCATGCACAACTTAAGCATTTGATAGTAATGTGTAAGCACTACAACAGACCAAAAATATGTGATCTTAACAATATAACATACTGCAAAAATGAGTTAGCCCAGGGGCATCATGTATTGTCCATACAAGTATTACATGGAATTGAAATTTTCAATGTCCTATTGGTCTAGAAATGTCATACATAGTGATACCATTCAATAATTCAACAACTCATTAATTAGGGGCTCAATATACACGTTCATATCTTTAACCTAGTATTTACCTAGCAATTGAATAAACATAAACATTAGATAATTATTATGACCATTTTCATGCACTATTTATAAATTAATTTAGATAACTATAAAATGAAAAAATACCTGGCACAATCATTGACAACATTACATACTCCCTCTTTATGGACATCCAAGGAGGAATGTTATTGTTAATAAAAAAAATAGGCCACACTAAGTAAACAGATTTCATATCTCCATATGGATTGACATCGTCCGCCGCCAATGAAAGCTTTAGATTACGAGGTTCTTCTTTAAAGTGTGACCATGTTTCTTCTATCTCTTTAAATGCAAAACCATTTGCAAGCATTCACATAATGTCATCCTAACTTCCATTGCGTGCATGGTAATCCATAAATTGTACCAAGCTAGCGCACTTGAATAACAGTTAAAGACATGGAATAATGGGAATGTAACAAAGAACCTTGTGAGGAACTTTTTTGTTGTTTGATCTAATTGATATCTACTAATATGACAATTAGGGCATTCTATTGCAAATTCATTTTGTTTATGATATATAATGTGATCATTGGGACATGCATGTATTGTCTGATACTTCATTCCAATCTAATCCATAATGTTAGATAATTCTCGGTACGAACGAGGCAAAATGTTTGATGGTGGTAAGAAAACCTCACTAATCAACCTACAACAACAAATATGCATTGTTAATATATTGAATAGTAATTGTATGCTAACATTGAAGATGACAAAAATGACATACCTTAGCATACGTGACATTACTACATTGGATATACCATTTATAACCTTTAAGTTCACCAACAACACTATAGCCTATAGTAGAGTTGTTTGGGAGCCTTCGTATAAGGGCTCGTTTGCCTTCTCAAGTAAAGGTATATCAAGACCATCTTCATCATCATTATCATATTTGCTAGTACTATCATTGTGAGTCTCTTCATCACCTACCCCAATACCATCTTCTTCAATCATGTCCTCTGGCACATTATCATCTTTTTCCATGGGAGTGTTATCCTCAGCTTCAATATTCACACCTCCATGTTCCTCCAGTAGGAAATCCACATTCAGTAATGGATGAAAATCATGGCCCCCTTCAACATCACCATGTTTCCTACAATGAATCTGGGCTATTGTGATTAGAATTCTTTGATTCTTTAAGCCATTACACTTTTTGCAAGGACAATAATATTTATTAGATTTTCTTCGAAACTGAGCCCATAATGAAGCCATTATCTCATTATTTTGTTCTGGGTTCATATTGTGAGGTGTGGTCTTTCTTCACGGAAAAATATATTTGCAAATAAATTGGACATTTTGTAGTTAATGTTTATATTTGCACATATAGAAATTGTTGATTAATTATTTCAAATGTAACTAAAATGATCCTATAATTTCTAGAAGGCCTAGAAGTTTACAAAATGTGGATTTATAGACAATGTATCTTAGTTATTTGCAAAATGCCTCAAAGAGACGTCACAAGGTGAAAGTTACTTAGGTGCTAATAGTAGCATGCCATGACTAATCCTGATAGCAATGACTAATGTGATTAATGCATCAACTAATGAAGATGACTAAAAGATCGAAACATATTAATGCAATCTTCAATCAAGAACATGTGAGCTCAAAAGATGGGTATATTTCAAAAACTCGTGAGCCTAAGATCATTACAATTTCAGCCATGAAATAATTGCTAACTGGATGAATTTTGTGATTAAGTGTTCTAATTGAAATTCTTATTTTTTCTAGAAACCACATAATGCAAATTGTATTTAAAGAATAGATATTATACTCATAGAAATCATCTAAGTAGGATGTCTTCATTGGATTTTTCTTCTTAGCATTTTAATTTTAGATAAAATATGAAACCCAAATGTTTGACAAGTGGTGTTGTCTTGCAGTTTAAAGATGTTGAGAGCTAAAGGTGGAATGATTTCAAGGCAAGAAAGCAAGCTCCAATAATTCCTCTTTAGAATTGAAACCAGAGTCCTAAGCATTCCAATCCAAATGATTGTGTATCAATAAGATTTAACAAAAAATAATCCTAAGAACATTAAGTAAGTTAAGTTGAAACATATAAGAAAATGAATACATGTTCCTACAATTGAATAATGATTATCCAAGATTCGGTAGTTAAGGGTCCCTCAAGACTAAAATATAGATGATCATAAACTTTGAACATGAAGGAGAAGATCTTCTGGTTGATTTTTACCATTACAACACAATAATGTTTTGTCACAAGAAAATGAGTCTTATTTTGATTCACATTAAATTTTTGTGTTATTTTCATTGTATTTTTTCTTTCAATTCTAATTCTAGAGACTATCCATAATTGTCCCAAATCACCATAAACTAGGACTTGTACAGATCTACATTCTTCATTTCCAACTAGTGATATGAGATTGGCTAAAGTTTGTGTCTTAAAGAGAGTGATATTTTATCCCACGGCATAAACCTAACCTTTCATCTATGTTAAGATATCCCTTAGATGGGAAATCATTAGACATTTATCAAATACTACTTTATGGAAAAGATATAATGCAGCTTGCTTCCTCTTGCTTGTATTGTGCAGGTTAACCCTCAGTTTTATGCATTTAGGTGGATTACTCTTCTTTTCACATAAGAGTTTAGATTCCTTGATATTCTAAGGATTTGGGACTTACTTCTACGATATCCCTATGGGCCTATGGTATGTTTTTGTCTTCCATCTAAAAGAGAGAATTTTCTATTAATCATTTACACAAAGTTTCAATCAGAGTTTTACAAAAGTTATAAGCTGTCAAATACCCAAAAAACTAAACAACATAAATATGTGCTCTATTAATTTTCTTGATAATGAAATAAAAGATACTAACATATTGGAGAGCTTGAGTCGATGCTTCTAACGTGTATCACATTTTTGCATAAAATTTTAGGCTATCTGGTGACTGGGCATTGCCTACTCTATTACTGCAGGACATACTACTCAGCATATGTTGTGTTATGCTAATGTGAGTAAGAAGCCACTTGTTGGCTAGTGATTTTACATCAAATTTGAAGTTGCTTCAACATTATCCACTGATTGACATCAACCATCTCTTGCATGTGGCAGATGAACTGAAAACAAAATCTTAAAAGTTTTACACTATTCATATTTGATCATTCAAAATGTAGCAAAAACTGCTTGTCAATTTCAAATAGGTTTGAGATTCTTTTTATAGAGATAATATCCCAATCTAGAACAAAAATATGATCTAATAGAAAAATCATATGATTGTTTAATGAATAAACTTCTTTTATTCTAGTTATTTTTATATTTTGATATCCCTTGAAGGAAAATTAGTTCCTCGTTCCTTTTACCTAGAATTCCACTAGACAAATTATATCATTGAGTACAAAGCCCTAATCATGTGGGTACATGTTGTGATTCCTATAGAGATTAAAAGCCTTCATATACATAGAAACTATATGTTGATAGTGAATCCAATAACAACTTAAGGGGAACCAATCTAGGTTGTCTTAGTATATAGAATTACCATTGATCTTAATCAATTCTATTACTACACCATAGATAGTATTTGAAAGAGAGAAAATTGGTATGTGGATGCAAAGGCTAGTGTAGCCTCTTTGGTTTGACCTGAAATCATCACCAATCCATATCAATTTGTGCTACAAGTGTTGAGATCTCATGTAGTATCAGAATTGCCAAGCCTTGGTAATCCCATTTGTGTACATGTAGACTCAAAAGAATGGTTTGTTGGCATCTATGGGTATTTGAAGAGAAAAAAAATCCATCATAGAGTTGATGAAAATGCTTATATTAGGATAAGAAAACTCTTTGGTTTCTATCTTGCCTTGTCAAATGTCTTGTATCGAAGATCCTATAATGGTCTCCTCCAATGATACTTAACCAAGGGTGAGATACCACTCATTTTTTGAGAGGCTCATTCAGGCTCCACTAGAGGACATATAAGTGGTAAGGCCCTAGTTCAAAAGGTAATTCATGTTCAATACTATTACAAAATGATTGAGAAAGACTCCTTTTCATATGTCAAGAGTACTCACAATGCCAAGAACATAGAAATTTGATTTAAGCTCTTGGACAAACTCACTAAGCTCAAAACTCTTTGTGGCCCTTCTAGACATGGGGTTTAGATATAATTGGAAAAATATCTCTGCCACTATTTAAAGGCCATATTTTTATCATCACAAACTCATAGTATTTTAGTAAGTGGGTGGAAGGGTGCCCATTAAGGTCTACCATCATTGAAATTATCTATCAATTCATACTAGACAATATCTAATTTCATTTTGGTTTATCTTCCACTATTGTCTCAAATAATGGGACATACTTTTTAAATGAGGTAAAATAGTTACAGAAATATTTTTTTGTGCTACATCACTTCTCTATACCCTTTTATTTCAATCCAATAGTTAGGTAGAAGCCTCTCACAAGACCATTGAGAAAATATAGCAAACATTTGTAACTAAGAATGAGAGAGATTGGCATACCCAATTAACCTATGCTTTTTGGGCTTATTGTATTAGTGTATCTATAGATACATGATCTACTACTTATAGCCTAGTATACAGAGCCAATGCTATCATGCCCCTAAATTAGAGATACCATCATTATGTGTCTCCCTTAAAAGAGTGATCGGTGATGACACTAATAGTTTGAATTATTTGCATAAGTTAAAAATGTTGGATGAACATACTCTATGCCTTTAAGCTTATTAGAAAAAACTTTTATAACTTTAAGGTAGGTAATCTCATTCTTTGCAAATCCAAATGAACGTAAATGTGTCACCTAGTCAAGGAAGGAAATTCAGCCCAACTGGCTGGGGCCATATGTTTTCACCTTTTTCTTATAGGTATGGAGCCTACAAGTTAGCCCCCATGGACAATACCCCTCTCAAGGAACCCATGAATGTGGTTCATCAATAATGGTGTTATGCCTAAATGTGTCATGCAGTATGAATCCAAGTGATCCACATGACATATTTTCATCAATATGAGTGTTTATCTTTGTGGTAACAATGATGCTTATGATATGTGTGTGCATGTATGGTGTCAATACAACTGTAAAACATACATAAAGAAAGCCAAGATAACAGAAGAATGAAATATGAACTCCAAAAACCTATACAATGCTAGAGTGTCTACAAAGTAACCTAGTCAATATTGCTACTAAACAAGAGTTTGTAGCCCAGTCGATATAGCCAATATCTTGTGATGGGAACCTGATCATAATAGCTATTTAGGTAGGGACCTAGGTCCTGTAAGGAAACTCAGGTGTGGAAATAGCTTCCTACACTAATCTCATAAGCAAAGTATGATGCGAATCCTATTAAAATCTTCTACACTTACAGATTCAATATCATGTAAACAACAATATTGCAACCAACCATGCATATAGAAAATAGACAGAGAAATGAACACATAACAAAAGGATTTTCTGGTGGGGAAAAACCTTTCGATAAAACAACCCCACCCCTTCAGAACCTCCACAATGTATTATCTTCAACACAAGGTTACAATACACTTGCAATGCAAGTTCAACATCAACAACAGAAGACTCCAGTAGCTACTCGCAGTACCAACAATACACCTTTTTTGCATCACATCTCTTTGCAACCCTAAAAATGCTTATAACATGCGCTTCACTTTAAGGCTACTCCCAAAAGGTAAACCGTATTAGGGTTTTACCATTCTCCAAGAAAATACTCATAATTCAAGATGTCAACACATCAACATTATTTGCAAGAAATACATTTTACAAAACAAATAATAAGAATAGGAATTATACAAGGTTGAGACACCTTATTCCTAACATTCTCCTACTTGTCGAACACCTTGTAAGAGCAATAGGAACATAACAAGAGCTAACTGCTATAGGCCTAAAGGCCCATAGACTTCGAACACCATCTGAACTTCTTAGTGCCCGCTGGTTTCGTTAATGCATCTGCAACATTCTTCATAGTATCTACCTTTTCCAAATTTACCTTTCCATCTTCCACCATATCTCTCACAAAGTGATTCTGCACATCAATGTGCTTCATTCTGGCATGGAAATTTGGATTTTTTGCAAGGCAAATAGCACTCTGACTATCACACCAGATAGTAATCTGTTCTGCATCAACACCAACATTAGAACACAATCTCTTAAGCCAAATGGCTTCCTTACAAGCATGAGTAGCAGCCATGTACTTAGCTTCTGTAGTGGACAAAGCAACCACAGGTTGTTGCTTGCTCATCCAACTGATGGCACCACCAAACATAGTGAACACATAAGCACTAGTGGATCTCTTGTGGTCAATATCACCTGCCCAATCTGAATCCACAAACCCATGAATACAAACTGAATGCAGAGATCTAGAAGAGTTACCATGATAACATATGGAGTAATCTGATGTACCCCTCAAATATCTAAATACTCGCTTAACTACATCCCAATGTATCCATCCATGATTAGCCATAAATCAACTCACGACTCCCACTGCTTGGGCAATGTCTAGTCTAGTATAGACCATAGCATACATAAGACTGCCAACTGCACTAGCATAAGGTACTCTACTCATGTCCTCCACCTCACTAGGAGATTTTGGACAATCATCTACAGATAACTTTGTTCCCATAGGAATAGGAACACATAGTGGTCTACAATCTGCCATGCTAAACCTGTCCAACACAGACTTCGCATACTTACTCTGACTCAACCAAAGTTTTCTGTTAGACCTGTCTCTATTGATTTCTATACCCAAGATGTACCTAGCTACCCCAAGATCTTTCATCTCAAAGTGTGCTAACAACTGAGATTTAAAATCAAAAATCATACCCTTACCCTTCCCAAACAACAACATATCATCAACATATAATGCAACAATGAGAAGGTGATCATTTTCAATTATGAAATAAACACAATGATCTGATTTCGATCTTACAAATCCAATTGACAACACAAAGGCATCAAACTTAAGGTACCACATCCTAGGAGATTGCTTCAAGCCATATAGAGATTTCTTTAATCTAAAAACTAAGGATTCTTTACCTTTAACAATGTAGTGCTCAGGCTATGACATATAAATCTCTTCCTCCAAATCACAATGAAGCAAAGTTGTCTTCACATCCATCTGTTCTATCTCTAAATCATATGATGCAACAAGAGATAACAAAAATCTAATGGATGTCAACTTTGCAACATGAGAGAATATTTCACCATAATCTATTCCCTCTACCTATGAATAACCCCTTGTAACCAATCTAGCTTTGTACCTTTCAACACTGCCATCTGCACAGAATTTATTCTTGAACACCCATTTACAACCAATAGATTTTCTCCCTTTAGGCAAAGGTACAAGGTCCCATGTTTTGTTTTTCTCTAATGAAGCCATCTTATCATCCATAGCCTCAATCCAGGAACCTGCTTCTTCCATGCCCAAAGCCTCTTTCATAGATCTAGGCTCATCAGTGTTAGTAATCAAAGTAAAAGCACAACTGGAATCTAACATAGAATAACCAAACCTTTCTAGTTGCTTTCTTTCTCTCGTGGATCTCCTCAAGGGCTGAGGTTGAGGTTGCTCTTCCTCTTCTTCTGAACTATCAGAGTTGTAAGAGCTCTCCTCATCATTAGACCCAACATGGTCTCTCTATTCAGTCTTCTCAGGGGTAGGAGGCAACTGAACAACATCTTTTTCCTTTTATTTTTCATCTGGTTGTAGCATAATAGGAGAAGATGTTAGCTGTCTAAAAATAACATTTCTACTATACAACACCTTACTAGTCACAGGATCCCAAAGCTTGTATCCTTTCACACTAGCACTGTACCTGATGAAAATACATTTAACAGCTTTGTTTTCCAACTTAGATCTTTTCTCCTTTGGAACATGTGCATAAGCATCACAACCAAAAACACGAAGATGTCTAACTGAAGGCTTCTTACTAGACCACACCTCCATGGGTGTCTTACCAACAAGATTTGATGTAGGAGATCTGTTAACCAAATAGCAAGTAGTGGCCACAGCTTTGGCCCAAAACCTTCATTCTAAACCAGCTCCACTAAGTATACTCCTAGCCTTCTCCATCAGTGTCCTGTTCATTCTCTTTGCAACTCCATTTTTTTACGGGGTATAAGGAGTTGTCTTATGCCTCTCGATACCTTGTTCTTTATTGAACTATTCAAACTCTGCTGAGAAAAACTCACCACCATTGTCAGTTCTCACACACTTAATCTCCTTACTAGTCTGATTCTCTACAAGGGCTTTAAATTCCTTGAATTGACTAAAGACTTGTGTCTTACTTTCAAGGAAATAAATCCATGTCCTTCTACTGTAATCATCTATGAAAGATACAAAAAATACAGACTTGGAGATTGAAGGAACTTTTACAGGACCAAATACATCAGAATGAATAAGATCCAAAACATCAGAAGATTTGTGAGAACTAGAGTAAAACTAAACACGATTTTGTTTACCATATGTACATAGTGTTCACAGAAGTTGAACTGGAGATTGCAATCATTTAACCCCTCAACGAGATTTTTATTTTTTAGGGTTCTAAGACCCTTCTCACCAATGTGGCCAAATCTCATATGCCACAACATTGTCTTTTCTGTAGGAAGCTTACCTTCCAAAGTGTTTGCATTTCCATCAGAACCAATAACCATAGTCTTCTTTATTGCTCGTTCAGATGGTGGGGATGAAGTGATAGCTACTCTCTTCTTTGAAACAGAAGAACTATTACATTGAGAATTGTGTGCATCAAGCTGAAACAAAGTACCTATCCTAGTACCCTTAGCAAGCACCATAGCTCCTCTCATCATCTTACATCCATCTTTAGAAAAAACAACTTGCACAACTACATCATTCAGCATACTTATAGATAATAGGTTTTGTGCCAAACCTGGAATGTGCATAACTCCATTGATTCCCTTTACTCGTCCATTAGGAAATTTGATAGTGACCCTTCCACATCCAACTATCTTTAGGTGAGAATCATCACCCAAGTACGCCTTCCACCATTGAACTCTTTATACCTCGAGAACCAATTTCGATGAGAGGTCATGTGAAAAGATGCACCCGAGTCAACCAACCACACATCATCAGATGCATGGGCTGCCAAAGCTACGATGAATGCATCGCCATCTTCTTGAGATTTTTTACAACTAGAATCTGAGGCTTTCTTCTTCTTCTTAGACTCTTTATAGTCTTTATGAAAGTGCCTAGCCTTATCATAGTTCCAACATTTTTCCTTGGACTTATTGGAAGTCTTTGACTTCCCACGGGATTTGGATCTACTCTTATTGTCAGACTTATTGTCATTTTTCTTTCCTCTTTTCGTGGATCTCACATGAACAGCAAGGGCTTCTTTTTCTAAAATGGAAGCCTTTCTCTACATCTCCTCTGATAGTAGTGAAGACACCACATCATCCATTTTGAAAGTGACTAATGTGCTTCTGAGAGCCATCACAAGATGGTCCCATGAATTTGGTAAAGAACACAAAAGTGTGTAGCAATGATCCTCCTCCTCTAACTTGACACCAGCTAATGTCAACTATGCAGGCAGTAGATTAAATGCATTTAAATGATCTGTTAAGGATCCACCTTCCTCCATTCACAGAGAATACAACTTCTTCCTCAGGAACAACTTGTTCCCCAAAGATTTGGCCTGATACACGGCCCCAAGTCTCTCCCACAAACTATATGTGGTTTTCTCATCTAGAACATTCAGAAGGACTACATCGGTTAAACAGAGTCTTATAAGACCCTTAGCTTTATGATCTTTGATATCCCAATCTACTTGAGCTATAGTTGCTAGTCTTGTAGTGCTTGTAGTCACTTCACATAGGTCATGATCTTCCAACATGTCTTCCATCTTGGGTTTCCACAGCTCAAAATTAGTACCATTAAATTTCTCCACCTCCATTCTTCCATATGATGAACTTGCCATCTCAATCTGCAAATAAGATTCAAGATGCTCTGCACAAGACTCCCACTCAACTTGAGATTAGCTCAAAAAACCCTACCCAATAACTAGGATCAAAACTTGATCAAGCTCTGATACCACTTGTAAGGAAACTCAGGTGCAAAAATAGCTTCCTACACTAATCTCATAAGGAAACTATGATGCAAATCCTATTAAAATCTTCTACACTTACGGATTCAATATCATGTAAACAACACTATTGCAGCCAATCATGCATACAGAAAATAGACAGAGAAATGAACACATAACACAAGGATTTTCCGGTGGGGAAAAACCTTTCAATAAAACAACCCCACCCCTTTAGAACCTCCACAATGTATTATCTTCAACACAAGGTTACAATACACTTGCAATGCAAGTTCAACATCAAAAACAGAAGGCTCTAGTAGCTACTCACAGTACAAACAATACACCTTTTTTGCATCACATCTCTTCGCAACCCTAAAAATGCTTAGAACATGCGCTTCACTTTAGGGCTACTCCCAAAAGGTAAATCATATTAGGGTTTTACTATTCTTCAAGAAAATACTCACAATTCAAGATTTTGACACATCAACATTATTTGCAAGAAATACATTTTACAAAACAAATAATAAGAATAGGAATTACACAAGGTTGAGACACCTTATTCCTAACATTCTCCCACTTGTCGAACACCTTGTAAGAGCAACATGAACATAATAGGAGCTAACTGCTATAGGCTAAAAGGCCCATAGACTCTGAACACCATCTGAACTTCTCAGTGCCCACTAGTTTCATTAATGCATCTGCAACATTCTTCACAGTATCTACCTTTTCCAAATTTACCTTTCCATCTTCCACCATATCTCTCACAAAGTGATACTACACATCAATGTGCTTCGTTTTGGCATGGAAAGTTGGATTCTTTGCAAGGCAAATAGCACTCTGACTGTCACACCAAATAGTAATCTATTCTACATCAACACCAACATCAAAACACAATCTCTTAAGCCAAATGGCTTCCTTACAAGCATGAGTAGCATCCATGTACTCAGCTTTTGTAGTGGACAAAGCAACCATAGGTTGTCGCTTGCTCATGCAACTGATGGCACCACCAAACATAGTGAACACATAAGCACTAGTGGATCTCCTGCGATCAATATCACCTACCCAATCTGAACCCCACTATTGGGGTAGAGTGTACAGTACTCAAATATCTTAGTTGCCACATGTCTGCACCTTTCATTCAATCTTCCTAACATAGCTCTTACGTGTCATAGGAATCCGTCATAATCATTTTAGTCATGATCTCCTTACACACAATTCAAGATGTCGACACATCAACATTATTTGCAAGAAATACATTTTACAAAACAAATAATTAGAATAGGAATTATACAAGGTTGAGACACCTTATTCCTAACAGGTCCCCACTTGAAAAGCTAGGTTGTCAAGAACATACTTGTTATTTACAGTCAGTAAGTTTCTATATCCTCTAATTAGATGATTTTTTTTGGCTTTTTAGACCCCAGTTCTAGGACTTTTGTAACAATATTTGTTCTGATTCTAAGCAAAATTTTTATGTTGGATAACAAGAGTATCATAAATTTGGATGTTTATCTTGATGGAAAATTCACAAGAAGGAATTTGATACATTTATATACTGTCTAGTGTCTTGTTAATATTTTCATCAGTTGAGACTATTATTTATATATCCTCTGGAGATGTAAGATTGTCATGCTTCTGGCTGCATGTACAAATAGGAAGTTTGAAACACTATTGAAGCATTTAGCACACACTACTATCAAATCAGCTAGGTGATAAGTACATTGCAACTTTATTGAAACTTCATGGAAGATGTTTGGTATCATTCATTACTGATTCAAAATTATGTATTGAGGTAATAGTTAGAGTGTTTTAATTTCAACCTTTTCTAATAGCCCTAGGCTAATAGTTCTGATTGGTTTACTATCATGTTCATAATTCTGCCACATTCAATATGCTAGCTGAATCAAGACATTAATCCTTGACTGGAGCAATGGAGATATGGTGTATTCATATACTCATAACTATAGGCAAGTCATCTAGACTCTGGTGCGAAGTTGTAGAATGATTTAATCTAAATCATTGGTGAAGAGATAGATTGGACTTGAATATTGAAAGAAATCTTTAACCACTTTTTGTTGTTGTCATATTGTTAGGAATCTTCTGATACACTTTTCTTTGAGTATCCCATGAACTGTTTTGAAATTTTTCTTAAGGTTGATCCTTCCAATGTTTTATATTGTGTCTAGTGAAAGGGGATGTTCTAGGGATAGGGACAAGACATCCTCCTTCTGGCCCTTGGGGGATGTCTCCTAGGAATCCTCCTCATTGGGAAATCCCAAGGGGACGCAAGCCCATCCCCAACGTCCTCGTGCTATCTCAGAGATGTCCTAAAGTCCCCTGCAACAGCCAACTTTCAACATGGCAAAAAGGAAAACTTTAAAATTTTATCAAAAAAATCCATGTTCCCATACCCACTTAAACCTAAGCAAGAAAGGTTCTTGGTATTTCAAGGTTTGAGCTAGGAATCCCCATCAAAGTTTTACTAAACATGCAAGCCTTTAAGGGTAAGCTCATGTTAGTGACCTCAAACCTCAAGTCTCAAGATCCCTAATAGGAGAAAATAATTCTAGTACTTTGGAACTCTTTGTCTGAGATTTGCATTTCTATAATGATAAATTATTAGACATTTTAAGGGAATCCAAAGAAACATATTTCAAACCACGATTTCTAAAACCACACCTTTAAGCAAGCAATATTTTATAGTCCCTTACTCCAAAATCTGTGTTCAATGCGTATCAACCAAATTAGGCTTTGCTCCCAATCTGTCTTCCTGCAGTTTTGTTTCAGAGAGGTTTCCGAAGTTGAGTAAACTAGTATTCATAGTCATTATTTGCAAGGAAGAAAAAATAGTAAAATACTCATCCTCTTCATTATTTGTGGCAGAAAAAGAAAGAATAAATTCCCATCCAAGGAAAAAAAAAGAGCAAAAGCCCAAATTATTCATGATCTATAAGAGAGGAAAAAGGTAAACATGCATCCAAATTATTGTTTGTACTATGAAGGTGGCTTTCAACTCAAGAATGATATTGAGTTAACCAATTGGTTGTTATTGACAAATGCGTAAAAAAATATTGACAAATAAATCTTTATTACAGCTTACAAATATGATATTGCATAGTAGCTTGGAAACCCTTTCAATAAAAATAAACTATTTTAAAGAGTTGTAGAATAAAAATTTATGAATAAACAACTCAATTTTAGTTCTATTAATAGCAATTTAAAATAATTAAAATAGTATAAAAACTATGAATTGCTACATGCTTGAACACTAAACCTATGGTGTAAAGTGAAGATAACTATCAGAACTCTTACTCATTGCTAATGCATTGCCCTGGTTTATTAAAACTAAATAGCTTTTAAATACAAACTAATTGCAGATGGTTATCATGCCAATGGTTTATATGTTTTAAATGATGTGTATACAACCAATTCCCCTAAGGAGACTAGTTACAAGTATCAATGGATAAAAAAGAATCTGTAACATGTAAAGTGTTGTGCTCAATACTAAATTTTTTGTTATTATGATCTTAGAAGTTATGAGAAATTAGGCTTCCACATTAATGGCTAGCAGTCTTGGAAATTGAGTTTATTGCATTATATTAGCTTCCATATAGTGACCCTAGAATGTGTTGCTTGCAATTTCAATCTAGTGAATCAGGGATCAAAGGTGTAAACTTACCATAGAGATAAAAGGAGGCCCAGAGAAAATAAGTTGTTGGTATGTAAACTTATTCATAGTCAGGCTCCTCTTGTTAAGGCAATTATCAACATTCCTCATCTCAAAATAAAATAGAGAGCGTAGATTCTGAAGGGAATTTTCTATTTGGATTCATCAAATGCCATTTTAACAAGATGTGCTTTGTGATTTCCAAATATTTTATAAGCAATTGATTTGTTATGATTCCTCTACCACTAATATTACTTGATACACAGAGACACGCTAAAATCAAAATATATAGATAAAAAATCTGTGCTAAATAATGACAATTCTGATAACTAGTTGTATAGCCAAATTTGGCATTAGCTTTATATTTTGGACTTCAATTGATGTTTTATTTTCGAGATTGGACTTCACTATTTCCTATAGATGTAGCAATATTGACGTTTTGAGATATAATACGATGTGCTTCAAAAGTTTAGGGACATACAACTATAAAATATAGGGGTTTGAAGTCTACAAAATAGTAGATTAGATATTCAGAATGTCCTCTATAATTCTAATATACCTTCAATCCAAATGCAATTTGAATGAAAAACACATAATTATGTCCAAATAAATTAGAGAAGGATAACTTATCAACAAAATCTAACTGTTGAATACAAAATATCTACACCAAAAATATCTAGCAGTGTATCTACAAAAATGTTTTTGCTATAATTTGGCACATTTAAACATAGAATATACTGTCAGTTGCATTCAAAATAGTGAAATGTTTCAATGGATCCTTGGTCTTTTGGTGAAGTTGAAAGTTGAAATCATCTATAATGTAAAAAAGAAAATAATAAGTGATTTCCTTCTTTTGATAAGTTTGAAGTACTCACATTTATTTTAGTTATCTCTAAAATCATTTATTTTATGGGGATCTCCCTATGTTCAAATGATCTCATATGGAATGCGGGGATGCTAGCTAGCAGCCCTAAAATTCTATGGCATTAGATATTGAACATCTAATCAGGGACCTCAACTACCTAGAGGGGGAAGATAGCTATCCAAAAGTTTATGTGACTGAGGAAAGCTATCCAAGAAACGGTTCGAGCATGCTTTCATCCTGGTAACTAATCTAGTCTGAGCATTCCATCCGGTTTCTCAAAAAGTTTGTTTCATATGAGCCAAACATTTCTCTTTTAACTTCGAAAGGGCAATTTAGCGGCAACAATTTTCCAGCAGGGTCAGTTCAGTAGTCATATAAGCAACTCTTCATAATGATCAAGTTAGGGGCACCTAAAATTCTATGGGCCCCAACCATTATTAACCCCAGCACCACCCCCACTAGAACTATAGGATATGCTTGGGTAACTTTTACTATAGTGTGAGTGATGCAGATTTTTGATGAAAGCCTCGGCTGGGGCCGTGATAGATAGTAGGGTAGGGCTCATATGATCGGCATTAAACATTAAATGATTAAGCATTAAACGATTGAGCAAAGCCATTGGATTAAACTAAAATGTTTGTGTTTCTAATGAAGAAAAGAAGGGTAAGAACCCTTACTATTCTGGAGGTTGCATCAATGAAGCTCTCAAACCCCTATTTGCACTAAAGCTGTAAAACGTTGTTGGCATGTAATCCTCAAACCCTGGCTCTGCACGTAATCCTGGTACCACAAAATGCAATGAGGAAAAAATTAACTGCACAAGCTATCTTCTGGTCGGGCAAGACAAAAATTAGGGTGACAAAGAGCTTTTAAGTTTTTTTGACATAGTGTAAGCCTGTGTTGGTTGAAATTTTGACCAACACGGGCTTGTATTTATAGTGTGAGCCCATGCTGGTTGAAATTTTGACCAACGCGGGCTTGTATTTAAAAAAAAAAAACGTTGCCTTCTATATTTCAACCAATTTGACCCCATTTTATTAGATGGTCAAAAATTTTTGTGTAAAAATGGGGTCAAATATATCGAGTCAACTTTTAGTTGAGATTGCTCATACATTTTCAGTTGTTGTATGAGATAAATATTTCAGCATGGTTTTGCTCATGTTTTATAGTTGGTTGGATGTGATTAGCAACTCACTGTGGTTGCTTTACAAACTATGATGATTATCTTTTGTCAATTTGTACCATGGGATTTGGTAAGGGAAAGCATAGTTCAAGTGGGAGGTTGTTAAAATGTGAGGTTGCAACACAAGTCAAACTTCAAGTGAGAGATTGTCGCATGTGAAGTCTAATTGTCATGTCTATTCATTTCATATTCTTCTTATTTATCTTTTCATCTTCTCTTGAACACTAATGTATAAATATTGGGGTAAAGCCCTATGTATTCAATCTTCAAACTATAATGAATGAGTAAATGATTCACTCTACTTTCCATGTAGACATAACCAATTCATGAACCATAATAAATCTTATCTCTTTTCTCATTTTGAAAATTTTTATTGTAATATCTAATTTTAACATCTAAAACATGAAAGCATCAATTTTTTAAAAATGCCTAAATAATAATGATACATGTTTATAAACTGATATTTTTATTACACTAATTTTTTTTATTAAAACTTTATTCATACTATCAAATCAAATATCTATCAGCATACCCTTGTACCTCCATTGAATGAAAGTGCTAGGATATAGGCATCAGCGAAGTTTCTTTTTATCAATTGGCGTTCAAGGATCGCTACTTACAAAAGCTTGTAAGACAAGCTATGCATAAAACCAAAGTCTTTAACTTTATAAACAATTTTATTTGGTCCTGTAAAGAGAAATACGGTAAGTTTTAATACACCACTTGCTCTGTGTGTTATCACGACAACGTGGTCAGAAGAAAATATTTTATTTCCTTCGAGACTCTTGTGTTCCACCAAGAAGTTTTGGTTTCTGTGGGCTGCTTTCAGTACGTTATTTTAACGGCCAGTTTCTTCTACATCCCACGTCTCCCGTTCAACAATGGCATACATAGAATCTACCGCGCACATTAAATAATGTGAATTTGTTTTGACTTGATTGCTATTTTGTTTATTTTTTACCTTTCCTTGCGTTCATACCTATTCTTTCAGCCATGGTATGATACGATTCTATACTTTGCATAGTAAAGTAAACAAGGATTCAATGGTATCGATATTGTATGCTAATGGAAAGGTACACGCTACCTATACTATCTAATGTATTACTAGTCAAGGGTGAATCTTAACAAGATTTGCACAGCTATAGAATGAACCTGTTTGGGGAATTTCAGGTAATTATATATAGTGACTGTAGTAGCATTCTCAACTGATTTTTTTTCTATAGATTTATTAATAAAAAATATAGTACATGGCAGTCAAATTATATCTGTATTACATTTCGAATTTAATAATTTTATCTGAATATGCAGTTATTCACACTCCATCTACACAACAAATTACATGGTTAAATTTCCATCCCAACCTCTTATATATTGGTCCTTCATAAATTTATATTACATCATCGTATTGACTTATTTAGTCTAATTCCCAATTTAAGAAATTACCATGAAAGCCATTGGACTAGGTGTTTTTTTCCTATTAATATTATTGGCATTCAACAGATCTGGTAAGGAAAACTTATGTATAGAAGAAGGAGGTCATTAACATTTCATACTCCTTTTTTTTTATCAAGATAAAAGTCTCCATGACCATAATTAAGTTCAAAACAACAAAATGGACATGTCATTACTAAAATATTTCTACTATCAATTATACAAAGTCATGATAAAATTTACATCTCTAATATCCGTCTTTTAACCATATTTACGCATTTGATCCCAAACCACCATAACCAATACTGTGATTATAGCAATTAGAACACAAATAACACATCGTTCAAACATGATCTGACTTTTGTCATGGAAACAATCTCCCTGGCAGTAGTATCTCAAATGTTGCACAATTTGCAATGGTTACTTTCATCTTTTGTATAGTTAGATGTGGTTGACGTAGATGAACCATCAACAACCCATGAAAGAAATTTCAGCTATTGTCCCCATGCATTTCAAAACTACATAAGTGCTTGCTACAATAATTTATTACATTTAGAATTAACCTTAAACAAAATAGTAACAACCTATCAAATTTTTGGACAACAAAAAAATTTACGCCCATGACTACACTCTGTCCGTGAGGTCTTCATTCATATAGTACTAGTGCCACAGTTACACAATGACAAAGTATCCAAAGCCATCAACCCTATATAAATAATGAAAAAATATAATGAGATAAAATGAATCAATAGCTAATAAGTTATAGCATTCATTATCAAACTTGCATAAGTAATATTGACTTGCCAAAATGCAACTACACTTCGAAAGGTTTGTGTAATTTATCTAAGACTGCACAAATTCCAAAAGGGGAGGTAATGAATAATTACAAATTATAAACAAAATATTCCTACTATTAAAACTATTCACAACCTTGCACTATATGAAAATATTTGATTGTAAATGTATTTCAAATCAAACTACAAACCAAAGTCTAGGTTAGTGCTTTAGATAATGTAATCATCAAACCAATAGAGAAAACATCTAACTTAGAATCAAATTAGAGTAATAACCATACTAAAAGCATTACTACAATTATGCCCTCTATGAGTGGCCAAATCAAAACAATTCAACTACTCAACATTTCTTATTAAAAAATAGTATATCATGGAAGAAAAAAGGTTATAAGTTATCATAGATTAGAATATTCATCTTATCAAAATATACCACACTAGTTTTCATCCAACAACAACCATCAAAATAAATAGCTCAAAATTCCTACTTCTTTTCAAGAAAAATTACAAAACAAAATTGTAGCACTAGCTTCTAATGTTGTTTAATATTCTTGTTTCTCAAACTTCACTATCTTTTTCCAAAGATAACTCACCACCTCCACTTTCATTTTATACAACTTGTCAACTAACCTTATAACCCCTCATCAACTTCTTTTCCTTTTCCTCTCTTATTTAGGGTATTTATTGATGTGATCTTGAGCTAGAAACATTTTCATGTGTTGATTTAGCAAGACAAATATAAGAAATAAAAAGAGCCAATGAACAATCAATTATCCTTCAAATAAAATTATAAACAATTGGATTAAATGCCATAAATAATATTTCCAAAACATTAACATTAAGATGTCTACAATCATAGAACTATTTAAACAACTTCTCACTATTCACCAATGTGTCCACAAATATGGACTAAAAGATGTGCCTTCCTAAAAGCTTCACAAACTCCTTTGTCTGCCATGAAAGACACATAGAAAAATTAGCCTACCCAAAAACTAACTCACCTTCATAGGTCACCCTAAAATCTCTTGAAAACCTCCTCCCCAAAATGCCACTAAAGAGGACCAACACTAGAAAGGGATGCTATTGTTAATGGAGTAACCAAGTGTCTAGGACAATCACTATTGTTCTTCTCACTTTGTTTGTTGCATTTTTTTAATACAATAGTAGAAACGCATATTATGAATTATTAGCGGCAATCCATATTTTACTTAAATTGATTTTCAATATATCTAGTGATTCAATCAAGAAAAAAAAATGTACAGAGGCTAATTCTGAAGCCATGGAAAAATAATGGGAATGTGCAAATTTTGAGTGCCCAAAAGTGTTGAATCAGATTGTGCATCAAGACACTTTTGTTGAGATAGAGAGTTATTGTTTCAAGGGTCTTGTTCAAAAAATTACTAGTGGAACATATGATTCTCAAGTGAAAAAGCTCCTTATTACCAGACATGCAAGAAGCTCAACGAAAGATTGATTCAGATCATTTTGGGACTATTCTCCATTGGTGAAGAGCGAGTTTCGAGTTAGTGTTTAGAAATCAAACTTCAAGCTCCATGACAGAAGAAAATTCCAAAGAAAATTAGAGATTATTTTGTGTCTGAATGATCATTTTATTGTTTTGGGTTTGAATGATCATCATAATCTAAGTATGAATTATCATCATAAATATATATAACAAGATTGTCACAATGTAATGCAAAACAAGAAAAAACCATAAAAGTTATACAATCATAATGAAAGGAACATCAATTAAAGGTATCTATTCATAGCTACTAAAGCTACTACAAACACAATAGTGTGAGAATGTAAAAATAGAAAAACAAACCAAGAAGCAATAGGAGTGCTATAAAATATGAGTCATTAATATTTCTTTAAAAATAGGGTAAGTTCATAGTATCAGAAAATAGGAGCTTCATATCAAATGTGAAAAACTACATAAATGTGATTGTTCTTACAATAAAAATAACCTTCTTAAATTTAAGTGTTGGGATATCATTGAAATCCTCCAAACTTGTGGGTTAGTGAAAGAAGTTGGGTCACACTTTTGGCAAAAGCATGGAATTACTTTTCCTATTTTTGAAATATATTGTCAATTGATGCAAAAATTTGATGCATTTAGAGATTAAATATTTGAAAACTTAAGAAATAAACATTGTAGTGCATGGAATCTCCTTTTTGAATATGTAATTTATTTGTATACCCATATGATAGATTATTTTTTTCGTATGGATATTTAAAAACTACTTTTTCAAAATGTTTGTTTTAGAACCATACCACACTCATGTACAGACATAATAATTTGACACAAATAAATGAATTTTTGTGACTCCTTTTAAAAGAAGTTAACTAACACACCAAAGATTGGTGAAAATAATTTTCTTGAATGTTCTAATGAATATATTTTTTTATTAATTATTAATTGGAAATCAAGCTAATTTCTAAAACCCCTCATGTACAGATAGCATAATTTAATCAAAATTTAATCTTTTGATTTTTTTAACTTCAAAATAATTGTGTGAGGATTGATGACATGTAAATCAATTTTAAAAATATAAAAAATTTAAAAAGTTATTAAAGTTTTGTGAATCTCACTATTTTATGTTTAAGAGATACTTTTGATTAATAAATAATGGAAAAATAGCAAGTGAACACATAACACTAAAAAATTTATATTTTTATAATCAAAACAGTGAGACCTATAATGGGTTTTCATTTTATCAAAAAATTCAATGGGGATGACTATATGAAAATTATGACAGTTCCTAAAATTGTCAATTAAATGCCTTAGTCAAAATTTGGTTCATAAAGGCACCAAGCCTATGCTATGTCTTTCCCCAAGGCAAAACTTAATATGAATTAATGCCTATGGCATTAGAATTGATCCCACAATTCGAAATTCAAAAATTGGGTGCTTGATTTAAATTTAGCCATTAACAGAATCATTCACCTAACATTTAAAGAGTTAGGTACTTGATCATTTAAAAATTGGGTGTTTGATTTAAAATCAGGTACCCAATTCTGATGGGCCTAGAAAGATGCCTCATAAAGAACTTTTCAATGATTGCAATGATTGAATGACAGTTTTGAGCTACAACAGAGAATTTATGTCACAATTATTTTGTTTTCTTGTCATCATCTATAATTTGCAAGCTACTAATTAAAATTCAAAACTAGTTCAAACATGGGATCAAAACAATGAAGAAAGAAGAAAATAAGGAGATTGTAGCACACAAAGAGAATGAAGCACAACGTCAATGAGAGATAAGACAAAGAAGTAGAGAGTTGAGCAATGTTTTAGAGGAGAAAGACATTAAGGATACCATGATGGGGCTAAAGATGAGAACCCAATACAAGGAGATTCAGGTGCACATTCTAATCAAATATTAAATAAAGGCATGTCTCCAAACCCTTCAAGTTTTTCTCATGATGAATTTAGTGATTTTTTAGAAACAAATTATCATTTAAATGATTTAGATTTTCTTCATGAGAATAGACTACCAAATGATCATGCACAAAAAACTCCAAAGCAAATGCATGCCCCAAAAGAAATAACAAAAATAAAATGAAAATGAGATTCAAATTCCAAATAACATTGAAAATAAAATGCCAATTAAAAATAACAATGGTATGAATGTAGACATGGAAACACCAAGTATTGAACAAACATGTATAAATGATATTGAAGTGCGTAGACATGATTTTCATTTTTCTAATGATGTGCTAGATAATATTCATTGATGGGTTTCATGGAGACAAATTAGGACACATGATAATAGATTATATAGACATTTTTTTTATAATAAGAAATTTGGGTTTCAATGTTAGTTGATGTTGCAACTAATTAAAATTTCTAAAATGTGAAAATTAATGAAAAGGTTAGGAATGTATACAAAACCCAAGAATAAAAATGAGTCTTTAAAATAAGTTGTATCCATTGTTGCTAGTGCCTTTGATGTCATCAAAAAGAGAAGTTTTTCTAAAGATAAGAATGTGACATGATGAACAATAACAACTTTAGTTAACAAATCAACTACTAACAAAAGATTGATTAGTAACATAAGTGGATATCTTAATGTGAATTTTAAGACTTTAGAAACATTTGTAAAGAGAAATGTTAACTTTGAACATGATCAAACAAATAGTTTGTGGACTTCTAGTTGTAAATTCACAAGATATGAATTGAAACTTACTAGTGAAGTAAAAATTTTTGTTGAAAATTGTTGTCATGATAATACAAGAGTATCCGCTAATTCAAGAGATGTTCTAAAATTGAGAGCTCTCTCAAAAATGGATGTTCCACATCTTGAAAACCTTTTGGACATGAGTCAAATTGAATTGTTCAGAAAATTTGTAGATGGTGAGGTGTTAACTACTACCATTAGTCACAGATCTTTTGAAAAGTTTAAATTTTGGTATGTAAAAATTAACAAGGAAAGAATCACATTTTGTTGTAAAACTCATGTTCAATTTCATTATCATTATGATGTATTTTGATCTATACATGGTACCATGCATAGTAAAGAAATGTTGTAGGAATGTAGTATAGAAATACCACCTCAACTTATAAAGGATTTCATATTAAGTTTGTTTCATAAGCCACCTCATGACCAATATTTTCTTTTCAATGCATATCTTTCTAGTACATGTGATATGTGTGGAAATCTTTCTTTGCTAGATGAATATTTGCATGAAAATTCTTTGAGTATTTTTGGACAACAATTAGTTGATGTAAATAGATTCAAAACTATTGAATATCTATTGAAGGATGAGAAGATTGGAATAAGGTGTGATCTAGTTCTAGATAGAGTTAATTGTGATGCATTTATGGATGAATTTAAGAGTGTGATCATACCAAAATATGCTAAACACTCTCAATATTCTAGATATCTTGATGGATAATTTTGCATATATAAGAATACATTTCCAATTTGTACTATACTTTCAATTGTTGATGTTGAAAAGAACTACACACTTGCATTGCAAGATGAGGTACAACTACAATATTAGTATGCAAATATTAACAAGGTAAGAATTGCATGTTTTTGTAAAACTCATATTCAATTTCATTCCTTTTATGATGTATTTCAATCTATACATAGTACCATACATAGTAAGGAAATGTTGTAGGAATGTGGTACAGAAATACCACCTTAAACTATAAAAGATTTTGTATAAGGTTTGTTTGGTAAGCTACCTAATGACCAATATTTTCTTTTCAATGCATATATTTCTGGTGTATGTGATATATGTGACAATCTTTCTTTGTTAGATGAATGTTTGCATGAAAATTCTTTGACTACTTTTGGACAAAAATTAGTTGATGTAAATAGATTCAAAACTATTTAAGGAGGTGTGATCTAGTTCTAGATAAAGTTAGTTGTGATGAATTTATGGATGAGTTTAAGAGTGTGATCATACCAAAATATGTTAAACACTCTCAATATACTAGGCAGCTTGATGGACAATTTTACATATGTAAGAATTTATTTCCAATTGCTACTATAGTTTGAATTGTTGACTTTACAAAGAACTACACACTTGCACCGCAAGATGAGGTACAACCATAGTATTAAAATTTAGTGCAAGTAATAATTTATATTCATATAGTTTATAGGCATACACTTGATAGTACAGAGGAGTATCAAAAAATATTGAGAGAGTGCCATTTCTATATGAGTGATAAAAAAAATCCATTCACCTGATTTTGTCCAAAAATAATTTAAGGTCTTTTATGATATTTTAAAAGAGAGACAAATTGAAATGACACAACATTGGATATGGTCATATAATTGTACATGACAATTCAAGAATGCTAGATTATTCTACTAGTTGAGTAGGACACATAGGCAAACTAATATCTACCATGTTTGGAGTTTTTTTAAGGCTAGACATGGTAAAGGAGAACATGATGGTGTTGGTGGATGCATGAAGAGAGCCCTTATAGAGAGCAATTAAAATTTTATGAAAAAGCCAAATTCAAAAATGCACATGATATTGTGGAATGGTGTAACAAATATTTATACACTGGATCAAGTCAAAACTCTATGATAAGATGTTTCTTTTTTCTAGTTGAAGAGAAGAATATCCTTTCAAGATATGACTGTGACATAATTAGTGAGTCGGTTAAATGGCATTCATTTAAGAGTTCAGATTCTATCACTTGGACTATATGTACTAGGGATCTTTCTTGTTTTTTTTCAGTTTGTCTTGTAGGTGAATGGGAAGAATGCAAGAATACATAATGGGTTGAAGATTGGCAAAAAAAATCATTAGCACCTACTAAAACATATGTTTAAGATGATATAGTAGATGAAGGCCAGAATGTTACTTTTGCATCAGAAGACTAGTCATATTTCAGACCTCATACAACCTCGTATGCATAATTTAATGAAATTTTGTTGTGATTGTGCTTCAATTTATATTATTTATCTATGTACATGTCTTTAATATAATTCAAGTACATATCATTGGTATAATATTTATATATGTACACATGTGATTAAATTATTTATGTACTTTATCTTATCTTGTAGTCCACATGTTTATGTTGTTATTGCACCTAATGATAATATGTGGAACCAATAAAAAATTGATATGTCATCAAGTAGATGATGATGGTATTGAGTATCCAATTGGGTCTGTCATTGTAGTTGGCACTTGGCTATGTACATACTTAACAAGAAGAAATAGTTTACCAGTATTTGAAAACTACCAATCCAGAAAGAAGATTTTACACTATTCTCATTTGGTTGTGACAATGAATATCAAATTAGAATGATACAAAGGGTGACCCACCAAGAAGGTATTATGGACAATTTCAATGGACAAGCACGAGACAATCATACATGCATTGCAAACGAGAGGGGATTCATATGGTATAGTGGAATGACTACATTTAAATCAAACACATGTATATTTTTTATTTTTTGTGTTATTTTTATATATGTACTTATAAAAAAAATTAAATGTATGTATGTGTTGCTAATAGAAAGTTAGAGAACTTATATATACATGTTATTTAGGTCTCAATTACAATATATGCCAATTTCAATGTTTAAGGTGGATTGAACATCAACATTTTGTGCAATTACACATAGTGAGTACATACATCACACATTTTTACATAATTTAGATAGCTCATATTAATTCATACTTTAATTAGCATATGTTTTCATTTTCAATTTTTATTTTGCAGGATCTCATTTGAAGAGATGTGTTGAGCCAATTTTATATTTTGAGTTCATGTCTATTTATGTCATTCACATTGTCTTACATATATTTTGAAACATGTTGTAAACATTTTAAAAGATGAATTCACTTGTATTTGAAAGTTAAAGATGTGCATTTGATATTAAAAATTAATTGTCAATTTAAGTAATGACCTCCTATTTCTTTTTCATTACTTTTACATTCAAACAGGTTTAAATAAATGATGTTATATAGATAATTAAAATAATTAAAATTATTGTTCATGTGCCATAAACTTACAAAATTTACATCATAACATGAATAAAATATGTCACAATAACAAAAATAGTTCATACTTACAACATGTTAACATAATAATCTATACTGCATACACTAGCATGATAAGAAGCCATAAAAATATAGTACATGGTCTAACATGTCATACCATGATCTATGAAGTCAAAATATACATATAATATAGTTAATTGTTCTAATACAAAGTGTATCAGAATAAACAATAGGTGTCATAAAAATAAAATCTAAAGGTACCAAAAGACCTAATATATCTAATTTGTAGTCCTCCTTACTCCACCCAAAGAGAACTAAGATGGATCATCCTGTGTAACATATGGTGTCTCATCACATGGGAAACCATGTGGGGCATCATGTGTCACATATTGAAAAGACAATATGTACATGCTTAATTAAAATTGGTTTCAAAATCTAGCTTGAAAATAGATTAAAATTTGGTACATGATAAAAATAATACCATGTGAGATAGGTGTCCCTCTGTAAGAAGAGGAGGTGCATTGTGAAATCTACCATATGTAGTAGTGGTGAGGTCCTGTAACTTATAATACATACATTTTTAAAATTTGATAAAGATCATAATGAACTATGTATGTATAAATCAAAATACTAACCTCAAAAGGATGATGTTTGTAGCTCCATCTAGCTTAGTCTTGTAGTCTTAGCAACACTCATGGAGACATAGTCCTAAAATTATGGATACATAAACCTCAAGTTATTATATATATAATCAAATTAAAGGTACTTAAATTAAAAGGCACATTATTTACACTACAATTTTTTGAAATAAAAATATATATATCATACGTGAGTAGTATTTGGTGTTACATATGTGTCTAAAGATATGTTACCATAATGATCATTGGCATCTCTGAAATGGTCAAAAGATGAAGAAGTTAAAAATAAACTATATTGAGGCCTATATGGATAACTACGATCTATCTCATATTCTTAAAACCAAAATATATAGAATTATACATGAATCAAAGTTGAAGATAAGTTAATAACAATTTTTACATAAAAATAGCACAAATTATTTGTCTTCAACTATCTAATAGAAGATAATCCCTACAAAATCGGATAAAAAGAAAATTTGAGCACATGTTATTAAATTCGAGTTACAATGTACATTATTTATAATGTAGTATAAAGTACATACCATCTAAGGGATGCCAATGTATGTAGGTCTCAAAAAAAGACTATACTACCTCCTAGGAGGAACAATATCATCTATTCTCTATTAATTAAAAACTAACATACATTAATATGGTTAATACAATTATGCATATATATAGAAAGTAAATAATTATGTACTTCATAAATTTTAATTCATTTTTTATTTGCTACTCTTGACTATCTCCCTATCCATGTAGAAGGTCAACAAATGATGACATGTCAATATAGTCACTAACATCACCATGAGAAACATATGTGTCATCATCAAAATAAGCACCCTCAGCATCATGGCCATCATGCTCTCCATCGACATTGCTTTGGGGGCCTCTACATATACCTCCATAGGTAGTACAAATGTGTTCAAGTGGATGTATATCTATGTTGTGGTTAGGGCTAGGGTTCAAGTGTTAGGTTTAAGATTTGAAGTTACAATTAAAATTAGGATTTAACATTTAGGATTAAGTTTATCATTTAAGAAAATGGGTTAGGATAGTTGTATTAGGGTCTAATTGATGATTAGGGTTAGGTTTCTCATTTTTAATATAATGGTAAAAAATTTAATTAGTGTTCTATGGTTAGGCTTAGAATTATGGTGAGAGCAACATTTTACATCAAGGTTAATAGTATGTTTATGGTTAGTCTGTAGTTTTATTAAAAAATGATACAATCATTTAAACTTTTACATTTGATTTGGAAGGGAAAAATGGCTTATTGAAAATCAAAAATATAATTTAAGAGAGTCTAGGTTTATCTCATAATATGGCTAAAGTTGTGTTAAGGATTTGGTTACATGGATGTTTAGGATTATAGTTTTAGTTAATGTTAGGATTAGAATTGGGTTTATGATTACAATTACATGAATCTAAGGTTTAGAGTTAAAATTATGTTTTTAACGTAAGGGAACACATTAAATACTTAGTTTATGTTTAGAGTTTAGATTAAATTATTCTACAATTATGATTAGGTTGAGGTTAGACTTAGGAATTAGTCAATTTTATGGTTGAAGTTACTAATTTTTATATAGGGTTTGGGTCTATGTCAAGATTATTATTAAGAGTTTGTACCTTTTTTATCTTTATGATTTAATATTTGTGATAAAAATCATTTGATATTATAAGGTAAATTGTACTTGAATTATCTATTATTTGATATATTGAATTTAGAATTTATTTTAATACATAAAGATTGATTGTTTAGTATTTAAAAATTAAACTAAATTCTAACTTGATTTTGCATATAATGTTAATCAATTCATACATACATCAACATATGTGAATAATTGAGAGACAACAGTTATACTTACCAAAATTTATTAATTTAATACATGTCTGCATAAAATATTAAACTACTTTCAATTCAAACATGTACATACATCACCTTAAACTAAGATTAGGGTTACATGGTTAAGCTTTAGAAATAACATTTTATGGTATGAGTTCATTAAAATTGGTTAGGTTTAGTGTTAGGGTATGGATATGGGTAGCTAACATTAAGGTTTACATTTACATTTAGAATTTAGTGTCTAACATCATGGTTTACAAATTTACTATGGTTTACAAAATAATTTACAATTAATTACTATTTAGTTGAAATAAATCTAAAATATCAATGTAATTACATGTTTAAACAATTTAATTTACATCTATCTAATCATTCATCATTGTAACTTTTATTAAATACATCAAAATATTTAAAATAATAATTTTTAAATGAACACCTACAAAACAAAAATTTTAATGAATAGATATAAAACTATTTAAATGAACATATATACAATAATCTAAACATAAAACTATTAACAATGAAAATTTATAATTTTACATATTTAGAACTATTAAGCATGAAAAGAAAGTAATAAATTGATAAAATTATAAAGTGAAAAATTGAAAATAATGAAATAGAATAATAGAGAAAAAAAGAAGAAGTAAAATACCTAGTATAGTTGAAAACAATAGCAAGGGGTTAGAAAGAAACCAAAAATGAGCTCCTATTGCTAAGCTTAAATTGGGCTCCCATTTACAATGACAATGAAAATGGAGGAAAACCCACCAAAAAAGGGTTTATACTTTCTAGAAATTGGGTGCTTGATTTTAAAATTTTGGTTGAAGTACCTAATCCATATTCAATATTTGGGTACCTAATTTTTTGATACAGATTAAGCACCTGAACCATTATGAGTACCCAAATTGTTAAAATCGAGTACCTATTTCTAAAGAGGTCTTGTGCCATGGAATTGTGACCCAACTTTATGCATTCACCCTTATATCTAACATACTTCTCCTTCTCCTCTACACTCATCTCTCATAACCCTCATGCTTTTTTAGGTTCAAAAGTAAAAGTGTCATGTGCAACAATCATATTCTACTGACTAAATATATGTATGGCTTTAAGGGCTGCAAATGTAGCTGCTATATCTTTCTTAGCTCCCCCTTTATCAACATTAACAAGGTGATCCTCCCCCATGCCCATACGTATGTTTTGGACACTTTCACATATGACATCCAAAGAAGAAGACATGCTTTCCTTCCTCTTCTTTGGCCTCCTTGATGATTATGATGGTGTGGAAGGATTTTTCCTAATGGATAATCTAGAATCATTTGGATGAAGTAACTCTTCATCAGACTCAGAAGTGTCATCCATAGGCATAGTGAAGACCCCAATATCCTCAAGATCATTTAAGTCATCAAAATGATGGCCATATTTGGTCTCTTGGGCAGTTCCAACTGTAGATCCATCAACCATGTCATTCTAAACAATAACTCCTAGGTCATTAAAATAGAGGAATGAGCACCTCTTGTACACTCAAGCATTTTGAAGGGAAAATCTTGAAATTAAGAAATATTTTACTTACGTAAACATATTTTGTGAAGTACATTACTTTCAACAAGTCATCCCAGGGCATTCGTATGAAGCCCGTCGGCCACCATTTTTTTTTTCAAAAATGTTTAATATAAAAAATAAAATAAAATAAATGTTTCCTTCATTTTTTAAATCAATACAAAACAACCTTAGAAGGAACTTGTTGTTTTTAAGAAAAGGGAAGAAAACTAAAGACAATTTGAAATATTTTGATTGTTTGTTGAAGACTAAAGATAATCCAAAAAATTTTGATAATTTTTTGAAAATTGAAGATGGGACAACAACAAGGAAGACAAAGTGAATCTGCAAGAAATAGATCACTTGGTGTAGAATAGAGAAATTGTTAAAAACTTTAGAAAATTATCACAAAAAAGGGACAGTATGCACATGTGTAAATTCATACATGGGTGTGTATATTTTCAATTTTATAATTAATTTCTAAATTCATTTATTTATATGCATGTAGGTCTTAACAAACAATCATAAGATGAGAAAATACATGTTGAGTAAAATTTGAGTTGTGATAATCCAGGACATAAAAATGAGGGTCATGATAATTCAAGACATGAAGTAATGGAAGTTGGAGAAGGGTCAAGATTAGTTGCCCAAATTGGTATGGATGAATACATAAGACTAGCCACAAGTGTAAAGAAAAATATCAATTGCAGAAATTTGGATCATTTACTTACAAAGGATGTGCTAGATAAATTGAAATTACTTGCTGATATTAAATTTTTAACTCTTTCCAAAAAAAAATCTTTCAATAAGATAGTGAAAGAAATAAAAAGTAAATTTGATGTTTTAGCAACACTTGAAAACACTCAAGTACTTATTCATGTTCTTTTATAGGAAAACTTGGAATGTTCTTTATAATTGATAGGTGTAGGCATAACACCAAAAAAGAGAAAAATTTATAACATGGAAAGTGATATTACTAAAAACGTTAAGAAAGGTTTGAGCTCTATAAGGAAGAAAAATCGAAGTAAAGATAAAAAGACTACAAGAAGAGTTATGTTGCAATCTATTCTTGGTAGTAGTGTACCTCAAAATAGATAAATATCTTAACTTTCATCACATATTGATTTTAGTAGAAAAATCATATCAAAATATATTAAGAGGAAAATAGTTTTGGATCATAGCACTTTGGAAGGAAATTGGGCAATTATGTGCAGAGCTCCTCATTGTGATAGGATTGATGAATTAATAGAAAATTTGGTAATATCATTTTGGAGTGATAATACTTGTCCTTCATAAAATGCTAGAGATGTTCTTAGACATAGGGTTATATCTAACCTTTACGAACATCATACAAAACATTGATTGGACATGACACAACATGAAATTCAAAACCTTTGGCTTGGAAGTCAAAATTGACTCTAAGTTTAAAATCAGCCTCATAGAGTCAGATTCAAATACTAGGAAGGGTACATAGAAAACTAGGAAAACCAGTAAACATATCTAGTCAGAAAAATTCAAATCCCCCTTGAAGCATGATTCCACCTTTGGGCCTTCTGATAGTGATGTCAAACCTATGAGAAAGAAGAGACTACCTTAGGACAACAAGCCTACCCCCAACCCTCTTAGCCTTTCCCATATCTCTAAAACCTTGGAGACTAACCTTCCTAGAAGTGGGGGGCGATCATATCACTTCCCATAGGAAAGAAACCAAAAAATATGTTGGGAAGAAAGGGAAGCACAATAACATCAATGCTAGATTGGAAAGGTTCGAGTAGTCTATGAAGGACTTGGCTGACAATCAAACTAGTATATTCCAAAGATTCAAAACTTGTTGGAGTTTTCCACCAGGGTCATACACTCTTCAACCAAAACCTTATACTTCTAGTAGGTCAATAATGAGAAGAAGGACCTAGGAAAAGCTACCTAGACCACCTGATCCATATTTGGGTTTCTGGTGGAGGACTAGCTAAGGACCATCTTACAAAAACCGATTAAGGTGGAGGGGGAGGATGAGGACAAGGATGTTCCTAAGGAAAATATGGAGGACAAGTATGAGCAAGAAGAGGGTAGCTAGCCCTAGTTCTGGTGTTTTTTGTGTCTTATTATGCTCATGACTATGCAATTGGTACCCAACATGGTTTTAATTTTTATGTTTATGTTGATTAATAGAAACATTTTATCTAAGTGTTGTTGGTATATTTTACAGTCCTTTTTGCATATTACATTAAGGATTGATAGTATCATCAACTATTCTATGGATGTCTCTTTTTTTTTGGAGTTTAAAGATGGCATAGGGTAGATAACTGGGAGGTTACCTCTAGCTAATTATTCACCTTTTTTTTTTTGGGGGGGGGGGGGGTGTCATCCCCCTTTCTTTATTGGCTTCTATCTAATGTTAGAAATACTTTAGAATAATTGAGAGGGGGGGTGAATCAAATATTCAAGGTCCAAATGTCCTAATAGAACTTTTCACTTAGCTTAGCGAACCCATTATACAATTCATGCATCCAAGCTAATCAGTCTATCTTGTAGGTTACTAATAAATCAACATGCAACAATAGGACATGAAAGATCAACACACATAACATAGCAATTTGCACAGAAACCTAATCTAGGAAAAACCACTAGTAACATGCTACTAAGTTCTCACACTTCCGAATTGATGCCTAGTAAAAGGCCTACCCAGTTAAAGGCTACAAAATACATTGTTAAGTGTGACCTGGATAAGGGATTTCATTCACCCTATTAGAAGTAAGCCTAGTTAAAGGACTTTAGGCCATTCACTTGGAATGCCACCTTGTTAAAGGATTTAGCAATGCTTGTTAAACTATTGCCTCACTTTTCACCATGTACCAATTTTGCAAAGTGGAGATTAACTTGTATTGTGTTTAGTTTAGTCGAGTCAGTTGCCCATTTTCTTCCTCAAGTGATAAGTATCTCCATCAGGTTTTTCATCTTTTCCCTTCTCTCGCATTATATGGTTCGGTGGGTTTTTGTATATCATCATGAGTTTTTGGGGTAGCTTAAGACCTTGCTCGATGGAGATTCTTAAATTATTTTACCTCAGATAAACTTACTTACAGGTCATTTTGTTCTGAACTTATAGAAAGTTGAACTGGCAGGAAATCTAGTTTCATCTTCACCTTGATAGGTTTTGCACCCTGAAGGTGAAACTCTGTCGAGGTTCCCAAATGTGATTCTTGAGCTTAAATGAAGAGAAGAAAATTATGTTATGGATAGATCATTCAGGTGTTGCCATGTTTTCTCTACGGGAATCTTTCAAAATTCACTAAGATGATTAGAAAGGGCATTGGCAACAAACTCAGAAACAACTTCTCCTTAGCGAGTTTCAAACCAAGAAGTCAATTTTTTGAAAAGGCATTTGTAAAAGAATAAAGTGAGCCAATGGGTCCCACCTTTCACTTATGAAGTTAGTTTTATATTTTCAAAAGGCTAAAAATAAAGCGGTTAGGGCAGAGAAGGTAAAATGAGGGCAAAGGTGGAAAAGTGGAAATCATTTTCTCCTCTGTGGGGTTTCTACCCTTAAAGGCAGTTTTTTACCTCTAGCGAAAGATCACTCTTGCAAGCATGGTTATTTGATGAATTAGTTATTGGAGGCTAAAAAAGCTAAGGGAAGCATGTTGATCACTTTGAGGAGGGTATTCTATTCAAATTCTGGTTGAGCAAAATTTTACTCATGGAGTACTCCATTCTTAATTCTCTGTAGCTTGGTGGAAAATGGGAAAGTAAGCTGTAATAAAGGAAAATAGCCATTGGGCCAATGGAAAAAATGAAAAGACAAAAAAGAATCCATTGTAAACCTCCACATTTACTAATCTAATAGATTTATCATTTAATTCATTTGTGTGGCACATATTTTAAAGATTAATGGGTAGATTGGAGTTTCTATATAGAGATGAATATAACAGATTTTCAAACTACTGCTTACTCATTTGCACTGTTATGATATTAAGTTGAATATTGATTCTGAAATCCCCATAGATACAAAGTTCTACTCTCTATCTTATTTTGATTTTTAAGATTTCCAATTTATCTCTACCTCAGTTGAGATGGCAACAAGATTTGCTGGATTTGATGGATTGGATGGAACCAAATCTACATGGCAAAATATCACAGACACTTCACTCTATTTCTTTGACATGCAAGATTTTCAAAGAAGGTTGAGGATAGAACCAATTCATCCCATAACAAAGAAACACCAAAGAAGTGGGATGGTAGAAGCAACTGGATTTCTCGTAGCAGTACAAGTCCCAGAGCTAATTATTGAATGTATCAATCACTATAACCTAGATACAAAGAAAATCATATTACCTGATAAAATGGTGTTAATCTCAATTGATAGGCAAGTAGTGGTCAATTGTCTAAGGATTCTAGAAAGAGAGGAATTCTTTGAATTAACAATTGGAGGAGTATGTCTATATTCTCTCTGAAGAAGATGATGTGGCGAAAGGAGATCATGAGTTCTTGGTTCCAAAAGCTAAGGGGAGCTAAAGGTAAAGTTCCTAAAACCCTTTTTGGCACTGATCTCAAGCCTGAGATCATAGACATTCTAGTTATTCTACATCAATTGAAAGGTGAGGTTGAAGCCCTTAACTTTGTAGAACAATACTTCTCTTTGGTGCAAACAATTTTCTTGGATACACAATATGTTGATTGGGTGCATGAGGTAAGTGAGCATCTGTCTAGGGTTCTCAATGCAGCCAAGTTCTACAATTCATTTTATATGTCTTATTTCTTGATATATATGTTGGCTTCCCTACAATTATGGTCGGGCCTTCCTAGAATAGAGAATTTTCCAAATGATGTAAAGAGTTAGGAGTTTTACCCATGCTTGCAGCTACAAAATATTTATGCAAAATATATCATAGTTAATGATGCATTTACAATGAGGCTTTGCAAGGAACTCCAAGGATGTCTAGAGAGGAGATTCAACCTAGAAGCAATGGTGACCATCAGTTAGTTGGGTAGTTATTTCATCCAATTCTCATCCTTTTCATATTTGCATCTTGCAACTTTCGATAGATTTCCCCTAAAGTTGCCTAGATATCCAGATGAGATGATCGTGCTCATTGAGATCGTGAGACAAGCAATCCAGGTGAATGTGCTGAGCACCAATTTAAAGAAAAAGGGATATGAATTTCCCATAAAAGTTGGGGCATAAAGTTGTGAGTCCTGATCTGATGCCAAAAACATGCTCAAGGCATTCAATAACAAGTCCAAATTAGAAGAATATGAAGTGTTGAGGCCTATGTTTGACCCAAATGGGTATGCCAGAGATGTAATTCAAATTGGAAGTGTGATTAAGCATGTTACTACTATGGAAGATTATTGGGAAAATTGTAAAAATGAGATGGAAAGCTATGATCAAGATTTTGCTAGATTGATGATAGAACAAATAAAGACATATGGCATTAACTTAGATGTGGAAGGGCTAGAAGATGATGGGAAAAATATGTATAGTAATACATATTTGACCAAATTGAGAAATACCCCAATCAGTTCTAAGCCATATGTTGATGTGGAAGAAGACCTTGATGTTATGATGGCCTAGATTGTCAAAAGAACCAAAAAGTGGGTTGAGTGGACAACAAAAAGGGGCTAGAGTAGGAGCAAGACTACTCAAGCTTCTCTAGCCGCTGCTACGCCCACTTCTTCTCAAAGTGCCACACCTAATGTTACAACTTTGGTTGCTCAAGGACCTACTCAATCTGTAGGAGGAAGTGACCAACCCCTGGAGAAAAACATCTCAATATCTCCAACTTGCTAAGGCGGTCCTCTATTAGTTATTGGAGCCAAATCCAGCACTGAAGAAAAGAGGACCAAAGAGCTAAAAGATGGTGTTATTGCTCTAGTTTCACCTCCTCATATTCCTACTCCAGTTACACCTCCTCATGTTCCTGCTCCAATTTTGCCTCCTCATGTGACTGCTACTCCATCACCTCATTATAGCCCTATCCTATCTACATGCGCTCCCCTTTTGAAACCAACTAGTTCCCCCATTCAGATAGTAGAGATTGGGGATGAACAGAGTAGTAGCAGTGAATCCACTAAATTTGACGAAGCTGCAAGGAAAACTCAAGAGCAAGGGAAAGTCGTCAGTTCTTCTAGACTTCTATTTTAGGATCCTAAGAATCCTTTTTCTGTAACTTCAATGCTAGTGACTCCGGTGAAGAAGAATATGTTTAGTATAGGGTCACTTGGGGCTACTTCTAAAGTGATTAGCACATAATCCTAGCTAGAAGACACCTTAGAAAGGAAGAGAAAGAGGAAAGAAGACTTTATCCATACTTGGGCAAGATCTAGAGATAGGACACTTAACAATGGAGGTAGCAAAGCCAAGAAAAGTAGGGAGAGTTGAGGACATGACACCTAATGATTTCACTCTACATTCGATTGATCTTGGAGAGGTCAGGCATGATACAAAGGTGGGCCTATGGAGATCAAGTAATGAGGTGATAGAAGAACAATTGGAGAACCTCAAATTGTCAAAAATTAGAATGAAGGCTGAGATTGAAGAATTGAAAAAATTTATCAGGCAATTGGTTGTTCCATTGGCAACCATTACTGGTGTGCCCACTATTGAGAACCCTACAGTAGAAGAAGTGAAAGCCTTCATCTCACATCTTTCGAAGGATAGGCATTTTGGCCAGATCAAAAGAGAATGGATTAAGAAACTCAATGTAGATGGAACTACTTTGATTGATCAAATTGGAAATATTATCCTTCGTTTGGAAACTGAGAAGGATAATATCATATCTAATCACAACACTTTGGCCACAGAGAAGGCAAGGCGTGATGAATGTATTTCTCTCCTAAATATAATCATCCAAATGAAGGCAAAAGAGGCAGTTGTAGCAAAGATTTTAAAAAGGGGACTGAACCTCTATTTGAATGGCTTCAAAACATGCAATTTAAGCAGTAGATGATTCAACAGGCTGAAGAATGACTCAAAGAAACAAAGGAAAAAGTGAGGAAGACCCAAGACAGAGCATTCAGACTCATGCGAGGATTACACATTGACCCACAAAATAGTGGGCAAGGGAAAGCTCTTATTGGGGTAGAAGTAATGAAAAATAACTTCTCCACATACTTGAGTAATCTATCTAGAATGACTTCAAGCGGTCAAAATAGAGTGGTAGAGTTGGAGATGCTTGGTGGATATGTACATGTGGCTATTGGAGAATTGACAAGTCAACTAAATGCAGTGAAGGAGTTGGCTCAAGAGCATTCGAAGTGGCTCTTAAGATTCACTAACGTACATGTACCTAGTCACGAAGAAATGATTCCAATTATAGTAGTTGCTAAGGCATATAGAGAAAAAACTGAAAAGGGAAAGAAGTCTAAGTGATTCAGTTGACACTCCCTTTTCATTCTTTGATGTAAATTTTGCAAATTTTGTAAATTTTGTAATACGAAAAACTGGCATCTTGCCATTTGTCATCCTCAAAAGATGAACCGATTAAAATTCCTATTGTAATGGCAATCTCTCAACTCTGTATGTATGAAGTTGAATGATTAATGAAAGGTCAAAATTTTTTTGGTGTGAAGTACTTTTTGTTGCAGAGTTAATTAAATGGTATTTTATGTCAATCATTTTCTATTCTAGTAGGTATTGTGTTTAGTCCATGTTTCCTTTTCATTTTATAGAGAATTAAGGAGGAATAGAGCTTCTTTCCCCTATTTTCAAGATCACAAATGGATGTGATAACTATTGTTATGATTCATTCAGTTAAAATATTTTGTTAACGTTACTGATTTATCAGTTATAGTTTAGATTTGAATTTTGGCTTATTCTAGCCTTATGCAAATAGATTTATGGATTCATAAGACATGTGGGTATATGAATCTGTTTCAGTATTGATAATTTTTTCTTGCCTGAATTAAGTTCTAGTTAGGCTTAATTTGGTTTGCCTCTTCTACTTTCAGGTTAAGAGCATACCTCGCATTAGTTTTAGGAACAAAACATAATTTCTTGAACATCATTCACATAGGGAGTTGTACCTACCAATTCAGACAGAAGCTAGTAATCACAGAGTGGCTTTTCAACTATTGTATTTAGATATTATTCCTAATTTGAGGCCTTGAGAGTCATATTTTCACAAGAAACAAGAAAGGAAAAATCTGTTTACCAACAGATTTTTGGTGACTCTACTGGGGAAAAAGAATAGTGACTTGCCCAAAAAGCCTATTTCATGAGGGTAAATGGTACTACCTCATGAAAATATAATCCCAATGCTCCAACCTAACCTTGCTTTTTGAGATGACCAAGAGGACATAATTTCATCCCTTAACACATTCGTTTGGAGGCATAGAAGGAACACTAAACATTATTGGAATGCTAGCCAGGTATTAGAAGAAGAAGAAAGAAGAGTTGAAGCCTTTGAAAGAGTTGTTCAAAGGAGAGATATATAGAGAGAAGAAAGACAATTAAGACAATAAGCTCAGAGATAAACTAGACCCAACATCTTGGAACAATTTAGGTTCCTGAGACGTACCAAGCAACAAGGTGGGCAAGATTCCACTTTTGATAAGCTTACAAAGCTTGCCTTTCCTATTCTAGATGTTCCAAAGTAGAAAGGTAAAGGTAAAATTTAGAGTAGACCCTCTTCCCCTATTAGAAATTAGGACACTAGCACTTCACATTCCACTTGTTAGGTGTTAGCACTCCACAAAGTTATTGCCCCTCCAGTTTTTAATTTTCTGCCATTCACTGCTAGAACAATCATGGCTGCTCCATGGGCCATGGCAATAGGACAGTTAACACTAAATTCTTACCATCCACTTCTAGTTGGTTCAAGGAAGAATTTCCCTAAATTCTTAGGTGAGGGGAAAATTACTACAGATGAACAAATTAAAGCTTTCTTTGTAGCTACTCATATCTTAGGTGTAGGACATGAAGATGTCACTATAAGATTGTTTGTAGAAACCCTCACAGATAGTGTAGCATATTAGTTTTATCATCTACCTAATGGATCAATAACTGATTGGGATACAATGAGAACTGAATTTGAGACTACATTCAAAACTATGGAAGATGAACATGCCCTGCTAACATAGTTGACTTCAATTAAGAAGCAATCCAATATGAGCATGAGGGATTTCGTTGCCAAATTCAAAAATATTAACAGCAGAATTCCTATTGCTGATAGACCCACACCTGGTAATCTAAAAACTTTCTTTATTAGTGCTCTAACTCTAGATATTAATTATGATCTGAGAAGAGCACGTCCCACTAATCTGACTGACACATAGAAGAAAGCTATTGAGTGTGAGGATGATCTAATTTTTGCGAGAAAATGGAAATGAGAACTTCAAACTAAAGGAAGTTCTAGTAATACCACATCATTAGAAGAGATGATTCAAAAGTTGTCTAATGAACTAGTAGCAATGAAAAAGAAATTACCCAGGTTCAATGGCTCTTATTAGCAAAATTACCAAAACTCACCAAGAAGAACCAATGAAAGTAGATTTTTGTAGCTTAGAAGCTCATAACCCAAGTTGCAAATTGAAGCAGCACCAAAAAAAGGAAATGTGTGTGTCTTTCATCTAACCACAGATCATGACAGTGAAAATTGTCCAGAGACTATTCATATGATGCAGTTGTTATCTACTAATGAATTAAATACTACAACTTGATGTTCAAAACCTAATTCTTGTTCAAATGGCAACTCTAGAAATTTATTTTTAGAATATGAATCAGATTCTAAATAAAAAGGTGAGTGTTATGAAGCTATTGATGGAACTTCATACATAGTGCTTACCCGTGGACAAAGGTTAAAGAACCAAACCTCTAGTCACACTCACAGGAATGACTTCAGTCCTTCAAAAAGCAATGCACATACTAATCAAGGAGCATCTACTTGACAAGCAGGTAAGGACAAGACATCGTTTGATTTCAATCAATTTTTTGAAGAGTCAACAATTCAAATTTCCACTATTGATTATTTAAAATTGCACCCTTCTGAGTTAAAAAGACTAGTAGACTGATGTGGGGGAAGCTCATCAGATACTAGTTGTAACATAATGGTTGAAAAAGAAGATGAAACCTTAACATCTGGTTTGTTTAATCAAGAAGATTCCACAGTCTTAGCAACCTCTCCTGGGAAAAAGCTTGAACCTTTTTATATCTCATTGTACATCAATGGGTGTAAACTTAGTAATTGTATACTAGATTGAGCTACATCAGATAATGTTATGCCTTATTCTATAGATAAAAATTTAGGTCTCAATCTTACTAAAGTGAATGGAAGATGTTATTCAATGGATGCCAAACAAGTCCCTTTCTTGAATAGATTAAAGATGCTCAAGTAGCTTCAGCTTCATATCCAGAAAAGAAGCTCCTGTTGACTATCCTAGTAGCTGATATGCCAAAAAGCTACAAACTTCTATTAAGTAGAAGTTTCTAACATGACATAGGAGGAGAAATAAAACTAGACTAGTCCCAAGTAGTAATACCTATTGGGAATAAGAAAGTTAAACTTGAACTTGAAGAAAAAGAAAAGTTCACAGTTTTGAAGTCAGATGATCCTAAAGCTCAAGTTTTATATCAAGAACTGGAATTCGATAACTATATGTTGTTTACTAAAGAAGGCATGAATGGACAATTAGATGAAAATCAAGGCGATAGAATTTCCAATACATTAGATATTTGGATGCTTGAATTCGATGGAAGTTTTGCTTCTTCAAGATCTAAAGCAGGTGTGGTATTGATAATCCCAAAAGGAGAACCTAAACCTATGGTTTTTAAATTGGAATTTGGGAATATAAATAATACTGCAGAATATGAAGCCTTATTACTAGGGTTAATGTCAGTAAAAGAGAGAGGAATAAAGATTTTAAAAGCTCAAGGTGATGTTGAACTTATTGTAAAGCAAGTAAAAGGGCAGTATTCTGTTAAAAACTACAAATTAAAAAATTATAGGAACAGGGTCTGGGATGAGATTGAAGGTCTAGATGCTTTTTCTATTGAAGCAATGCCAAGGAAGATGATTACCAAAGCTGACTCCTTAGTAGTCTCTGCCTCTTTATTACTCCCTCATCTAGATTTCAAAGAAAAAAAGTATCAGATTGAAATTGTATATCGATCTGCTATCCCAGATAACACAAAATCTTGGCAACTCTTCAGTGATGATAAGAGTTTGCAAATGTTTTTAGAAAATGACAAATCTAGTTTTGAACAGGAGTTCAGTGGAAGTGATCATGAAAGCTTTGATGCAATTGAGAAAATGGGTCAAAATGGAGAAGTTCAGTTAAAAGGAAACATTATTCCCCCATACTTCATGGCCTTAGAAAATTTTTTTAATAGACATGATGCTTACATAAAGTAGAAGAGAGTAGAAAAGGGGCCAACAATGGGTGAATATGAAGGAGTTAACATTGGAGATATTCATAATCCCAAACTAATTAACATTGGGAAGTGTTGTTCAGGAAAAGAGAAAGAGGCCACAAAGAATCTATTTATAGAATATAGAGATGTTTTCACTTGGAGCTACGAAGATTTGAAAGGTTACAAAAATGGGAAGGTAAAACATGAAATTCCACTGAAGCTTGATGCAGCCCCTTTTCAGCATAAACAAAGGAACTATAATCCTAAAGTCGCTAATGCCATTTTTCAAGAAGTAGACAAGATGTTGAAAGCAAGAACTATTTCTCCCATTCATCATTCCACCTAGGTAGCCAATATAGTACCCGTCAAAAAAAAGAATGGAGAAATAAGAATCTATGTTGATTTTCGTAATCTAAATCAGGCATCCCTAAAAGATAACTTTGATCTTCCTAATATAGAAAATTTATTGCAAATGGTGGCAAGATCTGAAATGATGTCTATGCTTGACAACTTCTCAGGTTATAATTAGATTGAAGTAGAGGAGAAAGACCAACATAAAATAGCATTCACTACTCCTTGGGGTACATTTGCGTATCGCAGAATGCCTTTTGGACTTCTCAATGCTGGTGCTACATTCCAAAGATGCATGTGTAACACATTCATTGATTTGAAATATTGAATCATAGTCATATACTTGGATGACCTCACCATGTTTTCAAGAAAAAGAAAAGATCATGTAGGAGATTTGAGGAGGGTGTTACAAAGGTGTCGAGAACATGGAATATCTCTAAACCCAAAGAAGTCATTTTTTTGTGTGACAGAAGGAAAGCTCCTTGGCCATATAGTGTCCCAGGAAAGCATTAGAGTTGACCTTGAAAGAGTGGAAGCTATTCAAAGACTAAGCTTACCCTCCAACAAAACAAGGGTTAAATCTTTCTTTGGGCATGTGAATTTTCTCATAAGATTTGTGCTTGATTTCACAAAAACTACTAAACATATAGTGGATATGATGAAAGGGAATTCAAATTTCAAATGGAATGAAGTAGGGAAGTGAGCTTTTCATAATATAAAAACTACTATCACTAATGCTCCAGTAATGTGTCATCCAAATTATAAGCAAGACTTTATCATTTATTGCTATGTTTTTGAACATACATTGTCAGCTATTCTTATGCAGGAGAATGATGAAGGAGTAAAAGCTCCTATTTCTTTTATGAGCATACCTTTAAAGAACCATGAACTCAAATATTGACAAATTGAAAAGCATGCTTTCTCAGTGGTCAAGCCTCTGAAACATTTTTGGTTCTATATCCTACATTCACATTCAATAACTTTTGTCCCAGATGTAGTAGTAAAGAGTGTACTAACACAACAAGATATAGGTCACAATATCAAAGGAGCATGGGTAGCAAAAATACAAGAATACAATATAGAGATTAAACCTACCAAGTTGATAAGAGAAATTCCTCTATGCATGGCAATTGCAAAAAACAAAATCACTGGAAGGTCAAAAGAATCAGATGAAAAGCAATTGGTGTTAGTTGTAGGTCTCTACGATCCATTATTTGAAAACATCTCTTATCTTTTAACGTATGGTGAATGTCCAGAGGACCTAAATGCAAAGCAAAGAAGAGATCTAAAACTAAAGGTGGCTAAATATGTCATCTAGGATGGTAAGCTTTACAAAAGGGCTATTGAAGGTACTTTCCTTAGATGAGTAGATAAACAATAGCAAGAAAAGTTGTTGAGGACATTCCATGATAAAGCCTATGGAGGACATTTTGTAGGAGTTGAGAATCCAACTCCGATAATGCACCAAGATCGCTTGTAGTGCAAATAGGTTGCTCAAGAGAAACCTAGGTAGCAAAGAGCTTGAAGAAAATATCACACAAGAATATTTACAATAGAAAGTTAGAATTGCTATGTGAAAATGAAAAAAGGAATGAAATTACAATGAGTGAGAGACTACTTATAAAGGCCTCATGGAAGCTTGTAGAACAAGCTAGAAAGAGGTAGAAGATAAGGATGAAAACTCATCACACATCCACAAAAGGTGGAAAAGATAAGTATGCTAAAGGAAAAAAACTCCCATGTTGTCAACAACTAACCTCAACTACATGCATTAACCTAAGTAAGCTTAAGCAATAGAATAAATAATTAACAATTAATTAATTATTTACTCTAACACTCTGCCTTAAGTGCAACTTAGGAGAATGCCTTAAGCTCACAAAACAAGGAAAAAATGCAAAATGGGTCCCGAAAACAAGGCCATTTTAGGTACCCAAGTACAATGCAACTAAATGCAACCTCTGTAAAATGGGGAAAGAGAGAAAACCACTCGGGAAAAACTCTCCCCCAAAAAGAGGTAAAACAAAATGCTGAAAAAAAACATGAAGTGAAGGAAGGAAGGCCTCAACCAATCCCCCCAAGGACAACTTCCATAACCCCAAGCATTGACCATAGCTAAAGAAAGCGTGGCAATGTAAAAGGTTTAGTGAAGATGTCTGCAACCTGACCAGCTGTAGGAATGTACTCCAATGCAATAACACCATCCTGGATCAATTGACAAATGAAATGCATATGCAACTCAATGTGCTTGGTATATTGATGTTCCATTGTGTTGCAAGAAATGTGAATGGCACTCTGAATATTGCACCACAAAATAGTAGGGTGATCAAGAGGAAATCCAAACTCAGTCATCAACTAACGAAGCCATAAAGCCTCCTGACTAGCAAGAACTATGGCCCTATACTCAGCCTCTATAGATGAAAGTGCTCGAGCATGTTGCTTCTTGCACAACCCAAGTGTGCCAAGGCAAAAGACAAAGCCAGAAGTAGACTTTCGATCATCAATGTCATAGGCCCAATCTGAGTCAGTGTAGCCATCAATGTGTGGAGGCCCCATAGTGTAGTGAATGCCATAAATAAGTGTGCCCTGAATGTAGTGCAAAACACACCTGGCAGCTTGCCAATGACTCTCATGAGGGTCCTGAGAGAACTGAGAGACTAGGCCAACTGCAAAAGAAAGATCAGTGCGGGTGTGTGTCAGGTACAATAGGCTGCCAACCAACTATCAATACAAAGTAGCATCCACTATAGGTTAGGAGAAGGAGGTAGATAAAATGACACCTGACTAAAATGGTGTAGGAGCAGCCTTACAATCAAGCATGTGAAAGCGAAGAAGCATGTCAAGAGCATACTTTTGCTGATACACAAAAATGCCAGAAGGAGACTGACGAATCTAATGACCAAGAAAGTAGTGCAACAAACCAAGATCAGTCATCTTAAACTTGTCCATCAGTGCATTCTTAACATCTTGGAACATGGATGATGAACTACCTGTAAGGATAAGATCATCAACATACAAAACAAGAATCAAAATCTCATCACCAAGATGCTAAAATGTATATTGTGGGATTGAAATGGCAGTGAGTGAACCCTGTAGATAGCAGAAATGAGTCCATCTTCTCATACCAAGCCCTAGGGGCTTGTTTGAGACCATACAATGAGTGTCAAAGCCTGCAAACCAAGGTGGGATCTTGCACAAAACTTGGAGGCTACTCCATATAAATCTCCTCTGTAATATCACCGTGCAGGAAGGCACTCTTCACATCCATCTGATAAACTGACCATCCCTGTGAAGCTATGAGGGATAAGACAAGGTGAATAGAATTCATCTTGGCGATAGGGGAAAATGTCATGGAGTAATCAACACCCTCGACTTGCAAAAAACCCTTTGCAACAAGATGAGCCTTATACTTATCAATGGAACCATTAGCAACATACTTAGTGCGATAAATCCACCTAAAACACACTAGTTTTCTCCCCTTAGGAAGAGAACAAAGATCCCATGTGTGGTTCTTCATCAAAGGAGAATATTCCTCCTCCATTGCACTATCCCATTTTGAATGTCTTGTCACCTCCGAAAAAGTTTGAGGATCAGTACTAATAGCATGACTGAGTAGACTAGAACCCACAGTGTGAGAACGAGTTTGACAAGATGTGGATGGGTCACCAGCTAGAGATCCTACAGCCTCAACTATAGCTCAAGCCCATTTAGGAATCTGGGAAGGATCCTGTGGTGGAGGTATATCGGAATCACCATAATCATCATCCTCATAATCTGTGAAACAAAGTGGAGATGAAGAGGGAGTAGTGGGAGTTGGTGGAGGTGTTGGAGGTGAGGAATGAATTGCAGAAGGGGTCTCATCAAACTGGACATCTTGGTGAAATAGGACCTCTCTAGAATCAGGATCAAACAAGTTGTAAGCCTTTACATCCTCGTAGTAGCCAACAAAAATTAGTGGTCAGCTCTTTGGTTCCATTTCTTTCCTCTGAGCATGAGGTACAAATGTGTATGTTGTACTCCCAAAAACTTTGAATGATGACACATTAGGCTTGACATGGGACCAAGCCTCCTTAGGAGTCATATGTCGAAGTGCCTTGTGAGGCATCTGATTTTGAGTGTAGTTGGCACAATTGACTACCTCTGCCCAAAAACATGAATCCATAGACCTAGATTGAATCATACAATTTGCCATCTCCCAAAGGGTTTTGTTCTTTCTGTCAGCCACACCATTCTACTAAGGAGTATAGGGCATTGAAAGCTGATGCTAAAGACCATGCTCAAAACAAAAATCTTTCAAAGCCTAGTTCACATACTCTCCCCCATTATCCGTGCATATCCATTGAATAGAAAGTCCAGACTGCTTCTCTACAAATGCCTTAAAAGCTTGGAAGGAGTCAAAGGCATCAGACTTGTACTTAAGGAAGTACACCCATGTGCATCTAGAGAAGTCATCAATGAATGTAAGCACATATATAGCACTCAAAAAAGGAGTAGGAAATGACATGAGGTCACTATGAATCAACTCCAAAGGTGCTAAAGCACGAGCAACTCGTCCATGTGGAAAAGAATCCCTATGTTGTTTGCCAAGTGCACATCCCTAACAAATACCATCTGGATAGGAAATTTGGGGAAGCCCAAGAACAAGTGCATGTGTGCTCATCTACTGAAGATATCTATAATTGACATGCCAAAAATGTTCATGCCAAAGTCTGCTTACTGAATTTGCATGTGCAACTAAACATGAACCTGTGTCATCAGAAGACTCAAATCCATCAAATCTATAGAGGTGCAATGTAAAGTCAACACTCCTAGTGGCCACAATCATCTCCAAATCATGCAAGTCCCAAATAACCACATCATGTGGTGAGAACTCGACTGTCTTCTCAGAGCCAGAGTGGCAAATTTGATAGATAGATAGAAGGTTCATCAAAATATCAAGAACACAAAGTACATCCTGAAGAGAGCCCCTCGCCAAAACAACAGTACCAGATCCCAAAATTTAAAGTTGTGAAGAGTTCCCAACTATAATCTATGTGGTGGCACAAGGAGCAAGTGAAGTAAGCAACTTAGGAGTGATTTTTAAGTGGTGAGAAGCCCTAGAATCAAGAATCCATAAAGGCACTAAAGTTGTAGCTCATGCAGAAAGAGCATGACCTTTCCTTGCAGATGGAGATGAAGACTAAGGAGCTGAAATGTGATGCTCCTTCATGGCTTCCTCTAAAGCCTGTAATTGTTTCCAACACCTGGAAACTGAATGTCCATCTTTCCCACAAAAGATGCAGTTCTCACTCGATTTCTTCTTGGTCTTGGAGGTAGACTCACCCAACTATGAAGAATCTTTACCCCTGGGAGGGTTTGCTAGAGGATTAGCTGGAGGATTAGATTTTGATGTATCTTTCTTCAATTTTCCTTTCTTCTTTGATTTCCCCTTAGAATTTTGAGCAACCAATGCTTGGCTGGAAGAGCCAGAGCCATCCACTTGCTAGATCTTTGCCTATTCCCTAGTCAACCTATCACAAAATGTCTCAAATGTAGGCATCTTATGTCTATCTCCAAGGGCATCCATGGTGGAGTAGAAAGTAGAAGAAAAGACCTGATACTACCCCTTCAACTTTGAGAGTATCAAAAATATACACTCATTATCCATTTTGTTCTTACCACATCCCTGTAAAATTGCATGTAGGGATTTGAACTTCATCAAAAGGTCCTCGATGGTGGGAAAGTTGCTCGGTGACAAAGATGTCACTTTTGCATCCAACTAAAGTGCTCAAAATTCATTCACCTATCCAAACAAAGTTTGAAATTTTTTCCAATAAGCCCATGGAGTAGTCAAACCATCTAGGTGAAATAGCACACTGTCTGAAATGTTGAGTGCAATCAGCCCCATGGCTTCATCCATCTTGTTCCTGTGTTGTAGAACTTCAAAAGGTCACATATGAGCAAGCTAATTCTCATCTAGACAAGACCATAGACCTCTTCACATGAGAAGCCTAGTCATTTGTGTCTTCTAGGTGTGGTAGTTGTGTGGTGTGAAGCGGGTTATAAATGAATTCGCCATTGAGAGAAAGAATAAGATGAAAGTAGAAGGGTCTTAACTAAAGTAAATTACAAAAATGAAAGACACCCCCCCACAAATTACAAGAATATCTCCCAAATACCACAAAAACAACTAAGAAAAGCAAACATTTTGAAAAGAACCTAGATTTGTTGATGCAGAATAGGAGAAAACACAAGCCTCAACTTTGACACCAAAAATAGGAGCTCAAATAAACTTAGAATCTTATGAAGCTAGCACCAATGTCTCTATCTCTGAGTCAACTTTTTGACACTTCTTTCGGATTGAAAAAAGACCTCTGTATGCTCAAGTTATAGCCAAAAAACTGACTGCTACTCCAAAAATGCACCTTGCTGGAAAATTATAGACAATATCTTAAATTTGACGATCGTATGACCGTCACGAGAATGTCATTGAGAAATGATGTCAACTACCAGATTGATGATGTCAACACTAGAATGATGACATCAACTCATCGATAAATGACATCAGCAGGTCTACTAGACAGGATGATGTTAGCTAACAGAAAGGTGATGTCAGCAAATGAAAAGGTGACATCACCTGACAGAGAATGATGTCAGCTGTCAACACTGCAGGGGTCCACATGTCATGCAATGAGTAGTCCATGTGGCAGAGATAGTACTCTAGCTAACTGTTCAAAAAATATGATGTGGGTGCTGAGATCCACTGACTGTACACCACGTGTACACTAACTGTTCAAAGGCTTAGCAGAGAGGAGCTGGTGGCTCTATGGCAGCGAGAACTAGTGTGTCGCCTGTCCTATTAGAGCCTCAGTGGTAGAATATGGAGGCATTTTCGGTGGGGGTTAATGGCTGGGCTTGGACACTACCGACGGAGTGAGAAGCTGGTGTGCTTAGGTGGCACGCGGGCGACCTCATGGTGGCACTGAGCACTGCTACGGTGGTGCTCACATTTTTAATTTTTTTAAAAAAAATTTCACTCTGAAATTTTGTACAGCTACTTGGGAGGCCAATAAAAATTCCAAAAAATGCCTAAAGCCAAAAATGAAATTTTTTATATGAATCTTAGTTGTAAACAGTGTTCCAGATCTAATGGCAGTGTCTGTTTGGGCTAAAAATGCTTTGAAAATTTGGTCTACCCCCAATTTGAAGAAAAATTGCAAAAACAAACTAGGGTTTGTGACTCCAAATTACGGCTTCAAAAATCCTTCAAACAAGAAGCAGTAGGGAGGCTCTGATACCATGTAGGAGTTGAGAATCTGACTCCACTAATGCACCAAGATCACCTATAGTGGAAATAGCTTGCTAAAGAGAAACCTAGAGAGCAAAGAGCTTGAAGCAAATATTGCACAAGAATATTTCACAATAGGAAATTATAATTTCTATGTGAAAATGAAAAATGGAATGAATTTACAATGAGTGAGAGACCGCTTATAAAGGCCTCATGGAAGCTTGTAGAACAAGCTGGAAAGAGGTAGAAGATAAGGATGATAACTCAGCACACATCCAAAAAAGGTGGAAAAGATAAGTATGCTAAAGGAAACAAAGTCCTGTGTTGTCAAAAACTAACCTCAACTACATGCATTAACCTAGGTAAGCTTAAGCAATAGAATACATAATTAACAATTAATTAATTATTTACTCTAGCACATTTTTCTTCTTTAGTCACAACATTTAAAATACTAAGGCAGTGTTATTACTGACCTGGGATGTTTAAAGATTCATATGCATGGATAGCCAAGTGTGAAAAGTGAAAAATGTTCTTCGAACGTCCTCAATTAGCTGCTTTACTTTCAGACCTGTTATCATCAAAGAGCCTTTTCAGTAGTGAGGCCTTGACTTTGGTGGTCCTATTAGCCCTACATCCAGTGCTGGTCATCATTATATAATGATTGTGACTGATTAATTCACTAAATGGGTAGAAGCTAAGGCTACAAAGAAGACTACTTCCAAGGTGGTGTGTGAATTCATAAAAGAAAAACATTTTGATTAGGTTTGGTGTTCCTATTAAATTAGTAATGGATAATGCATCTTATTTTTCTTCAATCGAAATTACTAATTTTTGTTTTGAGTATGGGATCACCATTGGTCATTCATCTGATTATTTCCCTCAGGGGAATGGATAGGCAGAGTCTAGCAATAAGAATTTAATTAATATTGTTAAAAAGCTAGTCTCAAATAATTAGAAAACATGGCACAAAAAGATTCATGAGGCACTCTAGGTAGATAGAGTGACACCCAAGAGGGCAATTGGTATATTCAGTCTTGGACACTATCTTGCATTTTGTGTCAAATATCGAATGTGATGTAGATCATTGTTTTTGCATGCCTTCCTATGATGGAAATTGGAATATTTAACTCGCACTCCATTTTTCATTCTGCATTAACAAATTCTTCATATTGCATTACCAATACTGAGGAGTCATAAGATTGTGAATTCTTGGGATTGGCTAGGTTTAAGATCTGAAATCTTCCTGAGCTAGTCTTGCCTAGGATTAGCTTGGTTCTCCACTTCCATTCTCTGGTTAAGAATCCATCTTGTTAGTTTAGGAATAAAACAAATTCATTGCATATCATTCCATAAGGGAGTTGTACCTTTCAATTCAGAGGAAATCTATCAACCCCATGATAGACTATCAACTATTGGAATCTAATTGTTCTTTCAGATTTGGGCATTTGAGAATTTATTTGACAAAGAACAATCTATTTACCAACATAAACTAACCTTATTCCAAAGGATTTTTCCCTAACACATACAATTGCTAGAGAGTAACAATAAAGGCTTTTGATCAGATACACTTACAATATAACTTGCAGATTTCATATCTCAATTCAATTCATAATTTTTCTTGGCTTTTAGTCCCTGTAGCTTTGATAGCTTGTCCACTCCTCAAGCTTCTATCTCCTTGAGTCTCCTTACTCATTGTGCCAATATAGTCACTTCTGTAGTTACTTGATGAAGCAGAGTCTCTGTACTCTATTCTTACATCTCAATGTCTTCTCCTTGACACCACACACACCAACACTTTGCTTCTTGACCTATAATTCCTTATGTAGGAATTTAGAATACTTTTCTCGTTCTAATTTCCCTTGTCTAAATTAGGGTTTGAATGGAATAGTTAAGATACAATGTATATTTATTTTATCTTGTTTCTTCTCTAAACTTCATGTAGAATCCACTTGCAATCACCTAAAAAAAGTTAACCTCTAATTCTGTACCACCAGCTCATCATCCTTATCTTGCACCTAGTTCACAAAATTCAAGATAACAAACTTGTCAGCTCAGATTTGGTGAATCTTTAACTTTTCAAATAATATAGCATCTCGTCACTATTATCCTTTTGATACTCAGTACATATAGTGTTTCTTGGCACCTATTGTACTTTCACTTGGCATGAACTAAGTTTTACTAATGCTCGACACCTAGATTGCATTTTTTTGGCTTAGCACATGAACTTACTCGACACCAACTACATTTCTTGGCATATACTAGAATTCACTTTTTTTTGGCACTAACTGATATTCTTCTCAGCATGAACTATCTTTTCTTGGAACCTATTATTAACTTTTATCAAGCTTTGCAAACAATCTTAGTTTTCCTTATTCTTCTAAAGTATTTAAGTATGGCCAGCCTTTGTATCTTCAAATATATTATCAATACATTATTTTTCCATTTTCTTACTTGATCCTTGTACTTCATTACATAATCATAACTCAACCTTTCCCTTAGGTGCTATTGTTACATCTTATTGATTAAAGCATCTCCATTAATCAACTAAGTGATAGTACTTAAATCTTATAAGCAATTGTCTCTGTAGAAAATAGTAGGTTTGACATCAGCAACAAAAAAATGATTGAAAAAATTCTTCTTTAACAATCTCTTTCTCAACAATGATCTTTTCAATCATATTCCAACAATCTCCCTCTTTGGCATTGACAGAAAACCCAATTGATCAACCAAGTCACCTAAAGCATTATGTGTGATCAAAGCTTACATAGGTTAAAACAATAAGGAAAATTCCAAAGAGAAATCTTGTATTCATAATCAAATCAGCATCTTACAACTTCTTATGACTCCCCCTAAAGTTCTTTACTGATACTCTATATTTTTGTTCTGCTCCCTCTCCGATTTGTCATCCTGATTGTTCTTTGTTTGTGTTGTTTCTCCCTCTTAGCTAATATTTCTCTTTCTTTTCTTCTATTTCTCCCTCTCTTCTTCTAATCCTATAGTCTTTATTAGTTTTTGCTATTTCTCCCTCTTTGACAACAACGCCAAAAACATATCATTTTAGCATCCTATAGTGTAGATGTAGAACTTATAGTAGCTCCAATCTCTCCCTCTATCACCTTGCTTGTGACTATTTTGGAATTTCAGCACTTTAACTACTTTAGGAAAAAACTAAAGTTAGATCCTTTGCATCAATTTGTATCATTCAACAATTAGCTTATGTGATGTAGAGCAGTTCTTTTGTTACTCAAATAGCTTTAGATAGGGGTATCACACCCCAATTTACCTCTAAGATATTCAAATGCATCTTTGGGTAATGGTTTTTTTCAAGATGTCAACAATTTTTTCTTTTGAATTCACATACTCCATCTTTACCTCTTTGTCTTCTACTAGTTCTCTTACATAGTGATACTTAATTGCAATGTGCTTAATTTTGGCATGCATCACAATGTTCTTTGATATGTTGATGGCACTGGTATTGTCACAATAAAGCATCACAAGTTCAATTATCTCCTCCTTCATACCTTTTAGTAGATGCTTAATCCATACAAATAGTACTATAGTTTATGGAAACAACAACATATTTGGCTTCAACTATGGATTGTGAGGTACAACTTTTCTTTTTCCTAGTCCAAGTAACTAGTCTTCTGCCTAAAAAGAGCGCTCCTCCACTGGTGCTTTTCCTCTCATCTATATTTCTTCCCCAATCAGCATCTATGTAGGCTTTTAATTCAAACTTTTCATTCTTCTTATAGTATAGGCCAAAGTCCTCTATTCCTTTTAGGTACCTCATAATTCTTTTTACAACCATAAGATGATTTTCTCTTGGGTTTGTAGAAAATATTGCAACTATACCAATAGACAATGCAATATCAAGTCTACGATGTACAACATACTATAACTTACCAATCATCATCTTCTAGTGCATCTCTCACTGTTTTGGGTTCTATCTAGCTTAGCAGGCATATTTCATTCCTTAGTCTATTACTTTTCATTGGTCTGGCATCCTTATTTCCAATGATCTATTCATCAGGGTGATGTCTTCTAACATACTTGGATAGTCTTGGTTCAATCCTTGCTTCCACATTTTCTCTTTTAGTTTTAGAGTCACTATGCACACTTCTTTCAAGTAACTTAGCACCTCTATCATGAGTACTAATTTTAGAATCAAAATGTCCATCTTCTTTATTCTACAACTTAGCATCTAAGTGCAACTCGACATTCACTGGTTGTGACTTGGTAGTTACTGAAACTTGTTGCTAGATTTCCACTTGGTTGGCAGCATCTTCCTCTGTAGGCATTCCCTCATAGAAGTATACAAATGATTTGTATTCTCCTGGTCTTTTGATGGGTTCATCATTATGAACTTCTGTGTATTCATCAAAATTTACATTTGCACTTTCCACAATTTTGTTAATGTTAGCATTTAAACACTTATATGCTTTTCTTCCTGTGGAATAACCAAGGAATATGCCTTCATCACATTTTGCATTAAATTTACCATTTCTAGTATCCTTAAGAATATAGAATTTTCTACCAAATACTCTAAAATGTTTTACATTAGGTGAATGACCATACCATAATTCATAAGGTGTTGTATTTGTACCTTTTTTGATCTATACTTAGTTCAGGGTGTAGACAATTGTACTCACATTTTCTCTCCAGTACTTTAAAGAAACATTCTTCTCCATCATCATTGTTCTAGCATAGTCCATTATTGATCTATTTCTTCTCCTAGAAATTCCATTCTATGTAGGGGTTCTTAGTGCAAAATTTTGTCTCTTGATTCCTTTGTCATTAGAGAACATCTCAAATTCTCTTGATGTGAACTCTCCTCCTCTATCTGATCTCAAACATTTCAGATTCTTTCCTGTTTCTTTTTCAACCCTTGCCAAATACCACTTAAACATTTGAAAGGCATTAGACTTTTTCTTTAAAAACATAATAGTCATCATCCTAGAGTAGTCATAAAAAAAAAACATTATATATCTATCTCTTTTGTAACTTTGTAGTTCTATAGGTCTAAAAACTCAGTATGAACAGGGTAAAAGCACAGATCTATGTCACCGTTTGTGATATCAAAACCTATTTTGGTCAAATTTCATTTCTCTATCAAAACTCAATTTTATTCAAAAACTAAAAATACCCTTTTATAGATCTTAGATTTAGTATCATCATTATATAAATTTTTGAGTGTTTTGATTAGTTATAATATGTTAGAATTTCAAAACATTATAAGTCGATATTTCAACATTTTAGAAGATGCTTAATTAAAAAAGGAAAAAAAATAGTAAATCATACCAAAAAAAAAAAAAAATAATATTTATCTCTAGAGGAGAGAGTCCTCTTCATGAATATGTATTTTTTTCTCAAGAAGCTGTAGATTTGATTGGGAAGTTTTGATGGGAGGAAAAAACTATTGGCTTCTGAGAAGGTCGAGCTTGAGTACTTATAACAAAGAAAATATAGATAAAAAATAATTATTTCTTTTTTTGTGCACTAGATATACATGTCATCTATAAGATATTTCAAAATCAAAACAAAAAAGGATGATTTCCATTTTTTTTTTACGAGAACTACACCCTATATTTTTTATAGTTACAAAAGGGACCTCAAAATAAAAGAAATGAATAAGTTCTTACTCAATTTTTTTTTAAAAAAATGATAGGCATAAATTTCATCCAATTCTACACATTTCATTAGTTTACATCATTTTCAAATTCTCAACACAAATACCATTTTTTTTGTCATTAATGTTGAACTATCGCATTTTGATATCACGTTTCTTCATAAAAGGTGACACAATTTTGTGCTTTTACCCAACAATTTCTAATACTTCTTTGGAAGTATAGATTTTACTTTTCAAAATTGACTTGGTCATCTTGCCTAACTAACATTGTTTGCACATTACATTGTCAGGCTTTTTCAGTTTAGGAAAACCTCTCACTTTCTTCATATTGTTGACGCTAATCAATTTGTCAAAATTAACATGACGTTTTCTTTTATTCCATAATCACACATCATCAAATTTGACAATAAGACAAGTGGCATCTTCAATGTCTAGGTAAAATAGATTAATTCTAGTTTTGTCTCCTTTTCCTATCAAATTTCCATTAGTGTTATATATCTTGGCCATTTTATTTTCAAATTCTACTTTGCAACCTACATTGCTTAATTGTGACACACTCAACAAATTGTAATTCAATCCTTCAACATATTATGCATTATCACATGAAATATTTTCTATAAGCTTAATAGAACTTTTTCCTTCTATTAGAGATGGAGCATCATTTCCAAATCTAAGACTATTTCCATCATACTAATTTAAGGTGAAAAAATTACTTTTGTCTTCTGTCATGTGATGAGAGCATCTACTGCCAATGATCCATTTGTCATTCTTGTTTACATAGGTTACAAGTGTTGTTGCCTTATTTTCATCTGACTCATCCTTCATAGCTACATAGACCACCTCATCATTATTTTCATTTGAATCATCTTCTTCTGCAATGTAACACTTTTTGCCTTTGTCCTTGTACTCTTTGTTGTCATCATTTATTTTACCTTTTTATTTGCCATTTCCTTTGTAGTTTCTCTTTTCTAGGCACCTAGCTGCAATATATCCAACTTCATTGCAATTGAAATAAATGATAGGAAGCTTACCTTGGAATTTTCCCTTTCCCCTATGGAATCTTCTAGCTAGTAATACTTCTAGTTGATTGGCATTCTTTTCATCAGTGTCACTATCACTAGACACATGCTTTATTCTTCTCTTCTTCCTCTACTTCTTTTCATTAGAATCTTGCAGTAACAACTTGGCCTTGAAAGTAGATTCAAAACTTTCTAACTTATAGTTGTCAAAATTGGACAATTCAAATGCAATGAGTCTTCCTACCAAACCTTCAATAGTTAGTTTGTTCCATTGAATACACCTTAATTCTTGAATAGCTAAAACTATAATAGCATACATAGATAGTAAAGTTCTTAAGACTTTGATAAGAATGGTTTTTTTAGCTAAATGACTAGCAACACTTCTTATTGCACTTACAACCTCTTTTATTCTAGAAACATACTAAGCAACATTCTCATCTTCCTCCATTTGCATATCATTTATCTCCTCCATAAATAGTTGACAGGGCATCCCATATCTTGAATGTAGTGTCACATCCCTTGATGTCACCAAATTCAATGTAGCTAAGGGTAGAGGTAATCTCCAACATTTCTTGATTGTGCTCCTTCTTTTTCTTCATATCCTCAGCAGTAGGCACACTAGCTAGATCAACATGTTCCACTATAATTGAGGTTTGTGCATGATCACCTATTCCTCCAAGGTGTAGCTTTAGTAGACTTTTCCATGCAATGAAGTTGCCTCTATTTAGCTTGGGCACTTCTCTCTTTGACATTTTGATCTTTATGCTCCTAGTACCTTCAAACTAAATTAGTAGTTGGTTCTAACAGTAATTATTAGAAATACTTTAGAATAACTAAGGGGGGGTGAATAAGTTATTCAAGGTCTAAATGTCCCAATAAAACTTTTCACTAGCTTAGTGAACCCATTAAACTATTCATGCATCCAATCTAATAACTCTATCTTCCAAGTTCCTCATAAATCAACATGCAACAATAAGACATGAAATATGAACATAGATAAAATAGTGATTTATGTGGAAACCCAATTAGGGAAAAACCACCAGTAACATGCTACTAAATTCTCACTCTTTTGAAGTGATGTTTGGTGAAAGGCTTGCCTAGTTAAAAGCTACAAAATACACTATTAACTATGACCTGGTTAAGGTCTTTCATTCACCCTATTAGAAGTGAGCCTAGTTAAAGGAATTTAGGTCATTCACTTGGAATGCCACCCTATTAAAGGATTTCTCAATGGTTGTTAAACCAACCTTAGTCCAAAGGATTTTTCCCTAATTGATATAATTGTTACAGAGTAACAATAAAGGCTTTTGATCTTATACAACTTACACCATAACTTGCATATTTCAGATCTCAATTTAATTCACTATTCTACTTGGCTTTTAGTCTCCGTAACTTTGATAGCTTGTCCACTCCTCAAGCTTCTGTCTCCTTGAGTCTCCTTGCTCGTTGTGCTAATCCAGTCACTTCTATGGTCACTTGACAAAGAAAAGTCTCTATACTCTATTCTTCCTTCTCAATTTCTTCTCCTTAACACTGCACACACCAACACTTTGCTTCTTGACCTATAATTTCTTAAGTAGGAATTTAGAATACTTTTTGCACTCTAATTTCTCTTGTCTAAACTAGGGTTTGAATGGAATAGGTAAGATAAAATGTATCTTCCTTTTATCTTGTTTCTTCTAGAAGCTTCATATAGAATCCACTTGCAATCACCCAAAAATGGTTAAACTCAAATTTTGTACCACTAGCTCATCATCCTTATCTTCTTCCTGGTTCACAAAATTCAAGATAACAAACTTATTGGCTCATATTTGGAAATTTTTTGACTTTTCAATAATGTAGTAGCTCATTACTATTATCCTTCTGATGCTCAGCACATACTGTGTTTCTCGGCACCTATTACATTTTCACTCGGCATCAACTAAGTTTTACTAATGCTCGACACCTATTACATTTTTTTCGCTCAGCACCTAAATTTTCTTGGAACTAAATGCATTTCTTGGCATATACTAGAATTCACTTTTTCTTGGCACTAACTCATATTATGCTCAGCATGAACTAAGTTTTCTTAGCACCTATTATTAACTTTTATCAATCTTGTTAACCTCATAATGGTTTTTGACACTTGAGTGCCAACACACTTAAACATATTCCACATTGGATGCCAAGTACATCATGCATGCTGAGTGATCTTCATGTGCTGAGTAGTTTTCAGATGTCGAGTGAAGATCATCTACTGAGTGAAAATTAGATACTAAGTAAAGATCAGTTACCAAGTGAAGTATAAGTGCCGAGCAGTACAAGGTATCGAGTGTTAACAAGTGTTGAGTGTTAACAAGTGCTGAGTGGTTACAAGTATCGAGTAACATAAAGTGCCGAGCTACTTAAGGTGCTGAGTAATACAATTTTGTTAAGATGCCGAGCTATCCAGGAACAACATGTGTCGAGTGTTTGTAATACTTCAGGAGCCGAGTAACTCAGTATATCAACATAAGAGTTTGTAATTGCATAAACTATGATGCAAACAGTTTTTATAGCTGACATAAGGTAAATCTCGAAGGTTTTAATGATGAGATCGAATCTTTTATTTTTCCTATGAAATTTGCATGCAACCAATAAGAAAAATCTAAAGGCATGCAACCAATCAGAAAAAGATAAGTATTGAACGGAAAATGAAGATTCAATGTGGATCGTAGATCCATACCTAACCCTAAATTTTCAAATGTCTTTATAAGGAAGATGAAACTTCATTGTAAAGTGAAATGAGAAAAAGATAAGAGGTGTGAGAAGACATACAAAGGTTCGCAAGGAGTTATATTTTCAGAAGTGAGGATTATTCAGATCGCAAAAAGGATCCAGATCAAAGAAAGCATAACAAGTGCCTATATTCAGCAATCAAGAATTGTAATCAATCAGGTTTATTGTACCTAATACTCTCTAGCAATTGTATTAGAATGAAAATCCTATGGTGATAGGTTAGCTTAATAGCTATTTCGATAAATCCTTTAACTAGGTGATGAAATCCTTTAACAGGGTAACACTTCATGTTAAGTGTTTGAAATCCTCTAATCAGGTCAGTATTGATACAGTGTAAAGCCTTTAACAGGGCAAACCATCAGAAGTGGTTGAACAATATTGCTGCAGTAATTTTTGTGGGTATCATCCCCACCCCAGTTTTACCTTCTTATTCTTGGAGGGTTTTTGGGTTACCAAATTCCTGTGTTAAGTTTTATTGATGCATGTTTTTTGCTACAAGTTTATTTGTTATATTTCCATGCATGCAATTTACTTTCAGTTAAAATTTTATTGGCTAAAGTTTGATACTTATGATTCACCCCCCCCCTCTCATAAGTACTCTTTCCATATTTGAATATTCCAACAAATATTTGTAGACAATCTTAGTTTTCCTTGTTCTTCTAAAGTTTCTAAGTATGGCTAGCCTTTGTATATTCAAATATATTATCAATACATTATTTTTCCATTGTCTTAACTGATCCTTGTACTTCATTACATAATCATAACTCAACCTTTCCCTTAGGTGCTATTGTTACATCTTATTGATTAAAACCTCTCCATTAATCAACTAAGTGATAGTACTTGGATCTTATAAGAAAGTATCTCTCCAGCAAATAGTAGGTTTGACATCAGTGACAAAACAATTATTGAAAACATTCTACTTCAATAATCTCTTACTCAACAATGATCTTTTCAATCATATTCCAACAATCTAATACTTCAAAATAATAAAATGCATGTCTCATTTTGTAGTTCAAATCCTTATATAAAGATTGGGTAGACATTATTTGAAATATTGAACCTACATAATGTTAGGAGAAAAAAAGTGTCTAAAACTTATCATTGTCATTATCTTATTGTATTCAATCTCCACTATCAAGGTTATTGAAGACTTTTAGATGAAACTTTTAGTTATAAAAATACCCCTCCTAGTCAATGAAGTGAATTCATCTTATCTATTTTATGTAACAAAATAGATGATTGTGTTGGTCAAATTAATTACATTAGAGGAAAATGTGACACATGATTTAATTTGGTTCTTTTTCCTTTGAAAAATGAATATATTAATATCACTAAAATAATTACTTGCAAGGGTTACAAGTATGTAAGGAATAAAACTAAATTTGGGAAAGGATAAAATAGATTATAATATGTTGAAGAGGAGATGTATGTTGGAGCATTTATGGAAAAATTAAAATTTTTGATACAATCATATATTCATTTTGCAAAGTGGAAAGCGCAACACTTTCAAACACTTAGAGACAAATTTATGCTTGGAACCATTTTATTAGTTGTTGACTTTGCAAAAAATTATTCATTTGTTCATCAAAAGTCTATTGAATTGGACTACTATTTTTTAGATCAGGTTACTATTATGGTACAAGTGTGCTATCATCATGCATAGTTAGATTTGGATGGTTTTCAAAGAACATATGTATAACGATTCATCAATAATAATGTCACTTCTACAAAAGTGATAATAAAGAACATGATATTCATTATTTAGAACATTGTTTTAGGAATTTTTTTGCATATATCAAAGAAAGAGGCATAAGTATCAAAACATTATGTTTGATCAGATAGGTGTGCTACACATTTAAAATCATCTTGACCATTTTATGCACTTTTTCACTGCCATTGTAATGAAAACATACCATATGTATGGAGTTTATTTTAAAGCTGACATGGAAAAGGTGAACATGATGGTGATAAAGCTTGTATCAAACATGTTGTGCAAAAGTATCAAATGAATTATAAGGGAGTTTGTACTTGTAAATAATGAACATGATATTGTTGAATGGTGCAAGACATATTTTGTATCAAATGAAGTTGGTGCATCATCAAGAGTAAGTCAAATAGTACCACATAGATTCTTTTGGGAGATATAAAGTAAATGTACATGCATGTGTATATTTTTTCTTGTCTAATTTAAGTTATACACACATGTGAATATATATTTTTGTCTCTAATTTTTTGTATATATTAAATATGTGTCTTCAGGTGTGGATAGAGAAATTATGCATGGCTACAAGAGGATAGAATACGATACTTGCATTCTGTTATGAGTAACAATCATTAGAATTGGACATAGTACATGAGAGACTGTTCATGATTTTTTTTTTATTCAATTCCTAAGAATTACAATGAATGCATCAATTAGGATCATGGATATGTAGGTCTATGGACTTTGGTGCAACTTGATACTAATACAATAAATGGAGATGAAAATGAATAATTTGATGACATTCCTTTGATTTATACTAGTTATAACCATATATCTAAACTAGTTCAAATTGGTAAGTAATTTTTTAAAAATAATAAATATATATTGAATTCAACTGAAAATTTAGAGCTCACATATACATGTAGAAGGAGAGAGTTACTATTTATTGTGTTGCACTATAGAATGGATGAAGTTAACTAAACCTGAAAAAAATGATGGAATGTTATTCCCTATTGGTATATTTTTGGAATTTATATATAAATTATGTGCATTCATTATTGAATGATGAATTTATTTATTATATGTACACATTAAATTAAATTTTAAATGCAAGGTGTCCAGGTTCAATAGTTTTGGAGGGAACATATCTTAGCTAACACAATTTAGTGAAACATGGAATTCACTTTGGTAATTACTAACTTGACAATAAAGTACTTCAATATAGTCATGATATTATTTCTACATCCATTTCTCTACATCTAGTTTAGCATAAAGGTGGATGTCACAAGTGGGGATTAGATACTGAGGACCATGAGAAAATATTAAATGTTCTCGATTAGCATGTGAAACCACTTGGAACCACTTGACATATTTCATATTTTGAGCACTTTCTTAAATATTTCATAAATTTACCAAGTCACTCTTTGATCCATTTAAAATGTATTTGTACTAATATTGTAACATGTACATGTATGTATGTATCTTCATTTAATACATTTCATGTAACTTAGGAAAATTATATGTATAGACATATGTACATGTTGATTTCATACATAACTTGTAGGACTTATATCAAGTGTACATGTATGCATGTTCATTTCATGTAACTTAGGACTTCCTTAGATATTTCATAAATTTACCTAATCACTTTTTGATTTATTTCAAATGTATGTGTACATATGTATGTACCTATATGTATCTATCTTCATCTAATACATTTCATGTGTGTATGTTCATTTCATGTAACTTAGGATAATTAGATGTGTAGACATGTGTACATGTTCATTTCATACATCACTTGTAAGACTTATATAGAGTATATGTATTTTTTTGTTTCATGTAGTTTAGGACAATTATATGTTTAGACATGTGTACAAGTACATTTCATGCAACTTGTACATAAATAACTTGTAGGACTTATATTGGGTGAATACATGTGTTCATTTCATGTAACTTAGGATTTATATGTGTATACATTGTACATGAAATCATTTAATGCAACTTAGAACTTATATCAGATTGTGCATGAACTCATTTCATGTTACACATATAGGCCTTATATTGAATAATTACATGTTCATTTTGTATGAATTTTAGGAGTTTATATGTGGACATATACATTTTCATCATGTATTTAATGTTGAATCATGCACATCTAACCATAAACTAAATAAATATATCACATGGACCCTAAACTAGATACATATATCACATGGGCCATAAACTAGATACATATATTGCATGGACAATAAAATAGAAACTTATATCACATGTCTAATCATAAATTGAACCAATCATGTGTCGAATAAAAAATGAATCTTAAAAACACATGTGCAAAGATCAATATGTATATATAAATGTCAAATCATAATTTATATGTCTTGACAAGGTCAATGATAAAGTAAAAATGTTCATGTATCATAAACTAGAGAGTCATCGAGACCCATACAAACAAAGCAACCCTCTGATTGAGATTCATAATGATGATGTGTTTGTGGAGTATTAATTGAGCAGGCTACAAATTAAAATACAACAATGTGTTAGACCTATATAAATATTTTCAAATATTTATACAAATTTAAATGCATTGATGCAAGGTCACATGCATCTAGTATTGAATTAATTTAAATATCTATTTAAAAATCACCTGAGCACTAGTGGGTAAAATTCCAAGTGCACCAAACTGAATGATGGTACAATGGTTCTTCTACTAGTACATTTAGACTCATTTTTTGAAAAAATTGGTCAAATTTTTGACAAACTATTTTGTTGTTATTTTTGTTGTCAAAACTTTGACCAGATTTTTTTTTTGTCTAAATTTTGACAAAATTGCCGATAATCACTACTTGTTATATTGATAAGCCTCCTTTACTACTAACTAAAAATACTCATCACAATGACTTACAATGATATCTCCTCCTTTTTTTATAGAAGAGATCACTATATTATATGGCAATATATCCTCCTTTTCGATCACCAAAAACACTCATCACCATGACTTAAAGTGATAAGTCCTCCTTTTTAATAGAAGAGTTCATTATATGCTATAGCAATATCTCATCTTTTTCAATCACCAAAAACACTCATTGCCATGAAATATAGTGATATCTCCTCCTTTTCAATAGAAGAGTTCACTATATTCTATAGTGATATCTCCTCCTTTTTAACCACCAAAAATAATAATCATCATGACATATAGTGATATTTCTACCTTTTCAATAAAAGAGTTCACTATATTCTATAGTGATATCTCCTCCTTTTTGATAGAAGATTTCAGTATATTCTAGAGCAATATCTCCTCCTTTTCGATCATTGAAAACACTCATCCCCATGAATTATAATGATATATCCTCCTTTTCAATAGAAGTGTTCACTACATTTTATAGCTATATCTCCTCCATTTTGATCACCGAAAACACTCATTCCCATGACTTATAGTGATACAATATCTCTATCACTTGTCACTAGAATGATTATATTTGTTTTCTATTTACTGATGATCAACCAATATGTTATAGTGATAAGCCTCCTTTATCTCTCATCACTATATTATTTATGTAGTTTCTTTGCATAGTGATAAAAGGGATCACTATATGTCAAAGCGATATACTTTCCTCATCACTCATCACTACGTCAAGAATAGGGCTTCCCCATATAGCAACACAAGATTTTTCTATATTCTGTATCAATATCTCCCCATTTTTCATCACTAAAAACACTCATCCCAATGACATATAGTGATACAAAATCTCTATCACTCATCATTGTAATGAATATATTTATTTTTTATTTGTTGGTGATGGTTATATATTATAGCAATAAGCCTCTTTTATCGTTCATTGCTATATTGTTTTGTAGTTTCTTTGCATAGCAATAAAAAGGATAACAATATATCATAGTGATATACTTTCCTCAACATATATCACTATATCAAGATTAGGACTTTTCCATGTGGTAATAGAAGAGTTTTCTTTATTCTATAGCAATATCTCCTCCTTTTTTATCACCAAAAACACTAATCACCATGACTTGTAGTGACACAACATCACTATCACTCATCACTATAATGATTATATATATATATATATATTTCTATTTACCAATGATCATTGTATGTTATAGTGATAAGCCTCATTTATCACTCATCACTATATTGTCTTTGTAGTTTCTTTGCATAGCAATAATAGGAATTGCTATATGTCATTATGATATAATTTCCTCATTGCTCATCACCATGCCAAGATTAGGTTTTCTCCATACAGCAATACAAGAGTTCTCTATATTCTATAGTAAAATCTCCTCCTTTTCTATCATTGAATACAATCATCACCATAAATTATAGTGATACAACATCTCTATCACTCATTATTATAATGATTATATTTTTTCCATTTGTCGATGATTACTAAATGTTATAGCAATAAGCCTCATTTATCACTCATTGCTATGTTGTCTTTTTAGTTTCTTTGCATAGTGATAAAAGGGATCGCTATATGTCATACAGATATACTTTCCTCATAGCTCAATGCCATGTCAAGATTAGGCCTTCCTCATATAACAATAAAAGAGTTTTCTATATTCTATAGTGATATCTCCTCCTTTTTTATCACCAAAAACACTCATTGGCATGACTTATAGCAATACAACATCTATTTCACTGATTTCTACAATGATTATATTTGTTTTCCTTTTTATGATGATCACTATATGTTATGGCAATAAGTCTCCTTTATCACTCATCCCTATATTGTTTTTGCAATTTCTTTTCATATTGATAAAGGAATAGTGATATACTTTCCTCATCATTCATGATAGTGTCAAGATTAGGTTTTCTTCGTATAGTGATAGAATATTTTGCTATATTCTATAGTGATATCTCCTTTTTTTATCATTGAAAACACTCATCGCCGTGACTTATAGTAATACATCTCTATTTCTCATCGATGTAAGGATTATATTTGTTTTCCATTTTTTGATGATTGTTATATGTTATAGTGGTAAGCTTCCTTTATTGTTTTCGTAGTTCCTTCATATAGCGATAAAAGGGATCACTATATGTCATAGCGATATACTTTCATCATTGCTTATCACTTTGTCAAGATTAGGGTTTCCCCATATAGCGATACAAGAGTTCACTATATTCTATAGTGATATCTCCTCCTTTTTTATCACCAAAATCACTCATCACCATGACTTATAGTGATAAAAAATCTCTATCACTCTATAATAATTAGATTTGTTTTCTAATTTTCAATGATCAATATACGTTATAGTGATAAGTCTCCTTTATCACTCATCGCTAAATTGTTTTGGCTATTTCATCACATTGCAACAAAAGGGATCACTATATGTCATACCAATATGCTTTCCTCATCGCTCATTACTATATCAAGATTAGGCCTACTCAATATAGCGATAGAACAATTCACTATATTCTATAGAAATATCTCCTCCTTTGCGATCATCAAAAACACTCAATGCCATGACTTATAGAGATACAACATCTCTATTGCTCATCATTGTAATGATGATAATTTTTTTCTATTTTTTGATGATCTCTATATGTTATAGCAATTAGCCTCCTTTATCACTCATCACTATATTTTTTTTACAATTTCTTCATATAGCAATCAAAGGGGATCACAATAAGTTATAACGATATACTTTCCTCATCGCTCATCACTATGTCAAGATTAGGCCTTCCACATATAGCAATAGAAGATATTACTATATTCTATAGTGATATCTCTGGCTTTTTAATCACAAAAAAAATATCGCCATGACTTATCACGATACAACATGTCTATCGCTCATCGCTATAATGATTATTTTTTCAATTTTTTGATGATTGCTATATGCTATAGCAATAACCCTGATTTATCACTCATAACTATATTATTTTTGAAGTTTCTTTGAATAGCAATAAAATGGATTGCAATATGTCAAGAAATATACTTTCTTGATTGCTCATCACTATGTCAACATTAGACCTTCTCCATATAGCAATAGAAGAATTCACTATATTCTATAGTGTATCTCTTCCTTTTTGATGACCAAAAACACTCAGCACCATGACCTATAGTAATACATCTCTATCACTCATTACTATAATAATTATATTTATTTTTCTTTTCATGATGATCACTATATGTTATAGCGATAAGCCTTCTTTATTGCTCATTGCAATATGTTTGTTGTAGTTTCCTTGTATAATGATAAAAGGGATTGCTATATTTCATTTTGATATACTTTTATCATCACTCATCACTATGTCAAGATTAGGCCTTCTTCATATAGTGATTAAAGAGTTCACTATATTCTATAGTGATATCTCTTTCTTTTCAATTACCAAAAACATTCATGTCCATGACTTATAGTGATACAACATCTCTATCACTCATCAGTTTAATGATTATATTTCATTTTCATTTTCTAATGATCACTATATGTTATAGTGTTACGCCTCCTTTATCACTCACTACTATATATTTTTCCATAGTTTCTATGCATAGCAAGAAAAGGGATTGCTATATGTCATATTGATATACTTTCCTTATCACTCATCACTATGTCACAATTAGACCTTCTTTCTATAGTGATAGAATATTTCACTATATTCTATAGTGATATCTTCTAGTTTTCTATTACTAAAAACTCTCATCATCATTAGATATAGAGAAACAATATCTCTGTCATTGATCATTGTTATGCTTATACTTGTTTTCCATTTGTTGATGATTGCTATATATTATAGTGATAACCCTCCTTTATTTCTCATCATTATATTGCTATTGCACTTCCATCATATAGCGATAAAAGTGATCTCTATATGTCATAGAGATATATACTTTCCTCATCGCTTATCACTATGTAAATATTAGGCCTTCTCTGTATTGTGTTAGAAGAGTTTTCTATATTCTATAGTGATAGCTCCTCCTTTTTTATCACTGAAAAAACTCATCACCATGACTCATAGTGATACAACATCTCTATGGCTCATTGCTATAATGGTTGTACTTGTTTCTATTTTACTAATGATCACAATATGTTATAATGATAAGCCTCCTTTATCGCTCATCAGTATATGTTTTTTTCAGTTTCTACACATAATGATAAAAGGGATCATTATATGTCATAGTGATCGGCTTTCCTCATCACTCATTGCTATGTCAAGATTAGGCCTTCTCCATATAGCAATGGAAGAGTTTTCTATATTCTATAGAAATATCTCCTCCTTTTTTATCATAAAAAACAATCAACACCATGACTTATAATGATACAACATCTCTATTGCTCATCATTGTAAGGCTTATATTTGTTTTCCATTTTTTGATGATCTCTCTACATTATAGCAATAAGCCTCCTTAATCTCTCATCACTATATTGTTTTTATAGTTTCTCTAGATAGTTATAAAAGGGATCACAATATGTCATACTGATATACTTTTCTCATTTCTCATCACTATGTCAAGATTAGGCCTTCTTCATATAGTAATATAAGAGTTTTCTCTATTCTATAGCGATATCTCCTCATTTTTGTCCACCAAAAACACTCATTTCCATGACTTATAGTGATACAACATCTCTTTTTCTCATCACTGTAATAATTATATATTAATTCCATTTGTTGATGACCACTATATGTTATAGTGATAAGCCGCATTTATCACTCATTAATATAATGTTTTTGTAGTTTCTTCCCATAGCGATAGAAGGGATTGCTATATGTCATAGTGATATACTTTCTTCATCGCTCATCACTATGTCAAGATTAGACCTTCTCTGCATAGCAAAGAATTCCTTAAATTTTGTAGCTATATCTCTTCCTTTTTTTTCACCCAAAAAACTCATCGCCATGACCTAGAACAATACAAAATATCTATTACTCATCTCCATAATGATTATATTTATTTTCCATTTCTCAATGTTCACTATATGTTAAAGTGATAAGCCTCCTTTATCACTCATCATAATATTTTTTGTGCAGTTTCTTCACATTATGATAAAAGGGATCACTACACATCATAGAGATATACTTCCCTCATTTCTTTTTGTTATGTCAAGATTAGGCCTTCTCTATATAGCAATTGAAGAGTTCATTATATTCTATAGCAATATCTCTTTCTTTTCGATCATCAAAAACACTCATTACCGTAACTTATAAAAATACAAAATCTCTATGACTCATTGCTATAATAATTATATTTGTTTTCCATTTGCCAATGATTGCTATATTTTATAGCAATAAGCTCTTTTTAATGCTCATTGCTATATTTCTTTGCAGTTTCTATGCATAGTGATAAAAGGGATTGTTATATCTCATATCGACATACTTTCCTCATCACTCATCATTATGTCAAGATTAAAACTTCTTTGTATAGAAATAGAAGAGTTCTCTATATTCTATAGTGACACCTCCTTTTTTTATCACTGAAAAATGTTGGTAATCTGATTGAAAAGATCATTATTGAAGAAGAGATACAATTGCAAAGAAGGAGATTGTTGATAAAGAATGTTTTCAATCATTGTTTTGTCATTGAAGCCAAACTTGCTATTTTTTGGAATGACAATTTCTTATAAGATCCAAGTACTATCACTTAGTTGATTGATGAAGAGGATTTAATCAACAAGATGTAACAAAAGCACCTAGGGGAAAGGTTGAGTTATGATTTTGTAATGAAGTACAAGGATTAGTTAAGATAATGGTAAAATGATGTATTGATAATATACTTGAAGATACAGATGTTGGCCACAATTAGAAACTCTAAAAGAATAAGTTGTAACAAGGCTATCTACAAAGCTTAACTAAGTTCATTACTAAGTGCCAAGCAAGCTAGTTCATCCTGAGAAAATGTAAAATCTAGTGTGTGTCGATTGAAATAGAAGGAGCTGAGTATGTTTAGGTCTCAAGCAAAGTAATAGCTGCCAAGCATCAAAAAAACTTAGTGGATGTCGAGTGAATCCATAGTAGGTGCCAAGCATCGGTAAAACATAGTTGGTATTGAATAACACAGTATGTGTCGAGCATAATTTTTTTAATAATATCCAGTTGCTAAATTATTTGAAAAGTCAAAGATTCATTAGATTTGAGCTGATAAGTTTGTTACCTTGAAATTTGTGAACTAGATGGAGGATAAGGATGATGAGCCGGTGGCATAGAATTTTAGATAAATTGTTTATAGGCAAATTTAGGAGGATTCTTCATGATGTTTCTAGAAGGAATAAGATATGGGTTAGATTCATTGAATCGTACCTAATCCATTCGATCTAAAATTAAAAGAAGGGAAGAATCTTGTAGGAAAAGTGTTCAAGACTTTTATTTAAGGAGTCACAGGCCTAGAAGCTAGATTTTTTGAGTTGCCAAGTTCTAAAGTTGTTGAAGGGTGTCAACGAGAAGGTATTGAGAAGGAAGGAACAGACTACAGAAACTCTACTTTGATAATTGGCCATATAGGAGATTGTACTGGTACATCTAGCATGTAGACTCAAGGAGACAAAGTTTGATAGGAGGAAAAGCTGCCAGAGCTACAAAGATTGAAAGCCAGACAAATTTGAGGATTGAATTGAGATCTAAAATCTGCAAGTTAAGTTGTGAGTTGTATCAGGTCAAAAGCTCTTATTGTTACTCTCTAACAATTGAATTAGTTAAGGTAAAATCCTATGGACTTAGGTTGGTTTAACGACCATTTGTAAATACTTTAACAAGGTGGCATTCCAAGTGAATGTTCTAAAGTGCTCTAACCAGACCCACTTCTAACAAGGTGGTTAAATCCTTTAACTAGGTCACATTTAATGGTGTGTTATAGCCTTTAACAGGGTAGGCCTTCCATAGGGCATCACTTTAGAAGAGTGAGAATTGAGTAGCATGTTGCTAGTGGTTTTTCCCAAATTGGATTTCCACATAAATCATTGTGTTATGTGTTGATTCTTCGTGTGTTATTCTTGCATGTTGATTTTCAGTAACTTTGTAAGTAGGAAAGTTTAAGCTTAGATGCATGAATAGTTTAATGGGTTCACTTTACTTGGTGAAAAGTTTTATTAGGACATATGGACCTTAAATAACTAATTCACCTACTCCCCCTCTCGGTTATTTTGAAGTATTTCCAAAAATTGGTATTAGACTCATCTACTGATTTAGTTTAAAGGTACTAAAAGTAAAAAGATCAAGATGTCCAAGAGAGAAGTTCCCAAGCTCAACAGAGATAACTTCACTGCATGGAAAAGTCTAATGAAGTTGCACCTTGGATCAATAAGTAATCATGAACAAACTTCAATTGAAGTAGAACATGTTGACCCAACTGTACCCACTACAAAAGATATGAAGAAAAAGAAGGAGCACAACCAAGCAATGCTAGAGATTGCCTCTACCCTCAACTATGTTGAATTTGATGACATCAAGGGATGTAGTTCTACATTCAAAAGGTGGAAAGCCTTGACTAATATTTATGAAGGAGATAACAATGTTCAAAGAGAAAAAAGAGAAAGCCTTAGAGGAAAGTTTGATGACATGAAAATTGAAGAAAGGTGAGAATGTTTCTCAATAGGCCTCTAGAATGAAAGAAGTAGTAAGTGCAATAAGAATTCTGGGTGGTCATTTAGAGGATGACATTGTTAATAGAAAATTCTTAAGAAAATTTCTCCCCATCTATGCTATTAGAGTTTCAACCATCTAGGAATTAAGATGTGTACTAGGAAACACACTAACCTTTGAAGGAATAGTAGGAATACTTATTACATTTGAGTTATCCAACTTTGATAACTATAGACCTAAGAATCTTGAATCTTCTTTCAAAGCCAAGTTGTCATTAAAAGACACTAAGGAGGTGATAAAAAAGAAGAAGAAGAAAAGGAAAAAATATGCATCTTGTGATAGTAGCACAAATGAAGAAGATGTGGAACAAAAGGAAGCACTACTAGTTGGAAGATTTCATAGAGGCAAAGGTAAATTCAAAGGTAAGAAACCTATCATATGCTTTAATTGCAATGAAGTAGGACATATTGCTGCAAGATGCACTCAGAAGTACTACAAGAACTAGAATAGAAGAGAAGATGATAGCAGAGATTACAAAGACAAAGGTAAAAAGTGCTACATTGTTAAAGAAGAAAATTCTGATGATAATAATGATGAGTTAGTCTATGTAGCCATGAAGGATGAATCAAATAAAGATGAGGCAACATCACTGGTAAACTATGTGAACAAAAATGGTAGGTGGATCATAGATAGTGGATGCTCACATCATATGGCATGAGACAAAAGTAAGTTTATTACCTTTACTCAATATGATAGAAATAGTGTTAGATTTGGAAATGATGCTCCATGTCAAATCAAAGGAAAAGGTTATATCAAACTTACAGATAAAATTTCATGTGATAATACATATTATGTTGAAGGATTGAACTATAATCTACTAAGTGTGTCACAATTAGCCAATATAGGTTGCAAAGTAGAATTTGAGAACAAAACTGCTAAAATCTATGACACTAATGGAAATATGATAGGAAAAGGAGACTAAACTAGGAGTAATCTATTTTACCTAGATATGGAAGATGCAACCTATCTCATTGTATAACTTGATGATGTGTGGCTATGGCATAAAAGGTTGTGCCATGTCAACTTTGGTAATCTGATTAGTATCAGTGAAATGAAGAAAGTCAACAGTTTGGCAAAACTAAAAAAGCTTGAAAATACAATGTACAAACAATGTTAATCAAGGAATATTGACCAAGTCAAGTTTCAAAAGAAAAACCTACACCTCCAAAGAAGTATTAGAGTTAGTCTATACAAATTTATGTGACCTAATAGAAGTGCAAAGCTACCAAGGAGACAGATACATAATGTTGTTTGTGAATGGCTATCCTATGATGATGAATTCCATATTCTTAAAGCAAAAATCTAATATATTTCAAATATTTAAGTGGTATTTGGCTAGGTTTGAGAAAGAAATAGGAAAGAGTTTGAAGTGCCTAAGATCAGACAGAGGAGGAGAGTTCACATCAAAAGAGTTTGAGATATTTTGCAATGAAAAAGGAATTAAAAGACAAACATCAACACCAAGAACTCCTCCCTAGAATGACATTGCAAAAAGAAGGAATAGATCAGTGATAGACTATGCCAAAACATTAATGATGGAGAAGAATGTTGCACTGAAGTATTGGAGAGAAGTTAGTACTACAGTCTACACCCTAAATCAAGTTCAAGTCAATAAAGGAACAAATTCAACACCTTTTGAATTATGGGATGGTCACTCACCCAATGTAAAAAATTACAAAGTATTTGGTTGTAAATGCTATATCCTTAAAGATATTAGAAATGGAAAGTTTTATTTAAAGAAGGATGAAGACATATTCCTTGGTTACTCCACTAGAAGTAAAGCATATAAGTGTTTGAATACTAACACTAAGAAGATTGTGGGGAATGCAAATGTAAATTTTGATGAACATGCAAAAACTCAGGTTGATGAAATCAAGAAACTAGAAGAGTGTAGATCCTTTGTATATTTCTATGAAGGAATGCCTAGTGAATAAGAAGCTACCAATTAGGTTGGGATTCAATAAAAATTTTCAGTACCAATCGAGTCACAACCAGTGAATCTTGAGCTACATTCAAAAGCTGAGTTGTAGAATGAAGAAAATGTACATTCTGACTCTAAAGTTAGTACACATGAGAGAGATGGTGAAATACTAGAAAGAGATGTCCATAGTGACTCTAAAGCTGAAAGATCAAACATGGAAAGAAGGATAGAACCAAGACCATCCAAGTATGCAAGAAGACATCACCCTACAGAACAAATCATTGGTGACAAGGAAGCCAGACCAATGACAAGGAAAAAACTAAGAAATAAATCATGTCTGATGAGCAAGATTAAACCTAAGATAGTGAAAGATGCACTACAAGATGATGACTGGTATAAAGCTATCGAAGAAGAAATAGATCAGATAAGGAAGAACAAAACCTAGACCTTAGTTCCAAGACTAGCTAATAAGAATGCGATTGGTACCAAATGGGTGTTTAGGGACAAGATTGATGAGAATGGTGAGATCACAAGAAATAAGGATAGATTAGTCTACAAAGGTTATGCATAAGAAGAAGGACTAGTCTATGGGGAAAAATTTTCCCCTAATGCAAGAATAGAAGAAGTAAGAACACTACTTGCATATGTTGCCTAAAAAGGTTTCAAAGTCTACCAAATGGTATACTAGAAGAGAAAGTCTACATAGAACAACCAGATGAATTTGTTGATGACAACAACAAGAATATAGTTTGGAAACTGCACAAAGCACTCTATGGTCTGAAGCAAGCACCTAGAGCATGCTATCAAAAACTGCACAAATATTTTCTGAAGATAGGACTTGAGAGAGCATATGACAACATCAACCTATATATCAAGGCAGAAAAAGGTAAAGAGATTTTGATATTTGATATCTTTGTTAATCATATAATATTTGGAGGAAAATATGCCCTACGCAAAGATTTTTCTGATAGGATGAAACATGAGTTTGAGATCTCAATGTTTGGAGAAATCAAATTCTTTGTTGGATTGTGGTCCACCTCACAATAGGTGTATCATAGTCATGCTCTAGGCCATGCTTAGGAATAGTATATTCAAACTAAGGACTATGTTTCCCACTATGAGGTGCATTTAATCTTTTCAACCTAGGGATGTATACTTGAAATGGTTGGCACAGTATGTGCACTAGGTATCTTAATGAGTCACTAAGCTTATGATGTAGGAAAGTAAAAATTCAAGGAGAAGAACTTAAACTATTGCTATAGGAAACTAACACACTTAACTCTATAAATACTAGAAATACAATGAAAGGTTAATGAATATTCCAACTCAATTCATCCACTATAACTATTCTCACGTATGCTACAGGAACATTCACGAAGTGTGATGCTACAGGAAGGAAATTACAATACTAAGAATGCTTGGAAATAAATCTATTCTAACCTAATCTAATCCACCTTCCAAGTGGATCTCCTTGGTTGGCTTCAAATAAACTACTAACACAAGATATAAGCCAAAAAATTAATTCATTACATTTTGGAAATTCATTATAGAACATAGAACTATAAATACACAACTCGCTATAAAGTTAATAGTCTATTCTCATAAACTCTTTCTTCTAACTAGCTAAACTAACACACTCGAGTTAATTCCTATTTATAGGAGATCAACACTTATTCTCATAATAGAAAAGTAAATGACCTAGCTTTAAATCCATAGGAGAGAAAGAAGGAAAATAACAACTCAAGGTGGGAAGAAGAGATAATGGCTTAAGGCAGGAATTATAAAGTCTGAACATTTGTTCACCATGGAATAAATGTAAAGAAGGCAACAAGTCTTCATAGTTCCTCCATATTTGTTGTCATGTCCTTTGGAACTATTACAAATTTCCTCCATTGTGGCTAAAACTTAGCATTCTCTTCTCCTTAAATGTTATTGGCACTCAACTTTGAATTATTCCAATCATCTTTTAGCTTATTGCTAATAGGTTAGTTCTTATGTAGAGACATGTTTGCAAATAATCGTTTATCAAATTAAATCCAAATATAAGAACACACATTTTGATAAGTATATGAAATACTACATAATATATATATAACTAGAAAAAGATGGCATAGTTCATACCCATAGGTTTATCATAGGTCTGGTAAATATAGGTCCACAAATATTTTGGCAGAAATAAAATAGAGTATCAAAAAAGTGTTTTAAAACTATCATGAAATAAAGGCAATATTTGGCCTCATCATCTACCCCCTGCTAAACTAATGCTTGTCCTCAAGCATTGCACTTTCTTGTTAATGACCTAAACTCTCCGATCTCAGTCCTTCCTTTCCCACTAATCTTGAAGGTATGGTAAAATCCTCTTGTTCTTTCCCACACTTCCCTTCTGTGATCTTTTTGAAGCTTGTCGAGTATATTAGCATTAATGTCATACAAAGGCCACATGAACATTGGAGGCTACATGGTTAGGGGACACCATAATTTTGGTCTGGCCTACTTCCCTAACTCTAAGTATTTTGGAACCCTGTAAAGTGCTACCTCCAGGGTGATGGGACTATGTGGTTTTGACTTTTTAAGTGATTTAGGCAATCTGGCCCATCTACTCCTAGCACCAGTCATAGCTCTCTAAAAAGAAAAGTAAGGAAAATTCTCATAATCAACATAAGCCTTAGCTTTGGTAGCAAAGATCTTATCCTTTACTTCTAGATTCTTCTTTCCACAAGTTAATGTGAACCAATCCCTGAGAACTTCATCTAGCTTGCTACTCTCAACTCTTAATGGCAAGGGTTCTGACCTTTCCTCATCCCTATAATTATTTAGCTAGCTATCATAATTTGCTTTATTGGGCATCTAGAAAATGAGGGCTCTTAAATGTATATCACCTATGTAGAGCAAGGGATTCTATTGAGTCTCTAAAGGGATAACAAAATTATGAACATATAATTCACAAAGAAAATTTGTTGCCAGGGTGGCAGCATTTAATATAGTCTCTAAAATTCTTGTGCTGATTTGAACTCTACATTAATATCCTTAAGAGTTAATATTAATTGAAAAAAAATAAATTGTTCTTTTAAATAGAGAGCATAAACTCTTGGTGGTGGTCTACAAGCAAGTGCCTAATCAGCCATCTTGAGGGCATGATCCATTCCTTTCTTTTGATTTGCTAATTGTTCCTTTAAATCTGTGATTTCTTTACGTTGAGATGCTATAACTTTCTTCATATTTTTCCTCTCTTCTTCCCAAAAGGCCCCAACAAACTTATGCTATCCAAACAATTGAAAAAGGAGTCTCTACAGTGTAATAGAACCACTATATTCTTCATGATTTCTTTTCCTCTTTCTTTGTTCCTGCCATAAATGTTCTACAAAACCAATAATTCATGTTGTTTTATGGGGAACTAGAGTAGTGTTTGGATCAAATTGCTCAAGGACTATTTCATCCCTACAGCTAGATGTACCCAGTTGGTTTGTTGGGGTATCATTTAGAATTTCTTTGATTTCATTCCTACATTCCTTAGTAGGATTTTTGGGAATGCTTGTAATCTTAGGATGGGTAAGAGAATGATCAGAGGCAATTTGCATAGGGGATTCCTTAGTAGATATTTTGGACAAAGTGGAATATTTAGAAACTTGCCCTTTCATCCTAGGGCTTCTCCTTATGATGGCTTCTTCTTATATCACAACCTTTTTTCTACCTTTCTCTTTAGGTATCTCTCTACTACATGACTTTTCTTAGCTCTCTTCTATCTCACAACTATAGGGTTAGGTTCTTCCTTCTCTTGAATAGAGATTTCTTCTTGCAGTTTTCATTTCCTCTTTTCTCTGCTAGAAGTAGGTTTCGAGGTCTCTTGCATACATGAAGGCATAGTCTCTTGAATAGGGATAGGTTCTTGCACATTTTCTTGGGCATTTTTGGCTTTAGCCTCTTGGGTATTTTGTTCAACAGGCTCATTAGTGGGAGCTACATTTTCCTCACTAGGTTGTTCACTAGGGGAAACTTGAGGTTGTAGAGTTTTGGCTTGCACAAATTCATCCCATATCATGGGGGACACATCCCTAAGTGACCTCTCTATCAGTAACTTGATTAGGGCATGACGAGTAACAACATTATCTTTTCCCTTTTGAGTTTCTTTTGCACTAATACAGAGCATATTATACAAGAAATTTGGAATGTTTACTGCAAAATTATACCTTATGCAGCTAAGTAATTTGAAATGATATGCATGCAAGTATGAGAATCTTCCTTTGAATGTAAAATACCTGATAATATGCATAGCTAATTAATTGTATAGTAGCAGTAGTGACATTCTCTTACAACCCTACTTTGTGATGTGCATTTGAGGATCAACCAGTCTAGTAAATTGAGCTCTTGCTAAGCTCACATCATGTGTGTTGGGATAATGTTCTCCAACTATAGGAAACCCAGTTACTTCAGCAATGTGTTCCTCTATTGAAATCACTATTAAACCCCAAATGGAAGTTTCACCTTCATCAAATGTCCATGGCCTCTACATCTGAGAGCAACACAGTGTGTTCCGCTAGTTCTCTCCTCTGCAACTGTCCACCTATTTTCTTAACACTTCCTCTGCTTGCTCTGTTTTCCCCCTTTTGAATTCAAGTTGCTTTGTTGTTTTACAGACTCAACTCACATTTCTTTATTTTAGCAGGCAATTAATGTTGCAACAAATTGTTATGCAAAATAATATAGCTTAAATGAAGGTAAATCATGAATATGTGTGAGAATCATCCAAAAATGGGGTTTAGATCACATAAAATTTAAACACAAGTCACATCACAACTTGACACAAAAAATTAAAATTAAAAATAAGGGGTAGGACACCTCACTTGTGTACTTATGGCAATTAAATTCAATTAATGAAGGAAATATGAAGATTTGGAAAAATCTTTATGGATAATTAGAAATGCAATTGGATATTAGTGACCTTCCCTACCCCTTTCTAAATTTGGAAAAGTGTCCACACTTGTCAGACGTAGTACAGGTAAGGGACTAGCATAGCACCACCATCATATAAATTATGCAATATTAAATATAATTAATGACTATAGATGAATTGTAATTTGAAAATGTTATACCTATCAACTGATCATTGCATGTACCAAAAGAAAGGTGGTAGAAATGATATTAGTGTTAGCATTTATCAACACCTCATAGGGTTTATTGAAAACATATGAAATTGATGACATGGAAAGTGTGTGGATGGAAGATAAAGAAATGAGATGAGGTGGATGGGTGGAAGGTAAAGAGATGAGATGGAATGAGAAAGTGAATGAAAATTGAACTTTATGTGGACATAAAGTATTTATTATGAACATGTGCAAAGGAATTAATTTTGCAGATCGATAGTCAGAAGGTTGACACCTTCGGCTGCAGGAAGAGTTATGTTGGTTGTATTTGAATCCGACCACTAAAATTTCTGTAGGAAGTCCTCTTTGGTTTGGGACCATTTATATGATTTCAATCTGTGACCATTGACTAATAGTTTGAAAGGTACTAGATCAATGGTAGTCAGTTCAATAGCTCCATTATCAAAGACATGACTAATTTCATATGGTCCCAGCCATCTTGTCTGTAGCTTTCATAGTATATCTTTAGATTTGGAATCATATAGTAGTGCCCAATCACAAACTTCAAATTATTTATTGATAATACAAGAGTCATGCTATTGTTTCCTTTCTCTCTATATAATTTTAGTGCACTCCAAATTAGCTTTGCACATCTCATCAAAAGAGTTAAGATGTAGAAGACATTCTCTTTGTGCTACAAGAAGTTCAATATCCAATGCCAATGTTATCCTTAAAGTTTTATGTTCAAATTAAATTGAAAGCATTGCTACCTTACCATATAAGAGCTCAAATGGTGTGAATCTTGTAGTAGTCTTATAGGTTTTTGTATAAGCCCAAATAGCTTCTTGTAATCTGCTAGTCCAATCCCTACAATGTAGATGAACTATTTTTGTTAGGATGTTCTCCAACTCATAGTTTTAGCTTGAGGGTGATAAGGATTGGATTTTTGGTGCATGATGTTATACTATTTCATCAACTCTAAGATTAGATTAGAGGTAAATTGAACACCTTGGTTAGTGACTAGCTCTTTGGGTACACCATAGTGGGTAAAAATTTCTTCATATAGAAATTCAGCAACTTTTTCATCACCAGCATGCTTCATAGCCTTCACTTCTGTAAGAAATCGAGCAAAATAAAAACTAATAAAACAATCCAAGAGAGCTTGATGTGAGGTATATTACCATAAACCAAATAAGTTTCCCAATGGATCAAAAAGAATGGAGACAAGGGATTTTGAAAGCAGAAAGCAAAGAAAACACATTGTGTAATATTATGAGTGGAAGACAAAAGGCCTAAGAAAGGAGAGAGAAAGAAGGTGGAGGAAATAGCACATTACAATAACATCAAGATGATTTGTAGAACAAGTAGCAAAAAATGAGAGAGGCATCTCTTTTATAGAGATGAAAGAAGGAGTTGCATGTGTAACTCCCATTTCTATGAATGCCACCATTCATAATAAGTATGTGCAAAGTGTCAAAATCCTCTTAAGGAGAAATAACTATTTTCCTTAATAAAGAAATTACAAAAAATGAGTTGTCCTTACACATGGACAATAGAACAAGAAAATGACATGTCCTCCACATGTGGACTAGAGGACAAAAAATGTAAGGATACCTTGGTCTATCCCATATAATAAATAAATACAACCAAGGAAAGATTACTAATTCTAACATCCCCTTTTAATCTTTACTTAGGGAGCTTACATGAAAGGGAGTTAAACCCAATTTAAAATAGTACAACTTAGTTTTTTTGAAACATCTTCAATCATGCAAGAGGTATCATATTAGCATGAGAACATCATTGGTGAGCCAAGAGAAGTGGATAGTCCTTCAAGTGTGATACATCTTTAAGAGATCTTGTATGTGCCATGATGTATTACTTGAAACATGGAAACAAGAAACAAAGCAACTATCCATGAGGATAATCTTATCTTATATTCAAGTTAGAAAATTTGTAAGTATAAGTAAACTAGCATAGAGTAAAGAGTGATAAATGTAAAGTAATCAAGATAAATCATATTCTTCAAAGAATGAATATGTTGTCAAAGCACTCAAGAAGGGAATATACAAGGCACCATAGACAAGGTCAACTAATGAACCCAACATCAACAATGCATCAATCATGTGGATATAGATAGTCCACTAATAAGTCATTTCATTTCAAGTTAATGGGTGATCAATCCATAACCTACATGACTCATGATTTAAGTAATGAAGTATACATAACATGATATGATATGTTTTCAAAGATATCAAAGTGGAGGAGTATGAGTATTAACAATAGATTTTCTTCAAATAAGAGTAAAATGCCTTCAACATGTGTTAGATTAACTAAAATTGGAGGGAAACTCCAAGAATAAATGGTATAAACCATAAAGTTTCAATATGGAAATAGAATGATGCTAGAAAAGCATAAACTGCACTTATGTGCCAATCGCTAGAACAAAATAAATGATGAAGGCAATAGTGTATAATAACTCATAATCCCAAGGAATAAGAAAAAGCTCCAAAAAAAAAAATTACTAATGTGAAATATATAAGAATGCACTAATAAGTGACAAGTCACAAAGACACAATAATTTGTATATTGATAAGGATATATATGTGGGCCCCCATATATTCACACAAATAAATATACCTAAAATATCATAGTATGGAATCATGCAAAGACAATTAAGATCATATATAGAACATAATTTCTAGCTAACATACTAAAGAGAAATTCCAAAGATGATGAAAGAGAATCATTAACATCAAACAATATTTGCAATAATTAATCCTCCTAGGTTGAAGTCCATCCATTCTAGAAATTGATCTCATTTACTACGTAATTTTTGAAACCATTTCGTTTTTCTCTTAACAAATTTATCACTGGAGAAAGAGTCATGATGTGTGAATGTACCATTTGTTTCAACATTATCTTGATTACCATTATCAACTTTAGTATTATTACCGTTATCAATATTAGCATTGTTACCATGATCTATAAATGCATCCTTACCATTACCACTATAAGAAAGAATAGGAGGAATAAAGGTAGATATATGAGGAGTAGGGTTTAGAGAAGGAGGTTGGTCCTCCACTAACACAATTTTTCTTCCATGAAATTATTCATTTTGAGCATTAGAAGAATCATGTGCATCATTTTCTACAATACAAACATTTCGTGCTATTCGTACTTTATTAGTAATAGGATTATAAGATAGATAAGATTTGGTATTTTGTATTTTTTCACTCATGCACCCAACACATGCAATCTCTGATGAAGCAATAGGAAGTAAATTTTTAACCATATTATATGAGACATGATTAGTATTGAAATGAGAAAACCTTTCATGCTTCATATTAAAAGCAATATTTTCGTGCAAAGAGTGTCTTAAAGAGGTGAACCCAAAAAATTTAAATAAGTTATCATGGCCTAACTTAGCATTAGCAAAAACTTCGTTAGTGTTAAGATCAATAACAAAGCACATGTCCCTATGAAATTCAACTTTGTAATCTTGACATAATTTAACAACAAAAACAAGATTGTATTTCAACTCAGGAACATAAAGGACATCATGTAATTTTTTATTTGGAATACTAATATTACCAAATCCTTCAACTTTGCAACTATGATTATTAGCTAATTGAATTGGAATATTAGAAAGATCGGGTTGCAAAGAATCAAATACTTCTTTATGAAATGTAACATGTTGAGATGCACCAGTATCAATTGATCCATTCTAAATTTTTAGGAACATTGTACCTAATAGTAAAAGCATGATGATATGGATGAGAGTTTTGATTATTATTATTGATAGGTTGCTTATCTTTTAAAAAAAAAAACAATTATTAGTTACATGACCATCTTTCCCACAATACGTACAGTGGGGTTTTTTATTAGATTGATTAGGACGAGTATTACTATGATGTGTGTTTGGATTATTATTATTATTAAAATTATAATTATTGTGGTTATTATTATTATGAGTATTGGGAGAATCATTATTAGAAGATTTAAAATTCTGATTTCGACTTTTAGACACAAAGGCATGTTCATTAGACCTAAGAGTACCAAATTGTAACAACTTAGCTTCCTCGTGACACAACAAATTTTGGAAAATACTATATGTTAATTGAGTAGAAAAAGTAGGAATAGAAATTTGAGAATGAACATTAGTAATAAATTGTTGAAATTGCCTAGGAAGACATTTCTTTAAAATAATGGTAATTAATCTAATATCAGTGAGGTTAATGCCTAGACTAATTAGTTGACTTTTAATATAATCAAACTTAAGTAGAAATTCATCCATAGATTTAAAATTAGTATACCTTAAGTCTTCCAAATAGTCTTGCAATTTAATCTTGCATGATTTAGATCATCTATCATAAGTTTGCTTCAAAATATCCCAAGCTTCATGGGCATTAGTGCAATGAGCAATTAGAACATATAAATTTAGGTTAAGAGATATACCAATGAGACCAAGGGCTTCTTCATTTTTAGTATTTCATGTATTTCTTTAGTCTTGTGTAGCCAAACTACCAAGAACTACAGAAGGGTCAGTAGCAACATCTAAAATATGTTTAAATTGAAAAATAAAGGAGAGATGTGTTTTCCAAGCATGATAGTTAGAGTAATTTATCTTAATTTTAGGAATGAGAGTCGACATGATTATAAGAGGAAAAAAATACCTTCTTTACTAAATAAATTTGAAGAAAAAAATTAAATTTAAAAAAAAAAATATTTGAGAGAGAAAAATAATAATAATAATTAAACCGCTTTTTTATTTTTAAAAAAATATTTTAATAATTTTAATTTTAAAATTTAAAATTAAATCTAGATTCTATTTTCTTAAAAAGCTAACTATAATATATATTTAAAGTATATGTTTTTTGTTTCTTTTTAAAAAAACTTCCTTCCTAAAAAAAATCGTGTACTTTATTTATTTTTTAAACCTCAAGTTTGAATTAAGATTTAATTAAAAACTTTATGAATAATAATAGTAAATAATTTTTTTTTAAAAAACACATGTGAGGGGAAAAAATATGATTGAAATTTTTTGTATATTTGAATGCAAATTTTTTTATGAGAGCAATCCTTTTTTAAAATTAATAATTGATCGAAACGGTGGAGAAGAAATTCAAGTAGTTTGAAAAAAAAATAGAATCTCATAAATGATTAGACAAAAGGAACAAACTACACCGTTAAAGTTACAATGAGAGAATAAGACACACATTTATGATTGTAAAACTCACAATAAGCTAATAATAGGAAAGAAGTGGAGAAGAAATTCAAGTAGTTTAAAAAAAATAGAATCTCGTAAATGATTAGACAAAAGGAACAAACCACGTGGTAAAGTTAGAAAAAGAGAATAAGACACACAATTACGACTATAAAACTCACAATAAGCTAACAATAGGAAAGAAGTGTTATAAATAGAAAAGAAGAATAGTTATGAATTATTAGTTTTTTTGAGATTTGAATTAGAAACCCTTATAGCTTTGAAATTATAACTATCATTAAACAAATGTACCAATGATGGATATAAATTTATTTGAAAGAAATATACAATAAAGAGAAACAAGATAGTTAAAAATATTATTAGTGAAGCTTTTAATGACATGTAAAGAGTAAAGTATTTTTTGTTAAAAAAAAAAAACTAATTAATACTTTTAAAAGGTCTATGAAAGAAGGTGTTAAGAGTAATAAAAGTATAACTATTTTTTCTTCATTTTGATGGCAAGCCTTCCAAATCAAGAAAAAAATGGGTTAGATGATAAAAAGAACTTTTTGGTGGTAAACTTTCCAAAGAGGGTTAGAAAAAAAACTTGAAGATTGAATTAAAAACCTGCAAGAATAAAAATAGGAATGAATTTTTTTCTTCACTTCTCCTCTCAACAAAGTTCTCCAATATGGTAACCTTCAGAAAAGCTCAAAACAAGGATTAGAAGGCTCTAATACCATGTAAGAAATTGAGCAAAATAAATTATAATAAAACAATCCAAGAAAGCTTAATGTGCTAAATATTACCATAAACCAACTGAGTTTCCCAATGGATCAACAAGAATGGAGACAAGGGATTTTGAAAGGGGAAAGAAAAGAAAACCCCTTGTGTAATACTATGAATGGAAGAAAAAAGCCATAAGAAAGGAGAGAGAAAGAAGGCGGAGCAAATAGCTCATTACAATCACATCAAGATGATGTGTAGAAGAAGTAGTGAAGAATGAGAGAGGCATCTCTTTTATAGAGATGAGAAAAGGAGTTGCATGTGTCACTCCCATTTCTATGAATGCCACCATTCATAATAAGTGTATACAAACTGTCAAAATCATCTTAAGGAGAAATAACTATTTTTCTTAATAAAGGAATTACAAAAAATTAGTTGTCCTTACACATGGACAATAGGACAAGAAAATGACATGTCCTCCACATGTGGAGTAGAGAAAAAATGATTTAGGATACCTTGGTTTATCCCATATAATAAATAAATACAACCAAGGAAAGATTACTAATTCTAACAACTCTAACCCATTTTGTCAAGTAATTAGTGCACATAAGAATATAGGATTTCCCATTAGATGGAGGATCAATTGGACCAATGAAGTCCATGCCCCATTTGTCAAATATTGTTAATTGCAGCTGAGGATTAAGAGGAAATTTCATCTATTCTTGTTGGTCGGCCCATCCTTTGACACTTGTCACACTTCCTTGTATAGTTGGCTGCATCCTTGTGAAGTGTAGGCCAATAATAACCAATTGTCAAGATTTTGAAAGCTGTTCTTTTTGCTACACAGTGTCCTCTACATGGTTCATTATGACATGCATGTAGGATCTCATATGTCTCATCCTCTCTCACACATCTTCTCATAACTTTATCAGGTCTAGTGTAAAATGAGAGATTATCTATCCAAGAGAAATGGAAACTTTTTTCTACAAGTAGCTTCCTTTCCTTGTAAGAAAAATGCGCTAGTATTTTATTGGCTACAATGTAGTTAGCAATGTTTGTATACCATGGAGTTTGAACAAAAATATGAAATAAATGCTCATCCATAAATACATCATGTACCAAAGTAGTATCAGTATCATCATGATGGATTCTTGACAAATAATCAGCTACAACATTGGCTTTTCTAGGCTTATCAACAATAGTTATATCAAATTCTTGCAACAACAGTAACCATCTTGCTAATCTACCTATTATAATAGGTTTACTCATGAGATATTTAATTTTTGCATGATCAATATGAACAAATATGGAATAGCTAGTTATGTAATGCCAAAAATTTTTGAGGGCATAAACTACTACTAGCAATTCTTTTTCAGTCATAGTGTAGTTTAATTTTGGGCCATGAAGGCTTTTGTCTATGTAATATATTGCATTTTCAAGATTTTGAGATTGTTGTGCTAGAACTACACCTATAGCGTAGTTAGAGGCATTTGTATATATATGAAAGGGTAAATTCCAATCAGGGCCTTGTAAAACTAGGGTTATCATCAGAAGTTTCTTAAGCTATAGGAAGAATCACATCTAGATGTCCAACTAAATTCAACTTCTTTTGTGAGTAACTTATACAATAGACTAGCTATTTTTTTGAAATCTTTTATGAAACATCTATAATATCTAGCATGACCTATAAAATATCTTAAATCTTTTGATTTTGTAGGTATGGGAAATTTTTGAATTACCTCTATTTTAGCTGGATCCACTTGTATTCCTGCAGCTAATATGAAATGACCAAGTATCATGCCTTCCTACATGAGCATGAAACACTTTTCATAAATTATGTTCTTGACATCTTACTAAAAACTTTTCAAGATTCACCATTTCTTTCTCAAAAGTGATGCCAAATATTGTGAAGTCATCCACGTAGATTTTCATACAGAAGATGCTAATAACAACTCATTGGAATGTTGTAGGAGCATTAAATAGACCAAATGCTAAAATAGAGTATGAAAAAGTACCCCATGGCCATTTAAATGTGGTTTTTTCTTGATCTTCAGGAGTAATATTGATTTGGTTATAACCACTATACCCATCTAGAAAATAAAAATACTTCTTTCAAGCTAGAGTGTCCAGAACTTGGTCTATAAATGGTAAAGGAAAATGATCCTTCTTGGCAGATTTTTTCAACTCACTGTAATCTACATAAATTCTCTATTTTCCTCCCTTTTAAGGTATTATGACCAGGGGTGACACCCATCTACTATCAAATATAAGATATATAAAACCAACGTCAAGCAATTTTTGCAATTCAATCTTAACTATCTCTCTAAGGCTTGGAGTTATCCTTCTTTGGGGTTGATAGTGTGGTAAAAAACCTTCATTGATGTATATCCTATGGGTGCACAATGTAGGACTCAACCCTTTCATATCACTATAGTCCAATGCAAATGAATTTTCATGCCTTGGAAGCAACTCTTTTAACTATTTCATCTATGTGGGTGTTAATTTGGGATTAACATGGAGATTATGACCTTTAGTCAGTTCAATAATAGTGGTGGACTCTATCATAGCAGCTTCAAAGATTGGACTTATTTCTAATTCACATGGTAAGAGTGGATAAAGAATATTAGGTTCTTTGAGAAAAGTACAATTCTTGTCACATTCTTCATATGTGATTAATTCCAATATAAAACTTTGAGATACATCTTTTTCTACCACACTACTATTGGCGAGGATACTCTAAAGTACTGAATCTTCCTCTTGCATTTTTAGAAAAGATTTTTGATGCAACTTCATGAGCTGTACTATAGAATTTAACTCTTCTTCTTCATCCCCTAAACCTAGCCAAATAGATGTGCTTGAATCTAGTAATGGTCAAGTTGGAGGATATAAATCAAATTTCTTTGTTGCTTGGGTGTTTGATATGGTCATATTCCCTAATCTACAACTTATATTTGCATCAAATGTGGCTAACCATGGTCTACTTAGGATAACAAGGTAACCATATAGATTAACTTGGGGGGATAAAATCATGAAGTCTATAGGATATTCTAGAGAATCTAAGGTTACAACTATGTTTTCTATCATCCCATCAAGGGTGATAGTAGAACTATTTGCAAGTTGGAAAATTATTGGTGTAGCCCCTAGTCCTTCTATTTTCAACTTCTTCATAGTATCCTTGGTCATGACATTTATAGTAGCTCCAAGATCTATTAAAGAATTTTTAACACACTAACCATTTACGCTGACATTCACTACTAGAGTTCCTAGATCAGAATATTTTGGTGTGATCAATTTCCCCAACATGATGTTAGCCAATTGTCCCACAACATGGAATATGATGGGGTCCTTTTTCTTCCTTCCAAGATTCTTTAGGCAAGCATCTCTAATGAACTTTCCATAAATTGGAACATCTTTAATGGCTTGAAATAGAGGTATTTGGACATGAATGTTTTTCAAATGATCAACAACATCAAAAGGTTGTTCCTCTGTTTGTTCAAGCTTCTTTTGTATAAGCTTTTCTAGAAAAGGAGGTTCCACTACTTGTTGAGCTTGGGTTGACATGGTAATATTGGTTGGGTTAACTGTTTCAACAACTAAGGGTTCTAATGCTAGAGGAGAATCTAGTATTTTAGTTATAAGAGGTAGTTTAGGCATTGGTAAAGTTGTACTAGATCCCAGGTGTATGTCAGCAACATTCAAAGTGTAAGCAGGATACTATTGAACATCAACACTATACATGGGCTACTATGGCTATTGGCTATTTGGATTTGGCTAAGGTTGTGTAAGTAACTATATTTTCTTTTGAGGTCTAGAATTTGTAGGTGGTGGCATTAGAGCAGGTTTTTGAACTCGAGGTGGTAATTATGGAGTGCCAGTATTTTGGTTAGGCAATTGTTGAGAACACCTCCATTAGTTTGTAGACTGCCAATTCCCTTGGGGTGGTTGCCATTGGTTTTGGTAGTTGTGCCAGTAGTTTTTTTGGTTCTACCATTGGTTACTCTATTTGTTATGCCAAGGTGGTTGGGAATTCTAAGGCCATTGGGATTGTTGTTGGTTGTTTTTCCTAGCATTGTTCCAATTGGGTTGATATTATGGAGGACCTTGGGGATTACGATTTTTCTATTGATTACCATATGAATTTGAATTTTACAGAGGGTCCTAAGGCATACCTTGATTTTGGGCCCATGGTTGACATTGAGCAACAAAAAATACTTGCTCATCATCTCCATCTATCTTGGGGTACTCAGTTGGAAGATGTTGGTTCTCCATGCTTGCAACTAGTTTACATTGGCAATCCTTCTTTTGCTTTTGGCAATGAGGGTGGTATTCAGCTAGTTGCAACTCAGCTTCTGCTTGCTTCTTCTTGTAGTCATCATGTCAAGATGTGTATCAACATCATTGATAATGTCTTGTTTGAAATCTAACAATATGTTAGATATCTGGAGCTTTGAAATGCCTTGATTGATTCCTTTAGTGACTGTGGAATGAGGTCCTTTGCCTTTCTTCATTTTTGACTTTGAATAGTTCTAAAAGATCTTCTTGAGGTCATCCCAGGAATCTTGATATACGTCACCACCAACCATCAGGTCCAATGCTTCTAGACAGTCATCATTCACGCCTCTCAAAAAGACTAGCTTTTGTGAATCTTGGATAACATATGCTAAGGGTTCTTCTGCAGTGTATATAAGAAATGTGAAACATAGTCTTCCAATGTTTCTTCCTCCTTCTATGATATCTTGAAGATATCATCCCCTCTTGAACTAGATGCTTTGCAATATGCTTTATACTTATCAAAAAATGGAGCTTGCATTTCATCCTAACTTCCTGCCACATTTGCTCATAAGCCCATGAACCATCATAGAGTGGACTCTTTCAATGTTGCTAGAAATAATTTGAGCTTATGGGCATTAGTGTTGTAGTCAAAACTATGAAAAATTATATCAAACTCAAACAAGAAAGTATCAGGGTCTTCAGTTGCAAGGCCATAAAACTTTGGAAGAGTAGTGGGAGGTATGTTCTTAAGATTAGCATTGGTTAGAAGACTTGGAAGAGGAAATGGAAAAGTAAATTGTGCCATTATTGGAGGTATTAGATTCTGAGGCTGCTACTAAAAAGGGACATTTGGTACTGGAATATTAGCAACTGGTGGATTCAACCTATAGTATCATCAAAAAAATTGGCCAAAATTTTCGTGAAAGGTCAAATGCCACTTGTATCTAAAGGTTGTGCTCTTGAGGATGATTCTGTGGGAAAAACAAAGGGCTTGTGTCTTCAAAAGGTAACTCAACTTCTTCTTCTTCAATTTCTTTGTTCAGATTAATAGAATCATGTGGAAGAAATCTTCCATGTTCATCTCGTTGTCTTCCTCTTCAATGCATGCAATTGAATTCTTCACATTGGTGAAGAAAGTTTAAAAACTAGAAATTTAAAAAAAACTTTGTCTAAGAACTATGACTCAAAAATGCTCCTAGCTTGACACCATCCTTTGAAATGGCACCAAAAATGGTCTACCTCACAATAGGTGTATCATATCCATGCTCTAGGCCATGCTTAGGAATACTATATTCAAACTAAGGACTATTTTTCTCACATAAGGTATATTTAATCTTGTCAACCCAGGGATGTATACTTGAAATGTTCGGCATAGTATGTGCACTAGGTATCTTAATGAGTCACTAAGCTTATGCTGCAGGAAAGTAAAAATGCAAGAAAAAGAACTTACACTATTTCTACAGAAAAATAACACACTTAACTCTATGAATGCTGGAAATATAATGAAAAGCTAATTAACATTCCAACTTAGTTCATCCACTACAACTATTCTCATATATGTTGTAGGAACATTCAAGAAGTGTGATGCTACATGAAGGAACTTACAACTTCTACTTACAACACTAAGAATTCTTGGAAATAAATCTATTCTAACCTAATCTAATCCACCTTCCAAGTGGGCCCCCTTGGTCAGCTTCAACTAAACTACAAACACAAGATAGAAGCCAACAACTTAATCCATTACATAACACAGAACTATAAAAACACAACTCAATATAAAGTTAACAGTCTATTCTCATAAACTCTTTCTTCTAACTAGCTAAAATAACACACTTGGGTCGATTCCTATATATAACAAATCAACACTTATTCTCATAACAGAAAAGTAAATGGCCTAGCTTTAAATCTGTAGGAGAGAAAGAAGGAAAATAACAATTCAAGGTGGGAAGAAGAGATAATAGCTTAAGGTGGGAATAATAAAGTCTAAACATCTACTCACGATGGAATAAATGTAGAGAAGGCAATAAGTCTTCATAGTTCCTCCATATTCACTGTCGTGTCCTTTGGAACCGTTACAACTTTCCTCCACTGTGACTACACCTTAGCATTCTTTTCTCCTTAAATGTAGTCGATGCTCATCTTTGAATTATTCCAATCATCTTTTAGCTTATTATTAATAGGTTAGTTATTATGCAAAGACATGTTTTCAAATAATCATTTATCAAATTAAATTAAAATATAAGAACACACATTTTGATAACTATATGAAATATTGCATAATATATATAATACTAGCAAAAGATGTCATAGTTTCTACCCATAAGTTTATAATAGGTTCAGTAAACATAGGTCCACAAATGTTTTGACAAAAATAAAAAAAGGTATGAACAAAGTGTTTATAAACTATCATGAAATAAAGGCAATATTTGACCTCATCAGATTGCAAGTACATCCACTTAAACATGGTATATTTGTGACCCAATCAAAATATATCAAGTAGATACTCAAGACATTTGGCTTTGAAGATTCAAAACCAGCCAGGACACCAATGGTAATAGGACATAAACTATCCAAGAATGATGGATCAACTGAAGTGAATTAGACATTGTATAGATCAAGGATTGGACATTTGTAGTATATTGTGCATATTAGACTAGACATTGCATTAGTTGTTGGAATAGTGGCAAGATTTTTTGGAAATCCAAGAGCAAATCATCTTACAGTAGTAAAAAGAATACTAAGGTACTTAAAAGGTACATATGAGTTTGGCTTATATTAGAAGAGGAGTGAAAAGTTTGATTTGAAAGCTTACACTGATGCAGATTGGGGAGGTAATATTGATGACGGAAAAAGCACTAGTGGAGGAGCAATTTTCTTAGGAAAAAGATTTGTCACTTGGACTAACAAAAAGCAATGTTGTACCTCACAGTCCATAGCAGAAGCTAAGTATGTTACTGCTACTATGAACTACACCAATATTGTATGGATCAAACACCTATTGCAAGGTATGAATGAAGAAGTAACTGAACCTATGATACTTTATAGTGATAACACTAGTGCCATCAACATATCAAAAAATCTTGTGATGCATGCCAAAAAAAAAGCATATTGCAATTAAGTATCACTATGTGAGAGAATTGGTGGAAGACAAGCAAGTGAGAATGGTATATGTTAGTTCAAAGGAACAAATTACTGAAATCTTAACAAAAGCATTACGTAAAGATGCATTTGAATATCTTAGAGGTAAGTTAGGGGTGATACCCCTATCCAAGGCTATTTGAGCAATAGCAAAGATTTCCCTGCATCAAATGAGTTGATTTTTGAAATGTTGTGAAAATATGTAGAGGATACTTACTTTAGGATTTTTTTCCTAAAGTAATCAAAGTGTGGAAATTCCAAATTAGTCACAAGCAAGGTGACAGAGGGAGAAATTGGAAGTTCCAGAAGATGCTATACTTGCATGATAAGATGCTGAAATAATATATCTTTGGCATTGTTGTCAAAGAGGGAGAAATAGAAAAAAATGATCAAATAGACAAAGGGAGAAATAGCAAAAATTGATCAATGCATACAAAGGAAGAAACAAAATGCTAGAGGGAGTCATACTAATTAAGAAGAGCCAAGTTAATCAAAAGAAGTAAGCTATAGAAAAGAGGGAATCATACAGGAACTGATCAGACAAGTAGAGGGAGAAGATATAGTAGAAAGGAAAGCGAAAGGAAATAGTAGCCAAGAGGGAGAAACAAAAGTAAAGAAATCAAGATACCAGATCAAACAAGGAGATGTGAAAACTGATGGTAACACATTATTCTTTTTAGCATTTGATTTACTATTTTAACCTAGTTAGAATTTTGATAACTTGGTTGATTAGTTTGGTTTGTCATCAATGCCAAGGAGGAATATTTTTGGTAATCTAATTGAAAAGATCATTATTGAATAAGAGAGACTATTGCAAACAAGGATATTTTTTATAAAGATTTTTTTCAATCATTTTTTTTTCACTGATGTCAAACATGCTATTTGCTGGAATGAAAATTGCTTATAAGATCCAACTACTATCACTTAGTTGATTGATGAAAAGGATTTAATCAACAAGTTGTAACAAAAGCACTTAGGGGAAAGGTTCAGTTATGGTTTTGTAATGAAGTACAAAGATTAGTTAAGACAATGGTAAAATGATGTATTGATAGTATACTTGAAGATATAGATGTTGGTCATACTTAGAAACACTGTAAGAATAATTTGTAACAAGGTTGTCTACAAAGCTTAACTAAGTTCATTAGTGAGTGTCGAGCAAGCTAGTTCATGGCAAATAGATTTTCAATTAGTGCTAAGAAAATGCAAAATCTAGTGTATGGTAAGTGAAATAGAAGGAGTTGAGCAAGTTTAGGTGCCAAGAAAAGTAATAAGTGGTGAGCATCAGAAAAATTTTGTGGATACCAAGTGAATCCACAGTAGGTGCTGAGCATCAATAAAATGTAGTTGGTGCCGAATAACATAGTATGTGCTGAGCACTAAAATTTTAATAATGTCGAGCTACTGCATTATTTGAAAAGTCTAAGATTCTCCAAATTTGAGTTGACAAGTTTGTTACCTTGAAATTTGTGAACCAGATAGAGGATAAGGATGATGAGCTAGTGGCACAGAATTTTAGATAGACTAATTTTAGGAAAATTTAGGAGTATTCTTCATGATTTTTCTAGAAGGAACAAGATATGGGTTAGATTCATTGAATCCTACCTAATCCATTTGATCTGAAATTAAAAGAAGGGAAGAATTAGGCAAGAAATGTATTCAAGACTTCTATTTAAGGAGTCATAGGCCTAGAAGCTAGAGTTACTAAGGTGTTGAAGGGTGACAGGGAGAAGGCATTGAGAAGGAATAGAGTATTGAGACTTTGCTTCAATAAGTAGCCATGGAGGAGATTGCACTAGTACATTGAGCATGAAGACTCAAGAAGACAAAGCTTGAAAGGAGGACAAGTTGTCAGAGTTACAAAGACTGAAAGCTAGGCAAATTTGAGGACTAAATTGAGATTTGAAATCTGCAAGTTAAGTTTTAGTTGTATCAGGTCAAAAGCACTTGTTGTTACTCTCTAACAATTGTATTAGTAAGGGTAAAATCCTATGGACTTAGGTTGGTTTAACAACCATTTGTAAATCCTTTAATAGGGTTACATTCCATGTGAATTTTTTAAAGTCCTCTAACTAGGCCCACTTCTAATAGGGTGGTTAAATCCTTTAACTAGGTCACATTTAATAGTGTGTTGTAGCCTTTAACAGGGAAAGCCTTTTATAGGGTATCACTTCATAAGAGTGAGAATTGAGTAGCATGTTACTGGTGGTTTTTCCCAAATTGGGTTTCCATGTAAATCAGTATGTTATGTGTTGATTCTTCATGTGTTATTCTTGCATGTTTATTTTTAGTAACTTACTAAGTAGGAAAGTTTAAGCGTTGATGCACAAATAGTTTAATGGGTTCACTTGGTGAAAAGTTTTATTAGGACATTTGGAGCTTCAATAATTGATTCATCCCCCCTCTAAGTTATTCAGAAGCATTTCCAACATGAAAGTACTCATCACCATCACTTATAGATAAATAACATATCTATTTCTAATCGTTGTAATGATTATATTTATTTTCCATTTGTTGAGGATCACTATATATTATAGTGACAACCTTCCTTTATCAGTCATCGCTATATTACTTTTTTAATTTCTTCATATAGTGATAAAAGGGATCACTATAAGTCATAACAATATACTTTTCTCATCACTCATCACTATTTCAAGATTAGGCCTTCTCTGTATAGCAATAGAAGATTTCAATATATTCTATAGTGATATCTACTCCTTTTTTATCACCGAAAAGACTCATTGCAATGACTTATAGTAATACAACATCTCTATCACTCATTATTGTAATGATCTTATTTGTTTTCATTTTGTTGATGATCTCTACATGTTATAGAGATAAGCCTCCTTTATCGCTCATTGCTATATTTTTTGTAGTGTCTACACATCTTGATAAAAGGGATCACTATATGCTATAGCAATATACTTTCCTCATTGCTCATTGCTATGTCAAGATTAGGCCTTTTCCATATAGTCATAGAATAGTTTTCTATATTCTATAGTGATAAATTCCTCCTTTTCGATCACTATAATTACTCATTGCCATCACTAATAGAGAAACAACATCTCTATCATTGATTGTTGTAATGATTATATTTTCTTTCCATTTGTAGGTGATTTCTATATATATTATAATGATAACCCTCCTTTATCGAACATCACTATATTATTTTTTTAGTTTCTTTTGATAGCAATAAAAGGAATCACTATATCTCATTGTGATATACTTTCCTCATTGCTCATCACTATGTCAAAATTTGGCCTTCTCTGTATAGTGATAGAATAGTTTCCTATTTTTTATAGTGATATCTCATCATTTTTTATTTCTAAAAACACTCATCGCCATGAGTTATAGTGACACAGCATCTCTATCACTCATGGCTATAATGATTGTATTTTTTTCCCTTTTTCCAAAGTTTTCTATATGTTATAATGATAAGCCTCCTTTATCACTCATCACTATATTGTTTTTGCAGTTTTCTCAAATAGCAATAAAAGGGATTGCTATATGTCATAGTAATATATTTTCCTCGTCACTCATTGTTATGTCAAGATTAGGCCTTCTTTGTATTGCAATAGAAGATCTTGCTATATTCTATAGCAATATCTCCTCATTTTTTATCACCAAAAATACTCATCACCATGACTTATAGCAATACAACATCTATATCACTCATCGTTGTAATGATTATATTTGATTTATATCTCTTGATGATTGCTATATGTTATAGCAATGAGCCTCCTTTATCACTCATCCCTATATTATTTTTGTAGTTTCTTCATATATTGATAAAAGAGATTTCTATATGTCATAGCAATGTACTTTCCTCATTGCTCATCGATACGTCAATATTAGGATTTCTCCATATAGTGATACAGGATTTCACTATATTCTATAGCAATATCTACCCCTTTTCAATCATCAAATATAGTCATCACCATGATTTATAGAAATAAAACATCTCTATTGCTCTTTGTTGTAATGACTATTCTTTTTTTCCATTTGTTGATGATATATATATGTTATAGCTATAAGTCTCATTTATCACTCATCGCTATATTATTTTGGTAGTTTCTTCACATAGCAATAAAAGGTATCACTACATTTCATAGAGATATACTTTTATTAGGATCACTATATTTCATAGAAATATACTTTCATCATTTCTCATCGCTATGTCAAGATTAGGCCTTCTCCATATAGTGCTAGAAGAGTTCACTATATTCTATAGTGATATCTTCTCTTTTTTATTACCAAAATTACTCATTGCCATCACTTATAGAGAAACAACATCTCTATTGGTAATCATTGTAATGATTATATTTTTTTCCTTTTGTTGATGATCACAATATATTCTATTGATAAACCTCTTTTACCGGTCATCACTATAATAATTATTTATTTTCTTCATATAGAAATAAAAGGGATCACTATAAATCATATAGATATACTTTCCTCATCACTAATTGCTATGTCAAGATTTGGCCTTATCTGTATAGAAATAGAATAGTTTTCTATATTCTATAGCAATATCTCCTCCTTTTTTATCACCGAAAACACTCATCGCCATGTCTTATAGTGATACATCTCTATCGCTCATGGTGGTAATGATTATATTTGTTTTTCTTTCACTAATGTTTTCTATATGTTATAGTGATAAGCTTCCTTTATCTCTCATCATAATATTGTTTTTGCAAGTTCCTTGGATAGTGATAAAAGGGACTGCTATATGTAATAGTGATATGCTTTCCTCATCACTCATTGCTATGTCAAGATTAGGCCTTCTCCATATTGCGATAGAAGAGTTTGTTAAATTCTATAGCAATAAATCCTCCTCTTTGATCAATAAAAATATTCATTGCCATGACTTATAGTTATATAACATCTATATCACTCATCATTTTAATAATTATATTTGTATTTTTTTGCTGATCACCACTATAAGTTATAATGATAAGCCTCCTTTATCACTCATCTCTCTATTGTTTTTGCAGTTTCTTTGCATAGCAATAAAGGGGATCACTATATGTCATAGCGATATGCTTTTCTCTTCACTCATATCTATTTGTAGGGTAGGCCTTCTCCTTATAGTTATAGAAGAGTTCTCTATATTCTATAGTGACATCTCTTGCTTTTCGATCACCAAAAACACTCATTGCCATGACTTATAGTGATACAACATCTATATCGCTCATCATTATACAATGATTATATTTGTTTTCTATTTTTTGATGATCGCTATATGTTATAGAGATAAGCCTCATTTATCACACATCTCTATATTATTTTTGTAGTTTCTTCACTTAGTGATAAAAGGGATATGCTATAGCGATATACTTTCCTCATTGCTCATTGCTATTTCAAGATTGGACCTTTTCCATATAATGATAGAAGAGTTTTCTATATTCTATAGGGATATAGTACCCAGAGTCTCTTTTGTCCATACTACAATCACTATAGTGTATCTTGAGTCATAAAGCCTAATAGTTGTAACTATAGTGGTATATGAATATCGAATGAAGAAACAACATTTTTATTAATTGAGGTTTCCAACATGCACGTGTGAAATAAATCTCTTTAATGATTAAATGAAATTTTGAATAATGGATTTGAATGCTTATTTGATGGTTTGAGTGAGGTGGGGCATCAAAGAAATGTATAGAAAAGTCAAGGCAAGGTTTTGATGAAATTGTTATACATATAAATGTATCAGATTAAATAATGAAAATATGGATGAAACTATTATAATTTTTTGATATTATGACTCATTAATAATATCAAAATATGGATGAAACTATAATGTGGTTTCAATAAAACTCATAATGACCAAAAAAACTTATCAAGATACTAACCCTAACCTAACTGCCCAATAACAATATAAAAACTATCAAATCACCAACAACCATCCCACCTACAACTAGTCAAAAGTGAGTTAGCATCTATGCTATGGAAGATTTTTGTGGTTTGCATCAAATATCTAATGTATTAGGTGATATGTAAATTTTTGTGTTTTTATTTGATTGTGTTTTTTTTTTAGTATCAATGTTTCAAATCACACATCATCATCCATCATTAGGATGAGAGAATGAATTAAAAAGTGAAATATACAAACCAAGCCCAAGTAAAGGGGAAAAAAGAGAGAGGATTGGTCTACATATGTCACTTTTCCATTCTTTCTTTCTCTTATCTTGATGATGGATTGTAGAGTGTGACCCAAAAAATTGGTGCTCAAGAAACATAACAATCAAATCTAAAAACAAAAAATTACATTTCAAATGGATAGTGTATATCTAATAAGATTAATATAAGATGATGGGAAATATTTCAATAGGAATTATTTTTAAGAAAAAAAAACAAGGTTACACATCATCTACCAGTTTTCCCCAAGTAGGTTTGGCTTCATAGCTACAAGTGGAAATATTCAAAGCTTCCTCTGTAACCAGGAAAGGAAGGGTATAGCTATTGCATGGAATGTCACTTAGTATAGCCTGAGTTGCTTCAACTAGTTCATAAGAATCTCCAAATGCTTTCCTCAATGCCTCAGATGAACAAGATGATGCAAATTCTAGAATCTCTTACTAGGAAACATCATAAATGTTATTGATTGATTATTTAAAGGCTTTATGAAAAAAAATTTATAAGCCTTTTATGAATCACTATTCCAACCACATGTCAACATGACCATTCCTCACATTTCATTTTCTATAAATAGATCTTACTTAATAAAGTATAATAGTGCATTATCAAGTGAAGCTTCCTAAAAAAACATAATTAAAATAGGATTGAGTGCAATGAAATCTTAGTAAATAAAAGAAAGTCAAAAGGAGAAGTCCTTATCATAATTTCCTCAAATATCTACTAGACACTATATTTGTCGTCCACCTAAAAAAGAAGCGGCGTGCAACTATAAAAGTAACTTCTATAATATTTTCTTCAAATAGGATTGAAATTATAATTTATTTATTTTTAAATAGGTTTGGAGAGTTTTCCAAAGGACTTCTGTAGTTTTACAATTTTGTTACCATACAACAAGCAGTCAATAACAAACAAAAAATGAGCTCAAAGATATCAAGATTATATCTAAATATAAAAATAATTAAACATTTAGTATTAATTTACAATACTATTAAGAATATTAAGATATTAAAAAATATTTTGTAATATATATCATTATTTGATGTGAAATATTTGAATTTGGTAAAACAGTATGCCATATACAGAACTTCAATTTCTAAACCAATTTAATGCCAACGATTTTTTATTACCTTGTCTTTTCCTTTCGCTTCCTTTCCTGTGGTCTTGATCAATCTTAGGTGGCTATCCATACAAGCCTTTTCTTCTATGAAAGTAGATGGTTCCTCCATAAAGAGGGTCTCGAAGTGCATTTGATTTCTTCTCAATAGTCTACATACACCCAACATCGCCATTGTTATGTATCTATAATCATGTAATAACTTGGCCAAAAATGCTATAGAGCTCTTGAATAATCAATTCAAAAAAGATAGTAAAGTATTTCTTACTTCAATGTAGGCTCCCTGAATAGATCTGTTGTAGTGACAATAATATGTATAGAGGAAGCTTTGAAACAAATTCTCCACTATATCTACAAGGTAAAAGAACATAACAAAAAACCCTAGTTTTTGTAGTGTTTCAAAGAGGAATAAACATATAAGACATTCACTCATAGAGAAATAAGCGTATAAGACCTCCACTTTTTATGATAATAAAACAAATGTGTAAATGAACAACATTTATTTCTACCTCTCTGCAAGCTACTCTAGGTGTGTATTATACCAAAGAAACTTCCATGTCATGTTGTGATAGAGCATCCACATGAAACCAAACCAAATCTCACATGCAAAAACCATCATCCAAAATTTCTAATAATTTTTTTGGATCTCAAAGTTGCAAGGAAAGGGAATGAGATAATCAATGATCTCATAGTTCAATGAGTAAGATGAAGAATATTTGAAGAATGGAATTTAAGTTTAGAGACAAATCAAGATAATCCCTTGAGGGATGGTGGGATGAATCAATCCTCCATCATGCTCATTTTTTCCCCATGAAGAAAAGGACCAATGAAGAAAAGGTAGATGCTTTGAGAGATCAAAAGATATTAAAAACATGCCTTTAGTTCACTATAAAAGCACGTTGATCTTGTTGTAGGAGGAATAAAATAATTAAATAAAATAATTTTATTAGCTAAATAGATCAAGTCGTCCTTCATAGGGTCACACATCATCAAGGCATTCATTTCCTATATTAAGGACACATGAATTCATTTTAACATTTAAAAAAAATATTTTAATTCTATTAATTAGTAGTGATTTCTCTTCATCGAAGGCGATGTTCTCCTCCCAAAATTGCAGTAAACTCATCCTAAAAGAGAAATAATCGATCATAAGGTGAAGTGAATTATCTAAAGGGTAGGGTAGAGGGGGCATTTTTAAAGAAGGATCAAGTTAGACAACAAAAAGCAGGTCTCTTAAAAAATGAGAAATTAGGAGGGAAAGAAAACAAAAATTTTGGTACATTATGTTGTAGAATTCATTGGTTTCTAGATTTAGGAAAGTTTCATTTCAAAATTTGAAAGAGGTAAATATGGGATCAATAGAATAGGTTTCATTTTAAATTCTAGTTTTCTTTTGGAAACTACTGAAATTAACTTAAAGAAGGAAAATTACGAAGTTATAGATAGAATTCTAATCTACTTAGAAAGCATTTGGAAAGAGAGTAGTAGACCTCTAATTGTTTATGTAGTCTCCTCTAAACTTTAATTTGAATCCAGAGAGTCTCGTTCATTTGAAAACCATTGAAATACAATTTAATTTTATTAGATATGACATCAAAATATTATTAAATATTTTAGGAAAAGGTCAAGATGAACTGCTATGATTGCAACTATGTCTGGAATATTACAAGACAATGTAATTAGAAAATGGTCTACATGAACCATTACTATAAAATTTATTTAGCATGCAAAGGTTAGTTAGAAATAATATTTCACAAAGATCCATAGTTTTTGATTGATGATGACTCCATATGTAGCAATGGGTATTCTAGTTTATCTTAAAGACTACCTTCTGAAGGAGTGGTATATTGGAATAAGATATCTTTATGGAAATCAATGATCTTTTAGGTGTTGCATGCCTTACTTACTATCTACCTTAATCTAGAGCATTGATACTTGAGCTAGATTTTCATTACATCAGACTATGACCAGAAGCTACATGAAAAAATTTAGTCTCCAAATATAGGTATCTCAGTAATCTTCAAACTCACATATACCTTTTGTGTTATGAAATCTAAAACTAGAATATAGGAATGGCTCTTAGCAAGCTATATTAAAATTTTTAATAGGGTAAAATTTCCAAAATGCATGTAAGTTTTTGCAGATTGACCTTTTAGCTCTATAGATTCATACATATACCATAGAGTATCATCCCATCATTCTAGACCTACAGAGATTGAAATTGATTAATTAATGAAGGTATGCTAGTTTGAACTTGAATTGGTTCAAGAATACTTTAATATTCTCTACTTAAAAAGCATAGATCTAGCCTCATCCCCCCTCCCCCTAACATCAATCTAAATTCCCCATTAACATCTAATTACATACTTCATTCAGCCATTTATGAACTATAACACTCAATCAATACAATCAAATAAAATTCATTATTATGCAATACTAATCAAGACTTTGCTAACACATAACAATATTCATTAACATGACATAAAAATCAATATTAATATGCAACATTCATAGATAATTACTTAAAGCAATGTTCTTTAATTATCCAACAAAGTGTACGAAACAAGGTTTAAAGCAAAGAGCATTTTTTTAAAATTATTTCTTCCTTTTGTTTTTTTTAGCTTTCTTAAGGAAAAGATTGATAGTAGCATCAATATCTTCCTCATTCTCCTCCTCTTCTAGCACATGTAATTTCAAATTATGATGCCTTTTCCTTTTTTGAGGAGCATGAGGTGGCTACACTAAAGGGGGCTTTGTTGCAATAACAAGTAAATGGGTTAAATTGACATACTAATTTTTTTTATTCGAAGTATTTCATTAACTAGTATAACATAAAATGCATTTTTCTTACTTGAAAATGCCAGACCATGTCCAATAATATTTTGAGCCACGGCTATCTCAACATACTGAACACTTTAAAGATGCACTACTCATTCACCATGATGTTCAACATGCTCTAAAATATTCAAAAAAAGGTTACACATCAAATTGCAATTGAAAATGTAATAATCTATTCAAAATTTTGTAATTAATTTCCAATAGAAAATTAATACATCAACTACTATGATGCACATCATGGCCTTCTTCATGTATAAGTTCTATGATAGGATTTGAAGGCTAAAGTGAAATTTAACGTGCATTGTTATTATTGTTTGATATATAGAATAGAAATCAATTTATATTTGAAACTAACACCAAAATAGAAATTTCTCAACTACCCAATTTGATTTACTTTTTATTTTACCAATTTACCCATGTCTCATCTAGTGCACTAGATTTTTAGCTTTGGCTTTCTGATTCTTGGAATAGGTGTATGGGCATGACTTTATAGCCTTCCTTCAATTCATTTTTTTTCTTCATCCATCGGCTCTACATTCAATTTTATGCCCTTTATTTTTTTCTTAATAATATTAGTTTTGCATGTATGATTTGATTAAACAAAATTGTTTGCAAGTTATATTAAAAAATTAAATGAAATTCCATTTTTTCTACTTACAAGTTGAGAGTGAAGTTTCATATAGCCACCAGAGTGAAGTTTGTGTTAGCCAACATTTTGTAGTCTCACTTGTGTAGTTTTTGATGTGTTCTCCAATCTATGAAAAGTTTTAAACATGTTAGACTATATATTTACAAAGATTAAGATCACTAATTAGTGCATGATTACATTCTACATAATATTACCATGACATATCTTATTTTTCACTCATATATTTCAATTCCTTTATCCTGTAGCCTTTTCTCTTTTGCATCTTCTATTATTTCATTTCACTCCATTGGTGGAATGATAGGAGGATGCTTGTACTTTGGGTTAACCTTTAGAAACCTTCTATATTGGTCTCTCGCAGTCTTTATATGTTTGGGTGCTTTTTTAAAAAGTTGGGCACTGTCAAAACTATTTTTTCCAAAGAGGTTCTCAATAGATGTAATGAGCTGATTTTTGAACTTAGGACCCTATTGATTCAACCTTTTTTGAAAAAAAAAAAAAATGGATCAATAACTTTAATGTAGTACAATAAATGGAAGAAAAGAAAAATATTGTAGCAATGATATGAAACTATGTACCTTTCATGTATCGTGGATCCAAATAGCTTCAACGCCATTTTAAAAAGAGCTTTAATGTAAACATCCTTTCCTACAAAACATCATGGGATTATCAATCCAAAATGAGTTATGTATAAATAAACTACAATTACACTATCAATAATAAAAAAATTAAAGCACCTTGAAGCTTTGGTAATTTTAATAGAAACATAGTTTTCTTGTTCAACAACAATGCCCCTAAAAATGAACTAGTACTACTCACATGGGCTACTCCAAGAAATGGTTGAGCTTCATTAGTAGTGGTCTCTATTTTTCTATCAACTGTAGGTGTATCTATTAGTACACAAAATAGGTACATAAGTATAAAATGCACTCAACAAAAGAAACAATGCATGATTAGCACATAACAAAATATAACAAAACATAGTTTTAGTAGTTGTACTTGGTATAGTCAAAGATGTATGTAAGCTCCTTGTTGCTGAAAATGCAGTTGGCACTATCAAAGCAGTGACCAAAGGAGGCGTATGCACTTCACCATGAGTTGAAGAATACCTTTTCAGAAGAAAAAAATTTGTAATGGATAAAGATCAACTAGGATACTAGCTAGAAGCATCTGAAAAGTAAAATGAATGGTTAAAGGTTTAAGGATTATTTACATGAAGTTTGTGAGTTACAACACTTACCATATTCACCACATGCCTCACAAGTGTTACAAAATCCTATAAGAAGAACACATAATATTTTAGATGATTATCCACAAGATACAATAAAATATAAAAATCTATTGAAATTTTATTATTTCGTTAAGACTATTTATTGCTTACATGCAAATAATTCACTCTAACTATTAATTCATCTTCTAGTCCCTCTAACTCCTTGGTTTTTTTTTAGTTGAGTACAAGGTTAAAAATTTCATCACTATATTTTTTTATAAGCTTTTGGGCCATGAAGACAGGGTCAATGCTATAGGTGATGTCATCTAAAAATGATGCCTAAATTTCAGTTCATATTTTATGCTGCAGTAGCAGAGCGGAAAATGTGATAAATAATGTTTTATGTTTTATGTGTGTTTTAAATTTAAATGTTTTCAATAATGTCCTACATGTGGTGGTATAACTGGAGTAGCAATTCGATGAGCTCTCTAGATATAGCCACCAGGAATGATGGATTTTTCAATTAGAGTAGTTGGTTTTTAATTTGCAGTTTGAGTGGTCACTAATTAAAAGAATCACGTCAGGAAGTTAGTGGCAGTTTTTTAAGAATATCCATGATTGCTGCAATAAATACATAGTGTTGATGGTAAAATGATTATTATTCTTCTTGGACAGAAAATGTTTTAGATTCCTTCTAGATAGGGAAGAAAATTGGCTTTTAAAAAGCTGTCTTATGTAAAGAGCGGGAATCGAGTTGGGAGGAGAGAATAGAATATTTTTCTTCATGCATTGTTCAAAATTTTTCAGTGTGAAACGAGTTTATTTGTTTTCAGCTGAAGGTCAATTTTGGAGGGGAATTAGATTTGTGAGAAGGATAGAAAGGTTTTTTTTAATGTTTTGAATATGGGTTTTCGGTTTTTTTTGAGCCATGTATGTAATGAGTTTTGATTTGAATATTACATGGCCTTTTCATTTTGAATCTACAAATATCTTCCTATCTCCATGTAAATTAGTCAAGATTATGGTTTCACTGTTATGCTTCATATATTTCTCATGGCTATCTATATTTGATGTATTCTGTAAGAAAAGAAGCTGTTATTGTTGAAACAGCCAGAAATAGACCCTCAGTACGGGGACCATAACTCCCTGATGCACTGTTGGATCTTCCTAAGATTTTTATATGTTGTTTAGGACCAAGTTATGAAAAATATGAATGGTTGGATTGAAAAAATATGGTATGGTTCAAAAGTTATAGGTTTCTGAGTACGGGTCTATCTGGAGGCAGCAAGAAGATAATTTGGGGGGTTTATTTTCAAAGTTTTGTTTATTGAATCTAGTGGATGGTTATAGGAGTCTTATGAGTTGAATCCAGGGTATCTTAGGTTGTGTTTTCATAATAATAATAATGATAAGAATAGTCGATTCAAATCACAATGGGTGGTTATAATATATCGGTGTGGAAAAAGTATGTTCTTGAAAGTTCATGTCGCAGTTGTTATGCATATATATTGTATGGGAATAGAACATGATTGTGATGACAGGGAGTCCATGTAAATTCACGTCCCAAGACATCATTTTAAATGTGTATGAAGAAACTTAGTTAGTACATTGTCATGTTGGATTTTAGTGTGTGATCCTGAAGGTTGTAGATGCCCCTTGAAGTAACTCAGTTGAGTGATTGATTCCTCTTGAGTTTTCCAAGGTGTGGCTCTGCATCATTTTTGGTATCAGAGCTTGAGAGTTGTAGGTTGTGAAATTATATGTTGAACGCCCCTGATCAAGATTCTTTAATAGGGTCAAACAAGATGGTGACCAATGCAGAGTTAGCGAAGAAGGTTGAGGAGCAAGAAGAACTTTACCAGAAAGAGAATAGTGAACTGAAGGTGATATTGGCAGAATTAGCCAGTAAGTTGGAACACATGAAGGCTGCAGTTGAGAAGAAAGAAATGAAAGAAGAAGTAGAAGAGGAGGAAGAACTACCCAAGGATGAGGAAGATGAAATATCTGAGAATGAGAAGCCATTTTTTTAAAGCTTTAAAGTCTTTGGGAGGAAAACCCGTTGAGTTACCTATGTTTACAGGAAAGATGGATGCTGAATTAGTGTTGGAATGGATTGAAGCCTTAGAGAATCATTTTGAATGTGAGAAAGTTTCAGAGTCACAACCAGTTAAATTGACTAAGTCCAGAATGAAGGGAGCAGCCCTTACATGGTGGAATTTTGTATAGGAAGAAAGGGTAAAGGAGGGTAAAAGGAAAATTTGTTCATGGAAGAAGATGGTCTCAATGATAAGAGAGACGTATCTCCCTGAAGACTATGAAGTACAATTACATCAGAAAAGGAAAAATCTCAGACAAAGGGATATGGATGTCTGCACTTATACAAAAGAATTTCAGAAGTTGAGTCTAAGGTCAAAATTTGCAAAACCTGAGAGTATCAAGGTAGCAAGATACCTCAATGGTTTGAGGATGAACATACAAGAAGAGTTTCAGTTGCTGAGTCCAAACACCGTAGCTAAGTGCTATCAGCTGGCTTTAAAGGTGGAAGAGAAAATCAAAAGGAGACAAGAAAATAATAACAGAGGCAGAGGAAGGTAGCCATTCAGAGGAAGAGGTACATTTAGAGGAAGGAGTCCAAATTTTCAGCCACAAACAGAGATGCATAACGAAGTTAATAAGTTTGATAATTTCAGAGGAAGTTTTAGAGGTAGAAGGCCAAATTTCAGAGGAAGATCACCAGGAAAAATGAATGGACCAATAAGATGCTACAATTGTAATCAAGAAGCTCATATGGCACACAAATGTCCAGAAAAAGCAAGCTCTAGTACTCATGATGAAAAGAGAATACACCTGACACAAGAATCTCATATACAAGAAGATTCTGAAAGTTATGGTTATCCAGAAAAGGGGGAAGCACTTATGATAAGAAGAACACCATTGAAGATGACTATCAAAGAAGAACCACCACAAAGGAAGTCCATTTTCATAACTACCTATAAATCTGGAGGAAAAGTTTGTAAGGTATTGGTAGACTCTGGTTCTACAAAAAAATTCGTAGCTCTTGAAATGGTGGAAAAGTTAAAGCTACCAAGAATAAAACACCCGTATCCTTACAAAATATCTTGGTTAAATAAAGGACAACAGACTATAGTAGAAGAACAAGTGTGGGTAGAATTTTAGATTGGAGCATACAAAGACAGGTTACTATTTGATGTTGCTAATATGGATGCATGCCATTTACATTTTGGCAGACCCTGGCAATATGATCTCAGAGCACATCATGATGGAGTGAAGAATACATATACCATTACAAATAATGGAAAGGTCATTGAATTGATACCTTTAGTTGAGCCAAGTCAAGAAGAATCAAAAGCCGCAGAAGCCAAAGTTATGGTGATGGGTAAGAAAGAATTTCTGAAAGAGGTGAAAGGAAAGAAGTGTCCACTCTTTTCACTGGTTCCTATACTCAAATATAAATTATAGAATGATGCTGAAAATCAGACTGAGGAAGAAAATTCAAAGATGGAGTCTTCAAACTTGAAGGTAGAAGTGACAGAAAAGAAGAAGGAAAGGGTGCCTAAAGAAGTGGAACCAATTCTGGATAAGTACAAAGAAATTATAGCTGATGGAATACCAAGAAGTTTCCCACCAGTGTGAGAAATCAGTCATTGTATTGATCTCATACCAGGATCAACATTACCCAACAAGGCGGCATATAAGCTAACACCACAACAAAATGAAGAAATGGGAAGAAAAATTGAAGAGTTGCTCAAGGCTGGTTTGATTGGTAAAATTTTAAGCCCATGTCTAGTACCTCGAGTCCTAGCACCAAAGAAAGAAGGAACATGGAGATTATGCACAAATTTGAGAGCACTGAACAAGATCACTATAAGGTATAGATTTCCAATGCCTAGAATAGAAGACTTATTGGATTGTTTAGGGAAAGTAAGATATTTTTCAAAATTTGATTTGAAAAGCGGGTATCATTAGATAAGAATTAGGCCAGAAGATGAATGGAAAATAGCATTTAAGACAAGGTAATGCCATTTGGATTGTCTAACGCTCCTAGTACGTTTATGAGGCTTATGAATGAAGTTTTGAAGGATTTTACAGGGAAGTTTGTGATAGTGTATCTAGATGACATTTTGGTTTTCAGCGAAATAAAAGACGAGCATCTGAAACACATAGACTTGGTGTTGAGAAGGTTACAAGAGGAAAAGTTAATGATCAATATGGAGAAATGTAGTTTTATGCGAGAGGAACTAACATACCTTGGCTTTGTGATCTCAAAAGGAACGCTCAAGATGGATCAAGATAAGGTAAGTGCAATTCTTTCATGGCCAACTCCTAGAACTATTGTAGCAGTTAGAAGTTTTCATGGTTTAGCCACTTTTTACAAAAAGTTTATCAAAAATTTTAGTATAATTTGTGCACCTATTTTGAACACCATAAAAGGAGGGAAAAAGTGTAAATTTGTTTGGCCAGAAGAAGCCAATAAAGCCTTTGAACTTCTTAAGCAAAAAGTGGCCCAACAACCAGTCCTTGCATTTCCTGATTTCAATAAAGTCTTTTAGATAGAATGTGATGCAAGCAACATAGGCATAGGAGGTGTTCTTAATCAAGAGGATAGACCTATAGCCTTTTTTAGCGAGAAGCTCAATGAAGCCAAATAGAGATATTCATCATACGATTTGGAAATGTATGCCCTTGTTCAATCCCTGAAGAAATGGAGACACTATTTGCTACCCAAGGAATTCATTGTATACACTGATAACCAGGCACTTAGTTTCATAAACAGTCAAGAGAAATTGAATCATAGGCATATGAAATGGGTAGAGACATTGCAAGCATTCACATTTTCTATTAAGCACAAGAAGGGAGTCACCAACAAGGTTGCTGATGCGTTAAGCAGGAGAACTCTAACTACATCCCAAATTCAGTTGGAAACTATAGGCATTTCAAATCTGAAAGGTATGTATGTTGATGATGCTGATTTCAAAGACATTTATCAGGCATGTATTAATCTAGATGAGAGGTACAATAGTGAATATTCTGATTTTCTGGTTCAAGAAGGATTATTGTTCAAGGGAGGACAACTTTGCATCCCAAAGTGTTCAATGAGAGATAATATCATATAGGAGAAACATAGTGGAGCATTATCTGGTCATTTTGGACTAGATAAGACCTTAGAGCTGGTTCGTAGAAACTATTTTTGGCCAAAGTTACAAAAGGATGTGAGGAAATTTGTGGAAGAATGCACCATTTGTCAGAAAGGTAAAGGTAAAAGTACCAATGCAGGATTGTATCATCCCTTACCTATTCCTTCACAACCATGGGAAAGTATTAGTATGGATTTTGTTATGGGATTACCAAGAACTCAGAAGGGGTTCGATAAAAATTTTGTTGTTGTGGATAGGTTCAGTAAAATGTCACATTTCTTACCATGTAAATCCACCAAAGATGCATCATACATTGCAGATTTATTCTTCAAGGAGATAGTGCGAATTCATGGATTACCACTGAATATTGTTTCAGATAGAGATGGTAGATTTGTGGGTCATTTTTGGAGGACCCTTTGGAAGAAACTTGGTACAAATTTTTCTTTTTCATCTGCATATCACTCACAAACTGATGGCCAAATAGAAGTTGTCAACAGATCTTTGGGAAACTTATTAAGGTGCCTTACAAAACAACATGGAGAAAAGTGGGATTCTGTACTTGCTCAGGCTGAATTCTCATACAATGATACAGTGAATAGAAGTACAGGGAAATCTCCATTTTAGATTTTGTATGGTACACATCCAAGAGGAACTCTCGAGCTGAGGGAACTTCCAAATACTTTCCCAAGTAGTTCACATGCTGAAGAATTTTCTGAAGCTATTAAAGAGGTCCAAGATCAAGTCAAGTTGCAGCTACAGAATTCAAATCAGAAGTACAAAGAAGTTGCTGATCAGAAAAGAAGAGAAGTACGATTCAAAGTTGGTGATTTAGTATGGGCATTTTTGAAGAAAGAAAGGTTACCTCAAACGAAGAATACAAAGTTACAACCCAAGAAGGTTGGTCCTTCTCAAATTTTGGAAAAATATGGACATAATGCATACAAAATTCAGTTACCTACAGACATTGGTATTTCACCATATTCAATGTTTGTGATCTCACACAATACAAAGGTTCTGAAACACAAACCATACATGAAGATTCAGTAACAGAAGATCTGCAACAACTACCTAAACCAACACCACTTCAATTGGAGAAAATCCTAGATACAAAAATTAAGAAGAGTCGCAGAAGACAATACACTCAGTACTTAGTCAAATGGAAGAATAGACCAGTGGCAGAAGCTATTTGGATGGATGAGAAACAAATCAACAAGTATGGCTCATCATTTCAAGATCTCATCTCAAGTGGACTTGAGATTCTTTCTACAGGGGAGTATGCTACAGTAGCAGAGCGGAAAATGTGATAAATAATGTTTTATGTTTTATGTGTGTTTTAAATGTAAATGTTTTCAATAATGTCCTACATGTGGTGGTATAACTGGAGTAGCAATTCGATGAGCTCTCCAGATATAGCCACCAAGAATGATGGATTTTTCAATTAGAGTAGTTCGTTTTTAATTTGCAGTTTGAGTGGTCAATAATTAAAAGAATCACGTCAGGAAGTTAGTGGCAGTTTTTTAAGAATATCCATGATTGCTGCAATAAATACATAGTGTTGATGGTAAAATGATTATTATTCTTCTTGGATAGAAAACATTTCAGATTCCTTCTAGATAAAGAAGAAAATCGGCTTTTAAAAAGATGTCTTATGTAAAGAGCGGGAATCGAGTTGGGAGGAGAGAATAGAATATTTTTCTTCATGCACTGTTCAGCATTTTTCAGTGTGAAACGATTTTATTTCTTTTCAGTTGAAGGTTAATTTTAGAAGGGAATCGGATTTGTGAGAATGATAGAAAGGTTTTTTTTAAATGTTTTGAATATGGGTTTTCGATTTTTTTTGAGCCATGTATGTAATGAGTTTTGATTTGAATATTACATGGCCTTTGCATTTTGAATCTACAAATATCTTCCTATCTCCATGTAAATTGGTCAAGATTATGGTTTTACTATTATGCCTCATATATTTCTCATGGCTATCTGTATTTGATGTATTCTATAAGAAAGAAGTTGTTATTGTTGAAACAGCCAGAAATAGACCCTCAGTACGGGGACCATAACTCCCTGATGCACTGTTGGATCTTCCTAAGATTTTTATATGTTGTTTAGGACCAAGTTATACAAAATATAAATGGTTTGATTGAAAAAATATGGTATGGTTCAAAAGTTATAGGTTTCTGAGTGCAGGTCTATCCGGAGGCAGCAAGAAGATATTTTGGGGGGTTTATTTTCAAAGTTTTGTTTATTGAATCTAGTGGATGGTTATAGGAGTCTTATGAGTTGAATCTAGGGTATCTTAGGTTGTGTTTTCATAATAATAATAATGATAAGAATAGTCAGTTTAAATCACAATGGGTGGTTATAATATATCGGTGTGGCAAAAGTATGTTCTTGAAAGTTCATGTCACAGTTTTTATGCATATATATTGTATGGGAATAGAACATGATTGTGACAATAGGGAGTCCATGTAAATTAATGTCCCAAGACATCATTTTAAATGTGTATGAAGAAACTCAGTTAGTACATTGTCATGTTGGATTTTATGTGTGATCCTGAAGGTTGTAGATGCCCCTTGAAGTAACTCAGTTGAGTGACTGATTCCTTCTGAGTTTTCCAAGGTGTGGCTCTGCATCATTTTATCTACTATCATTTGCACTTTTCCCTATTAATAAGTATCAAGTTTTGACATAAATATTAGTAAAATGCCACTAAAATAACTCCAAATCTATAAATAAAAGAACATAATAATATGAAATGTCTTTCTATATAATTTTTACACTTACACATGTTAAGGTTTATCTTTGCTAAAGGTGTGTTACGTACATCCTTGCCTATGCCTTGTGGTGTATCAATGTTTCCTAGTGAAAAAGATTAGAAATTCTTAGCAATCAAAAGAAAAATGAAAGTAAAAGAAAATCAACATTTTATGGAAAAATCCTTTTCATAACTAATCATCAAGTTCTATGGAACAATCAACATTTTATGAAGGGAAAAACCTAAGACCAAATTTTGATTCAATTGAAAAATTAGAAGGTACATCACTCATACTTATTTGGATTTGTGATGTCCTCATTGTTAACCTGAGAGAAAGACATAAATGAAACACATATGTGATCAAGGGATGGTAACTACATAAGAGAATATAGATCAATTAAGTGCACAAGAGAATTGAGATCAAGCGATGTGAGCTAGGGTTGAAGATATCAAGTACCTTCATCATCATGGAACTAAAGTATGATCCATATATTGAGTTCACATATTATCAAGTATAAAATTTTTTTAGATGCCTAGTAGCCATCTCATTAGTATGTGAATCATGAATCTAGTGTTAGTCTCATAATGGCTTTTGACATTTGAGTGCCAACACACTTAACCACTTTCTACATTGAAGTCAAGTACACTATGTATTTCGAACCACAACATGTGCCAAGTATAAATTCCAACAGGTGTCAAGTGATCTTTAGGTGACGAGTGAAGATCAAGTGCCAAGTGACTTTAGGTGCCAAGCAAGATACAAGTGCCAAGTAATATATAGGTGCCAAGTCACAAATGATGCCAAGTCACAGATGATGTCGAGTAGGATAGAATCACTACAAGAGCCGAGTGAGCTAGTTTCCTTATATGTGTCGAGCATCAGGAATTATAAAGTGTTGAGTAACACAGAATGCACACATGAGTTTGAGAAGGCAAGAACTCAGATGTACATCATTTTTATGGCTGACATATGATGAATCTCAAAGGATCTAAGTGATAAGATTGAATATTTTGTACTTCCTATGCAATCTACATGCATCCAATAAGAAAAATGGAGAAGGAATGCAAGCAATAATAAAAGTGCAAGAAATTGGTAGGAAATAAAGATTCAATATGGATCGTACATCCATACCTAACCTTAATCTTCAAAAGTCTTTATAAGGAAGACAAAACCTCATTGTGCATATGAGAAAAGAAGTGTATGAGGAAAATATAGTAAAATTCAGAGTGAACAGTGAAAAGACTTAGAGGAAGAGAGCAGCAATTAGATATTTAGTTGATCAAAACAAAGCAAGGGATACAAATAGATATCAGATTTCAGAGATTCAAGATCAGAGAGAGCAGATCAAGTGCCTAAATTCAACAATCAAGGATTGTAAGCTATCAAGTTTATTTTACCTAATACTCTTTAGCAATTGTATTAAAAAGGAAATCCCATGTTGATAGGTTAGTTTAATAGCTAGGTTGTTGATCCTTTGAAGAGGTGATTAAATCCTTTAATTGGGTGACACTTAATGAAAAGTATTTGTAAATCCTTTAACCAGGTCACTATTGATATAGTGTAAAGCCTTTAACAGGGTAGGCCTTTCACAGGGAAAACCATCAAAAGTGGTCAAAACAATTATTATTGCAGTGATTTTGTTGGTATCATCCCCACCCCAGTTTAACCTTCTTATTCATGGAGGGTTTTTGGGTTACCAAAATCTAGTGTTATGGGTTGTTGATGCATGTGTTTACTTCATGTTTATTTCATATGTTTACATGCATGCAATTTACTTCTAGTTAAAAAATTTAATGGATAAAGTGTAATACTTCTGATTCACCACCCACCCCCGCCCTCTCAGAAGCATTCTTCCCATTTGAATATTCCAGCAATTGGTTTCAGAGCCACAGGTTCTCACAAGGAGATGCCTAATAGCTTGGAGAAAAAAGGTTAGAAGATGAAGGTCTTCAAACTTGGGAAGATAATAGAAAATCAAGTGATTGATGTTCAACTCGCTCAACACAAATTGGAGGAAGCCAGAGAAGAATTACAAAAATCTTTGAAAAGAAGGGAGGATATAGCCATAGCTGAAAATGATATAAACTATAAGGAGATTGATACCACAAAAGTGTTTGCCAATGGTGATACTAAAGAGTTTAATGCAGCAATAGTAGAACTTATGGAAATGAATAGATCTCAAATAGAAGAAATCAGAATCTTGAAGATTGAACAAGAATCACAAGCCATAATGCTTTGTAAAGTGACTGAACAAAAGAAAAAAGCTATTGAAGAAAAAGCCATGATAGAAGATGACAAGAGAAATCTTACAAATAGATTGGAGGAAAAGACAATTTAGTTTGAAAGAATCTAAAACATGTAGCTAGAAACCTTAAGCCAGATGATGAATGCACATCATGAGCTAAATATGAAGGATATTGAGATCTCTACACTGAATATGCAAAATGAAAAATTGCAGAATGACTTGAGAAGAGAAAAGGAAATTTCAAAGAGTTTCAACAAACCCAACAAAGCCATCAAGTACTTTGAGTAGTTACTAAAATCCCCAAGGTCCAGAAAAGACACTCAAGGATTAGGATATACCAGCACTAAAGAAGGAGAGTCATCCAAGACTATAGAAGAAAGGAACAACAAAGATAAGAACACCAAACCTACCTGTCATTTCTATGATAAGAAAGGACACACTTCTAATATGTGTAGGAGCAATAATGGCCATCAAAATGATAAGCCTAAGAGTGCAAGCTATTGTCATAAGTGCAAGAAGAAGGGACATCAAGCACATGAATGTAGAACTAGGACTATCAAGACACCAAGATTTGAAGGTCACTGCAGCAATTGCAAGAAGTATGGGCATAAAGCCTTTGAATGCAGATCAAAGCCCATGTGGACATCAAATCAACTAGCAAATACTAAACGCAATGGAAATCACTACTATTAGGATTACAACACCAGATATAGCTATCATTAGTGTTAAGAATATGTACATGTTCCTGAAAATTGCATAAGGACACATTTCAGAGGAAACTATAGCAGATGGTTGAGTTAAACCACATGTTTTAGTTGCTTGAAGACTAGTCATATTAGTAGGAGTTTCCCAACAAGGTCCAAGGCACCAAGTTTTGAGTTCAACAAAGGGAAGGAAAAAGCAGGCATTGAACACATCAGAGGAGAGATGAATAAGACATGGAACAAGAAAAATGAGTGCAACACATCAAGTGAAGGGATCACTTCACCCAATGGGTCAAGTGATCACACTTCATCAAACTAAGCATGAATAGGTGTATGGGACTGATATAAAAAGTTATATCATACATCAGTCCCAAGACAAAGAAGTATTGCGAAGAAGAAATCAGCATAAGCAAAGATGCCAAGTCAAAATTTGAAGCTCTTGCAAATATTGTCGAGTTGTCCTCAAATGTTGAGTAAAGCTTCAATGCATGCCAAGTTGCTAATAGTGACTAAGTTGATGGTTTATGCCAAGTTGAGAAATGTCAATTGAAGCCAAGTCATGTTGAAACCTTCAAGTGTCGAGTTTATAGCTGTACATGAACTAAACATTTAATGTTATATTTTGAAAGGTATAAGGTCAATTTTTGATCATTTCTCACCATTGAAACATAGAGAAAAGTCAAGAAGAGCACAAGAGAGATCAAAGAAATGCATCGAAGCCATTTGCATAGATTTCAATAGTGATTCAACATAAATTTCGTTGATCAAAGGTATTTATCAAGTGCCAAGCTACGCAGTGTTAAAGTTTTAATCTTTTAAAATCCTAGATCGGTATAATGGCTTCTAGTTCTAAGAACCCTAAGGGAAAAGAAGGTCATGAGATTCAGCTAGTCAGTAATGAGGTCAAACAACCCAAGTTTAGGCCAATTCTAGAAGTCCCCTACAAAAATGACCTTGTTGATGCATTATCCACTATCCCATCCAAAGTAGTCATGGTGCAGGATGTAAGGAATTGCTATAAATGCCAAATTGGTGCCATAGGTGATCTTGATATATTCCAAGCCTATGAAAAACTATGTGAGAACAAGATTGTGAAGGAGGAATTCCAGATAGTTGAGAGAAAGGGTTTGACCAATGCCCTAGTTTAGCCTATAGGATTCAAAACTGAATGGATACAGATTGTTTTTTAGAAAAATTCATGATGGATGTTTTTGGCTAAAAAAAGGTCCAGTAAAGATTACAAAAAGGATAGTACATAGGGTTACAGTTTTTCCAACCCTAGATTGACCTAAGACCCTACGTAGTGATTCCAAAGAGATCGTTGAAAAGAATACAGTTGAAAAATGGAATAAGAGGGGTATGACTATTGATACTATCACTGATCCTCTTCTAGATTTTGTTATGAGAATAATATCCCACAAATTCTATCAATCTAGTAGATTGAACAGTGTGTCATGCATAGCTGTTGATGTAGCATACAAACTGGTAAAGAGAGATCACACATATGATCTGTCAGAACTTTTGTTGCAGCATATAAGTGAAAACCTAGGAGTAATAAGGAGATTGAAAGGTACTCAATGCAAATTTTGTTCAGTTCTTATGTGTATATTCTTTTATGTTATGGAAGAGTTTCCTTCTATAGGAAAGGTTAATTGGAATCCTAACAAAACTACAATTACACAAATCAATGAGTTCATTAATCAAATGGGTGACAACTTTGAAGCCCATATGACAAGCTATTTTGAAAATTTCAAGAAATCCATGAAGCAAAGGGTAAGAATACCATTTTCCTTAATGGAAAAACATATCAATGACATATGCTTCTTAGTTGATATTGATTTCACCTATATCTAAGTAGCAATTCCAAGGGTGAGATGGCTAAGGCCATTGGGTTATGAACTAGATGTGGATGAAGTGTCAACAACAATCATTATATTGCTTGTAGAATAAATAGACAAGTCTGCCAAACCTTTTGGTACATATGATATTGTTAAATCCAAAGTTGAAATAGAGTTGAAGACTACCTTTGTAATTAAGAAGAAAGATAAATTGGTGAACAAAATAAAGAAGAAATTCAGTGAAGGAATTGAGGCGATAGCAGAAGAAGAAGATGATGATGATGATGATGATGATGAGGATGAACAAGGGCAAGGCCTAATGGAATTGAATCTAGGCCTAGGTGAAGATAAGGAGGAAGGTGTTGAGGAAGAAGAAGCTGAGGAAGCGCTAACCCAAGCCGAGCCAAAGAAAAGAAAGGCAACAGTACAGCCTCTAGCCTAGCTTAAAGCAAAGAAGGTTGCTAAGCCAACCCAAGCCAAGCCACATATACCAGTCACAATGGCTACCACAAGGGCATCTTCACAAAAGGCCAAGGAAAAAATCAAAGAGAAGAAGAAGGCCATTGAACAGACTGGTGAAGTGCAGAAGAAAAGAAGAAAATATGTAGCACAACTAGATTTTGATGAGGAGGAGAGAATAGAGTCAGAAGATAACAACCAATTCAGAGTGGTAAGTCATCCTCCCAAATCAGCCATAGATAAAATTTGTGAAAATTTTAAGAATGCAAATTTTACTGATTTGAAAAGTATTGATTTCAACAAGCTAAGTAGAGTAGAGAAAAACAAAATAGAAGAATCAGTATATGCCATGATGACTGAATTTTAAGTATACACATCTAGAGCTAGACAATACCATGCCTAGGGAATTATATGAGATAATTAAAAACAAATGGCATTATTGTATGAAAATGGAAAAGGAGATAAGAGAATCTATCTTAGCACAAGTGATGCCTAATTTAACAAGAGGTCAAATAACAAAGGCTTATAAGAAACATAGTGCCAAGTTCACACCAAAGTATAGAGCCTTTAGCATCCTACAAAACAAGATTGAAGATGTTTTCAGTAAGTCCACAAAAATATGGAAGTCGATATATGGTTTGACTACTATCAAGGATGGAGAAGAAGATCCCCTTGAGGGACGAAACACTAAACAAGAAGATAAGACAGAGCCTGGTGAAAAAGAGAAGGTAGAAGAAAAGGTTACAAAAAAAAGAGAAGAAGAAAAGAAAGATGAAGAGGAGAAAGAAAAAGATGAGGAAGAGGAGACACAAAAACAAGTTGAAATGATAACAACTAAGTAGGAGCAGGAACAAGACCAGAGTGTGAAAGACACACAATTGCCACCTCCTAGCCCTCCTCATGTAACCATCACACCTGAAAACACTATAATTGTAAAGGATGTTCCTAAAAATTTTGCTCAAAACATCAATCCTTTAATTGCAGAGGATCTCAAAAAGATCCTTGACCAATCCACACAACAAGTAAAATTATGTACAAATCTAGTATTGGTCAGTGTTGATGAATTACAAAAGGTAGTAGATGACACAATTAAAGATAAGATGAATCCACAAGAACCACCTTCCATAATCTCTATAGCTACTAGTGGTCAATTGCAAATGCAAATAGTTGTTACACGAGGAATAGTTGACACCATAGTGTAGAAGCCAAGTGTAGGAGATAAAGATATAGAACAAACAGGACTGACTATTGCATATGATCATACAGCACAAACACAGGGTGCACCTCCTCACATTTTTATAATTGACCAAAGTAGCAGACAGGAGGAGAAGGAAGTAGAGAAAACCCCTAAAGAGAAGGAGGCAATACAAACATTCATAAATTTTCCTGCCTTGGGGACTCCTCCAAAACAACCAAGCAATTTTGCAATGCCACTGCAAATGTCAACACCGGGATCAAGTACTACAAAATTTTCAAGGGTACTTCACTATGGAGACCCTGAATTAGATGAGGAGATATTCATACCTAGTTATGACTCAAAAACAATAAGCATTGATCAAATCACTGAGGTGTAGGAAGCATTGAATAGAAGAAAGAGGCAAGAGATACTCAGGAAGGAGTATAAACAAGCAAGTATTACATGAGATTAAGGACATCTTTATGGATGCCTTTAGCTTGCAGTCATCAGATGAGACAAAGCATATAATGGAACAAATCTCAGATATTGTTGACCAAGTAACAAATGAAGACCAAGAAACTAATGTAAACCTTATGGAATGGTTTGAAAGGAAATTCCAAGGGAAAGTAAATGAGAAAATATCTAGTGAAATCAAACTTTACGAGGTTGAATTAGCAAAGATGATTGACAAAGTGAAAAAGGTACTTGAGAATATATTCTCATTGTACAAAAAGTTGTATGATTTTTCATACTTCACACAGGAGACAAGCCAAAGAATAATGAGTCTAGAGAGGAATCTGAAGATTTCAAGCATGTAGCTACCAATAGATCCAACTCAAAGTAAGAAGCACTTTAATCAAACACTTCACACCCAGAAGGAAGTAGCTATGTTGATAGTAGAAGAAGCCACCATCAAGGTCAAACTGATGTAGCTCCAATCTTCCATTACCCCACATTTGGAAGTACTCCATAAAGAACTAGCATATGCTAAAACTGTTGTCAAGAAAGATCCTAATCTTTCTACTTTAGATGGACGTGTTCACCTTGCTACAGAGACTGCCATCCAACACAAGTCATTGGAAATTTCTTTGCATAATTGGGATGCAGCTCTCAAGATGATTATGGAGGTAAATAGTACATTTTTAGTGAAATATGGTCTTAACCCTTAGTACCCTTTGACATTTGTGTCAAAAAGGGGGAGATAAATAAAAAAGGGGGAGATATAATAAGAAGAAATGTAATAAGGGAGATATAACAAAGGGAGAGATACATTGTATATCATAGGTATAGAGTACAGAAATAGGGCACAGCTAAAGAGTATCAAATATATCAGAATTTTGATTACAAGAATGGATAGCACAATCAGCTCAGGGGGAGTTATAAGAATTTTAATTTATATTGTTCCTTGCAAAAATTTTGAACAAGTTTTGAGATTTTTTGCATACACTAAACTGAATGAATGATGTACTCATAAGGTCACATAAATAATGCTTAGTTGAGTGTTTTTTAAACTCATGTCAAAGGGGGAGATTGTTAGTCTACGAATGGTTTTTGACATTTGAGTGCCAACACACTTAACCACTTTCTACATTGAAGCCAAGTACAGTATGTATGTCGAGCCATAGCATGTGTCGAGTTAGAATTCCAACAGGTTTCGAGTGATCTTTAGGTGGTGAGTGACGATCAAGTGTTGAGTGACTTCAGGTGCCAAGCATGATACAAGTGTTGAGTAATATATAGCTTCCAAGTTATAGATGATGCCGAGTCACAGATGATGCTGAGTCACAGATGATGCTAAGTAGGATAGAATCACTACAGGAGCTGAGTGAGCTAGTTTCCTTATATGTGTCAAGCATTAAGAATTAGAAAGTGTTGAGTAACACAGAATGCACATATGAGTTTCAGAAGGCACAAACCCAAATGTAAACTATTTTTATAGCTGACATATGATGAATCTCGAAGGATCTAAGTGATAAGATTGAATATTTTGTACTTCCTATGCAATCTACATGTAGCCAATAAGAAAAATGGAGAAGGCATGCAACCACTAATAAAAGTGCAAGAAATGAGTAGGAAATAAAGATTCAATATGGATCGTAGATCCATACCTAACCTTAAGTCTTCAATAGTATTTATAAGGAAGATAGAATCTCATTGTGCATATGAGAAAAGAAGTGTCTGAGGAAAATATAATAAAATTTAGTGTGAACAGTGAAAAGACTTAGAGGAAGAGAGCAGCAATTAGATATTCAATTGATTAGAACAAAGCAAGGGATATGAACAGATATCAAATTTTAGAGAATCAAGATCAGAGAGAGCAGATCAAGTGCCTGAATTCAGTAATCAAGGATTGCAAGCTATCAAGTTTATTATACCTAATACTCTCTAGAAATTGTATTAGAAAGGTAATCTTATGTTGATAGGTTACCTTAATAGCTAAGTTGCTAATCCTTTGAAGAGGTGATTAAATTCTTTAACAGGGTGACACTTAATGAAAAGTGTTTGTAAATCCTTTAACTAGGTCACTATTGATATAGTGTAAAGCCTTTAACAAGGCAGACCTTTCATAGGGTAGACCATCAGAAGTTGTCAAAACAATTATTGCTGCAATGATTTTGTGGGTATCATCCCCACCCCAATTTTACCTTCTTATTCTTAGAGTGTTTCTGGGTTACAAAAATCTAGTGTTATGTGTTGTTGATGCATGTGTTTACTTCATGTTTATTTCATATGTTTACATGCATGCAATTTAATTCTAGTTAAAAGTTTTAAGGGATAAAGTGTAATACTTCTGATTCACCCCCCTCTCTCAGAAGCATTCTTCCCATTTGAATATTCCAACATTTAGTAATAAATGATAATTACATAATCTGTCATGTCCTTAATATGGCATCCTTTATCAATTATCATCGAGAAAACATGAAGTATAATTCCTAATGAAGATATGGTTGTCACATCAAAGAATCTATCCATTGATCATATATGTTTAAAAATCCTTATCATTAATAATACAAAGATGAGATAATAAAGTTAGCAAGAAATGTGATAAGACAAGCAACATGATCATCCAATAATTATTATCACTAAGTAGATAACCAAACAAAGCATCAATTACCAAACCAATATACAATAAATGATAATGTTAAACATGAAATATTAGTTAGCAAGCATGTCAAGATTATCACCTTATGTATTGCTCAAGTGATCATCATAATTACCCATCAATTATAACCACAAGAACTATTGATTAGGAAGATTGAACATCAAAGGAAAAATTTTGTCCCACCATTAAAGTGTTCCCATGTTGACATCAAACAATGTAAATACAACCATATTTGAGTGTGTGTGTGTGTGTGTGTGTGTGTGTGTGTGTTTGTACATATGTATGTAGTTTCCTATAAGAACATAGATAGTCATGTTATCAACAATTGGCATGATATTTTCTTTATCACTACCTATGGAAGGTTAATCAAATAATCACACTAGAGACAAATATTGACACCACACAAACATGTTGATAATATGGACACCTATTTTCTAAAAAGTATCCACGGTGAGGATAGTTTTGTGATAGATCATCCACAAGAGAAGTAAATTTTAGGAAACTATTCAGCATTCTATTGAATTTTGTCTAATAAAATTTGTATGGTCATTTAGGGTTAAGATGATAAAAACTAATCTTAATAGTATAATCTACCAAATTTGGGTTCTCCTAGATTCAATTATCTAGTTGGTCTACTCTATAGAACTTCAAGGAAGAGAGGGGTAGGAAATATTGAATGATAAGCTAGCAGTGGCTAGTTAGTCTAGTTATCTAGAAAAATATCAACATCATTAGAATTCCAAATTTTCTACAAACTTCTTTTGGCTAGTAATGGGATAGTTCTTTTCATAGGATTGCATATATTGTGACCAAGTGAGGGAGATAATTTTACTTGTATGGAGCCTTTATATTTATGAAAATACTTTCTCTCATTATTTTAAACCAATCTACATCTTCATTTATAACAGTATATCCAGACTTGGAAAAAAAATTAATATTAAGAAGGTGAAAGCTTCTAACATTGAGACCTCCCTGATCCTTTAGGGAACAAATAGTTTCCCAATTAATAAGTGAAAGACACATTTTTGTTCTTAACACCTACCCAAGAAAATTGTCTCTTAATAACATCAAGCTTTTTGGCCAAAGTAATTGACATATGATTTAAGGACATAATATATTCATGGGAAGAAAGAGTGAAAGTGTTACTAGCTTTTCGGCAGCAAGTCATTTACATCCTAATGAAGGCTTGCTAAAAATAAAGCTGAAATTGCTCATTAAACTAGATAAGCATGATAGACTTGGAATACATAGTGAGTTGTGGGATTTGTGAAGAGCTATTGTAGGAGATGAATCAATAGAACTAGGGAAATGTAGTAGATTGTGGAAACCAGAAGAGGTTGAACTAGTTTTAATGAAAGAAAACAAAAGGTTTTGAGTTCTCTTTACTTCATTCCTACTCCCAATACTTTTCTAGTCATTACACTAAATCAATGAAGTGATAGTCAATTTCCACATGAATTGTACCTAACATTGTTGTAGATAGAATATTTGAGACATTCTTCTACTTTATATATTTATTCATATTTCAATTGTATTTCATTGGTATGTTGCATAGGATAGTAGTTGTTTCTATTTCCCATAGAATAATTCAAATTCAACACTAGCATTTGCTAATAATTTATATCAATTGCAACCTGATCAAGGAACATAAAGGGTGAGATGTCTTATCTACCTTTAGCAAGATGTAAGACTTCAAACTCATAGTTTTCAAGGAATGTGTCAATTTCAATTTCTTTGGCTTAATATATCTCACATAGAGGGATCTATAGGAAAATTCCTAGAAGTTTGAACTGGCAAAGATGGGAAAAGTTCCCTCTAAAATTCTTTCCATGTGAATGGAATATGAAACATCTAGTATTACTTGACCTAAGCTTCAATAAAGGCATTGAGGCATTGTCATCAGAGGCAAGCAATATAGACGTGACTTCTAGAATTTCATCATTTCTAGAAGTAAAAGAGAATGAAGACACAATCACAAAGGATTTAGTGTTATTAAAAAAAAGATGCAAAGACCTACTTGATAAGTTTCTAATGATATGCCTTCTTATTTGTAAGGTCCACAAAACCTCATAGTACTTAAGTTGAATTACTGCATAAATCTTCATGGCCTCCTAGATTTAGCATAAAATAGTAGATTTATAAATTCAAAGTATCTTAGAAAAGGGATATATAAAGATTCTTTGGACTTTGAGGAGGTAGTAAACTTTGAATAAAATAGAAGATTTGCAAATTCAAAGTATCTTGGATGAAAGAGGCAAGAGGGAAAAAGAGATGAGAAACCTTATCCCGAACTCAAAAGAACAAACTTAACTTCACCAAATAGTAGGTGGTGATTTTTCCTTGCCTCATTTCCACCACATAGCATGCTTTAGTCAAGGAGTTGTATGAACAAATTTAATGAATCTTTTTGGATCAAGTTGAATTAGAGACGAACCTTTTAGCAAAGTAATACACTTTAGAATTATGGAAATTACACAATGGAATATGAATAGTAATTCCATAGATGAAATTTTCAATGAAATATACTAGGAAATAAACATTCTTTATTCACTAAAATATTTAATCCTCAAGCATTGTTCATTTGAACCTACAAAGATAAGTTTATTGAAAAGAAAGAGAATCAAATAGAGTTTCTCTAGCTACACATACAAAATGGCATACACATCCAAAATGGATGGATGGGGATAGTAAAATATATAGTATCTATAAATAATATCTTTTTTTACTATTTTAAATACTAATACAAAAAAAAAATAGGGTTGTGATCAGATCTTACAACATATAGTTTTTCCAATATTAAACCAATTCTCTAAGAATATTTGAAGCTCTACAACAATTTTATACTACAAGACAGCTTGTAAGAACTCTTCTTACCTAAAATCCAACTTCATATTTTTCCTACTCATGGCTTAGCATGCAACTACATCCAAAATCAAACAAAAATTGTTACATCATTAAACACTAGTTCTATCTATCTATAAACCCAAAACATTCTAGCCATGTGTGAGGTAAATTTAAAGGAGTTTTATATGGTGGAATCCTTACTTATAGAGAATACTAAATTTAAATTCATGGTAGTGCAATTATAGGTACTATAGCATACTAATATTACAAATTATGTTGGCAATGAAACTTTGATCATACCAAATCATATGCCTTGGAGACCCTTCTCAAATCTACACTAGATAGAACAATGCAGTTTGAGGTAAAGTTTAAATACAAATGAAACCAAATACATGACCATTCACTTGAGGGTTGGGCTCTAGTTCAAAATACAACTTATAAGCTCATTTTTCATTCACTTTCTTTCTACCATTACTAAAAACAAGAACGAGCTTCAATATAAATAAAAAAGAAAAAGAAAAGTGCATAGGAGGTTTGGTTTTCACTATTAGCTAATCACTCATGGGCATGAAATGAGGGATCAAGCTCATTTATTTGGTTTTAAGGGGCTTCATACAATGCATTAGGCTTCATGTGAAGCCTTAATTGGATAGTGGGCCAATAGGTCTTGGAATGAAGCCTTGGGGTTTGTGCAAAGCCCATACTACATGGCTTTGTGTGAAGCCATGTGGAGGCTTCACATAATGCATTTGCTTCGCTTGAAGCCCCTAAAGTAAGTAAGTTATACTTTTCATCCACTTTGTTAATGTTAAAATCTAGGAACTAGTAGAATGGCTTGATCCAATGTACATCAAAAACCAATAAATTGTTTCACTGTAGCTATATATGTCATCTATAAAATATATTGAAATAAGGGAAAAAATAAATTATTTGTATATACTTGTTTGATAGGAACTATACCCAATATTTTCCATAAATAAAAAATGGACCTTAGATTTTTTTAAATGCTTAAATTCTTTCAAGAAATTATTATTTTAATTATAGGAATCAAATTCGTCCAATTTTATACATTTTATCAACTTACATGATCTTAAAATTTCTATCCATGGATGCCACTTTCATGTGGATAAATTTGAACTATTTGCATGTTGTTGACCTTTTTCTTTATAAAATAAGGACAAAGGTTTGTACTTTTAAACTGACCATAGTAAAAAAGTGTTATGGCTACAACATTGGTTCAACAAGGAAGGGCTTCTTAGTAAATAGAAGTTCATCACACTAAATCTTATTATGTTTATCACACTTGAAGGTAGATTGAAACATTTCCATTCACATCTATTTCCTACTATGCATCACTTTTGTAGAGGTGTAATGTTTGATTTAACTTTATAGATACTTTCTTCTTTGGGTATGTTTGTCACTGAAGCTAAAGGAAAATAAAAGATTCATGTTTACTAGGGTCTTATCTTGTTAGTAGTACATTAAAAATATAGCTATTTATAGTTATAGCATAGCTCTATGTGACATGTAACTTTAGGTGACCATTGTTGCTGACTATATTGAACTAGGATTTTAGTTAAAACTCCTTATGTTATACAATAAGACATCAAGTTCTCATTATTATCATGTTTCATTTGGTTTTAATGCATTATATTGTATTGGTTGTGCATAATAGTTTCTTCTCCTGAGCGAATGGGGTTCGTGATAGAAGAGAATATATCATAAAAAGATGAACAACAAAAATGACATAGTTATAAACTAAATTATGGGAGGATTAAGCCAACTATCATTTCACCATTTGAAGAGTTTCTAGCTATCTAACATAGCCTAAAACACTTAGGAGAATTATGAAAAATGTCAATGCATGTATGAAGGAGGGAGATTCACTAGTGCAACAAAGTGGCCTATGTGCATTTAATGTCCTCCCAAATTGGTTCTCTTCATATTAATCATGGGGATGTGAATACACTTCAATGTAATTTTATATTCCCTATTTAAATGTTCTCTATTTTTTTGTTAATATTCATCCAATGGAAAGAAGCAATGTTTGATTTAGAATTTCTAAGTTAATTCTAGTTAGAAGAAATATTAAAAACTATATATTTTTTTACTATTCTCAACAATTGGAAATCATCTGGGATCTATTAAGTTTACTTGGAATCTATCAAGTTTCTATAGAATCGAAGTGGTATCAATTTCTCCTCCTTAGTGATACTTATATAGTAAAAGCTTTGTTATTAAATAGACATTTTGTTAGATAAATACTCTACTTTTAGTTTTCATACATGAAGGATTGAGCATCAAATGAAACTAATGAGTACAAATTTATGGGGAGTATTAAAAGGAAAAGAAAAACAATGTACCTATGCAAACAAATTATTAGAGTGAAAAAGTAGAGATGATAAATACAAGACTATTATTAGTAATACTTTTGCAGATTGTGAATTTCATCATGTACATTAAGATGAATCTTTTGTTAAAGTTTGGGAAAATAAAAAAAAGTTGTTTGGAGATAGTGTTATTAATGTTAATTATTCTCTCAAACTTTAATTATTTAGTTTCAAAATGGAAAAATGATTCGCAATGTCAAACCATATGGATAATTTAAGGTCTCTCATTAGGATGCTTATAGAGGTTAAGGCTCATGTTGATGATGATGATGTTAAGGCTATCCTATTAAATAGATTATATTCAAAGTATAATAATATTATCTTTACACTAAGCCGAATTGCATCATAGAATTTAGAGGATATGATTTCACCTATTTTCATGAAAGAAAAGAGGATGAAAGAAGTTATAGAATATGATCATCTAACAAGAAGAGAATTATACTCACAAAGTACTAAAAAAAAGTCAACCAAAAAAAAAAAGACAAAAAATGTTTTTATTTTAAGAAAAAGGGCCATACAACACATATTTGCATAATTAGAGATATTAATTATCTTAAAGATAAACTAAAGGAACAATCTCATGAAGAAAATGTTTCTTGCATTGAAGATACAGATACATCAAATGATGAAAATATTATTAATAATTTTATTAATCCCAAAAAAAAAGGTGAACCTTTAACTCTGGAGGTTGGTGGTATTAGATTAAGGATGAATTTCTATCATCTCATTTCAGCTTCTCACTTTCAGATGGTCATCTATATGAGAGGCATTCTTGACATTTTAATTTTTTAATTTTGGTTTTCCTTCTAATGCTAATTTATATAAAGAATACATGTTTTGTGAAACTCCATTTTTGAGATAGGTTTGGGACTTGGTCTTGATCTCAATATCATTTTTTGTCAAGTGAGATTCAGAGTATATGATTGATAACATTATGTCCTCTTGCAATCATTAGATAATGATAACTTGATATATCACATCTCTAACAAATTATTGTTGAATAACTCAACATTTTTTTATTTAAGAACAAAAGTTAAAGCTACACCTTTTTTGAGGGTCAGAAGATAACTTGATGGAACCTTGCACACATCATGTGATTTATATTTCTCAACATATGTACTCATATTATGCAACGAACATGTTTTCTATGTAAGCCTTATGGTGGGGTCCCTAAGGTGATGAGTCTTTTCATGTTTTTAAGATCAATATATTAAGGTGGGGAATTTTGGTATTATATATTAAAACTAAAATAGTTTATAGTTATAGAATAACTTCATGTAACATATAATTTTGGATAACTTAAACTACAAGCTACATTTAACTAACATTATACTTAAGTCTCCTTATCTTATGTAAGAAGATGTCAAGTTCCCATTGTTATCTTTCTTCATATCATGCATGTATAATTTGCATTAGAGTTTCACACTGCAAGGGGAACCCTCACCTTCCATTTCCACTAATCTTAGTTACCTTAGTTTCATCACCATTTGGCCTTCTTTCAAGGGTTTTGGTATTCCTCTCTCTCTCTCATAACACCACTCAAATAACTCCTCTCAGAATAAAAGTACAAAGCTATGAGTTTGGAGAATAAGAACACTACCATGGTCAAGGTTTCAGAAGACTCTTCCTCCCTCATTGCTAATTCCTCTCTCTTTTCTAGTTTACCCCCTTCTTCTAACATCCATCTCAACTACCTTGGAAATTGAGATATTCTAAAAAGTTCATTCCCTTCCAAGATGAGAAAAAAACCCAAAAGTACCTTTGAGTTAGAGACCGTAGGAAGGTAAATAAATGATCTTTGTGTTTCATATACAAAATAATAGTATTTTTTGTAAATGTATTATCCTCTAACTTCAAATATCTAGGAGGAAATTTAACATGTTAAAGATGTTGTGGTTGAACTTGAAAAGGAGGTAGTGGTTTATACTGAGAGAAAAAGAGTTGATAGTATGTTAGAAGTTGGTCACCACTTTAGACACAAACTTAACAACTTAGAGATAATAAAGGATCAAATAAATGAGTTGAAGAACTAGAGTCCCTTTAATGATGAGAAAATAGAAATGATTAATATCCTATGCAACATGAAAGCTAACAAGTCCCATTTGAATAGATAGTTTAAAGACCTGTCCACTTATAGTAAGAAAATGTTGGAGAAGTCTAGTATATCTATTAATTACATTGGAGATGAGTTGGACAAAAGAAATGATGAAGCACAAGAATAGGGAGGATAGTTTGTAGATTGTGCCCATGGGGAGATGACCTCTAGGGATGTTATCTTTTCTAGGTTTCCAAAGATGCTTGCTTCCTTGAAAAGTTGGAGGAGATTAATGAAGATTAGAATAGGGTCCCTCCTCTAGCCAAGTAGTTGTGTCAAGCACCCTTATTTTTAGGTTTCTTAGTTCATAATATAGACTGCTCATATGTTGATGTGGGCTCTAGTTTTTAGTTTAGTTTTTTCTTATCATCTTTAGTCTATTCTTTTTTATTAGTTAAAGTTGGTGAATTCTTTTTGTGTCATTTGTTAGACTTGATGTTATTTTAACTATTGAGTCTAGGCCCTCTCCCACTTGAATTAAATAGAAAAAATTAGACTTAATCAACTAGTATATTTATACATTCTCTAATTTTTTAATTTGAAACAAATTATCAATTTTTTGTAAGACTTTAAAAACTCAAGACTAAAAATGTATGAAGCTTCAAAAAGACCATTTACAATCTTCCTTAAAAACACTAAATCCTTGATCTTTTTCAAATATTTTCATAGAAGGTGTTGCTAAAAAGATTTTCTTATTCATCAACCATCTTTACACTCGGTCGTTTAGTCCACTTGTATGATTTAAACTTTAATTATAAAAAACCATGTTATAAAAATGAGCATATGCATCGACATTGACATGAACAAAAATCAACGATCTTAAACACATCACATAATTACAATATTTATCTAGATGAAAACCTAATTTCACCAAATATATTTTTCCCTTGATTCAAAGCATAGCACAATGTAGAATGACAATGTTATATATAAATTATTCAATTATGTATTATTCTGAATTTCTAAAATGCTAATAGTAGTAGGCATTCCATCAGTTGATATGTCCTCACTACTTTTCATATCTCGGTGGAGGAACTATTCAATCACAACTGGACAACTCAGCACGACTTGGCACCAACATTTCCAAGTTATCCTCTCAAATGGACATGATTTGATATGATAGATTTTAATGACATCCATAAAGCTAAAGTAGCCTATAGAACCTACATGATCTCCCTCCCAAGGCAAGAGCAAAACTAATCTAGTAGCATATACCCCTTACTTATTCTAACCACGACAATTGCTTGCACATGCCTGTTACTCCGCATCATCTGCACTCTTACGTTTCCACTTTACCCTCTTATTCCGTTGGTCTTTTCTGAGTTTAGTTTACATAATACTCTAGAAGTAGTTTGGTTGATACTGAATCGTAATATACAAGCATAAGCCCGTTTGAATGAGTATTTCTTGTTAAATAACATTCAAGGATTGTTACGTAGAAATTCTTAAAAGATAAGTTATGCATAAAACCATAGAGTCATTATACACCAGGTCTTTTTTATGGCCTTTAAAGAGAGATACGGCCGATCAAAGTTCTTTTAATACACCACTTGCTCTGTGTATTATTACAGCAACGTGGTCAGTAGAAAATATTTTACTTCCTTCAAGTCTCTACAAGCAGAATAGGCATATGTAAATTCTTAAAATTTTGAATTTTTCGTTTGGATGCATCAAATAGGAATTAAAATACGAAATAAAATAGGAAATAAAATAGGAATACGTATTCTAATTTTGGCTTGAAAATGAGGTTTTGCAATTCCACCAAAATAGGTAGAATTGGAATATGTATTCCTAATCCAGTTTTATTTATTTTAGAAAACATAAATTTTTGGGTTCGTGAATTCTCCATTAAATAGGAATATGTACCCGCATTTTCTATTCCAGAATAAGTATTCCTATTCCCCTATTCCTATTCCCATACCCAAACGACACCACTTCCGCGTCCGACATCTCCTGTTCAAGGATGGCATACATAGAATCTACCCCGCATGTTAAATAATTTGAGTTTGTTTGACTTGATCGCTAGGGTTTCGCGCTCATACCTATGTCTTTTAGAGATGGTATTGTACGCTTCCACACTCTCTATGGTAAAGTAAACGAGGATTCTGTGGTATCGAGATGCTATAGTATTTAATGTATTACTAAACAAGGATTTAATCTCAAACGAAAGATTTGCTATTGACTCAACTTATATTGGGGTAATTTACGATAATCATATATAGCGAACGACGTAGTACCATTCTCAGCTGATATAATTATATTGTTGTTAATTAATTGATAAAAACAGCTGTGCAGGGCACTAGAATTATGTCTGGATTACATTTCGAGTTTCATATTTTTACTTGAATCCTTATGTTGTGCCCACTCCATCTACATTCTTACATTTCCTGCCCACTCTTTTATGTATTGCTTACATTACATAATCGTATTGACTTATATCGTCTAATGCTGATTTTTACGAATTAGCTTCAACGCAGTTGAACTAGGTGTTTTTTTTCTCTATTATAAAATTATTGGCATTCCCCACAATATATCAAGCATTACTCTAGTCTGTGTACAGACATTTAGAAAAAAAAACGTATTGATTCTGCTTGTTTAACTACATATATTGTTACTACGTGCCATTTTATTGTCTTGACAATTCGCTCAGAAGAAAATATTTTATGTCGTGAATTCGCTCAGAAGAAAATATTTTATGTCGTGCCAGTCTCTCGTTTTCTAACCAAGATGTTTCGCTCTGTCTGTGGGCTGCTTAAAGCAAGCTATAGCATTTTGACAAAATATTAGTTAACGAGAAAGAAAATTAATATAATTCTTTAAAAGACAGTTTTGTAATCGATGATTATCAAATATTTATCTCACGTTTGCTATTCGAAGATTGTGTACAAAGAATCTATTTCACACGTTAAAGAACATGAGTTGTCTTCAATTAATGGGTAGTATTCCGACATTCACACCTAATCTCTTAGCGATGGTCTTCTATCATTCTATATAGAGTCGAAAGTGGAGAAAATCTAACAAGCTTTATAGGGAGGGAGAGAGTTAATCACAGTAACGCGAGGAAGAATATAGCTAAAAGTATATTTAAACCTATTATAGCAATTTATTATGTCTTTGATGTCCACAAATTATTAGACAACTTTGTCTTTTTCAATACACAACTTTGATTTATTCCAGAAAGATGTTATATTCATTTAGGGCATTTGAATTATTAAATGTTAATATTTTTAGTTATTTATATCATAATAGAATTATCAAATTTAAAAATTGAAAGTGCATTGGTTCAAGCGATCAAGTGATTTCCCTTAGATAATGCTAAATACCACAACTGCTTATGTTTTTAATTAAGGGCTAAAATGGGTTTTCTAGAGGGACCTGTAATGCCAAAAGTATTACAAACATATTTAAACATTGAAGCCAGAAAATGGAACAGTGCCACACAGATTTGGCATGCCAACAACCAAAACAAGCATTAAAAGCCTACAACTAGCTACCAAAATAAAAAGAAAAAATAGGATTAAACCCAAGGAATAGGGCTACCAAAAGAAGAGCTTACAAAAACTCCTTGACCTTCACATTTAGCTCCTTCTTGAGCTCTACAGCTTCCTTGATCTCAATCATATTAAGTGTAGGGCTAGTATTATGCTTGTTTGTTGAGCTAGCTCTTGTCTATTTCATGGGTCCAGTCAAATACAAAAGAGTCCACAAAAAAGAAAACAATCCACCTAATTACATATAAAAGTGGATAGTTTAGTCTAGCATCGTGTGTTAAACACAATAATCATCCACTGTGGCATTAATCAATTACAATATTACAATTGTAATACTAGATAAAAGACTAAAATAGTACTCTATTTATCTACAAACATGGAATTGACCTATAGAAAAGTTAAATTCTACACAAAAGTACATTTTGAAAGCATGATGGGTTTTTTCTTCATACCTAGTGAAATACAATATATGGTGCACAAGATTCTTGAGCAATAGTCCAAATGGTAAGGATCTTAATATCGATCATTTGATTTATTAAAATAATATTTATTTATACCATTTGACTTTTGTATTAGATAAATGAACCTCCAAAGAGAACAATCTACAATATAACCTTTACTGATAGTTTGTTACTTTACTAGACAATGTGTCTTGCTTTTTGCCTCTTTAATGATAGTGTATACACAATTATTCCAACACTATCACCAAAGAGACCAAAAATAACCTCAAGTATATCATCAAAATTGATAGAATAAGAAACTATAGATATTTTGAAATACCTACTAAACACTTATCTAACAAAATTATCTTACATACTAATCAACCTCTTCATGAATAGAACCAATCTCCAAAACTAACTATTGAAGATGTCAGGGAGGAGGAGCTTCAACACTAATCTTAGGAACTCCATGACTAAAATGAGCAAGAATATCCTCATTGATGAAATGTGACTCCCCTTACCATCCCAAACGTACCTCACACAATGGAGAAATAAATACAAAATTTTAATAATTAACAAGAACAAGAGCATAAACACTTACTTCCTATTACATTCAATTAAGTGATATTATTATTTTTAGAAAATAATAGGATACACCCACATGGGTATTTTCATTGCAATATTATACAATTTAGAGCTACATTATGCATCATCAAAATTTCCCCTATTAACTCTTATTTTTATTCTTAATAGTAGGAAGATTAACATCCCTAGAATGTTTAGGAAACTTTAACCCCAATTTAAGATTGATTATATTTGTACTATTCTCCCTACATTAAAATGTGATTATAATATGCCCCTTAATACATTATACAACTCATCAAATTGTTTAAAGGGATTCCCTTCCTCCAAAAGTAGCCCAACTTGTAGAGACCATATCTTCAGGATCATCAACTCAATTGTCTAATACAACTTAATTTCAAAAAATTCTTGATTAAAAAGTGTGAAAAATGTTCAAATGAACATATTCATAATGAATAATTTGAGAAACATGGTATAATTTTTATACATGGTCTACTACATATGTAGGAACTATAGACATATATCCTATATATGTCTATGTGCACATGATTAGGAGTCAACTCAATTATTCTACCTCATACGTCATGAGTAATATAATAAACTTCAAAAATTGCAACGTAAAATTGGACAAATCCATGTAATAGATGTGCCCTGTACAAAACATATACTTAGTGTAATGTATAATTTGAAGATTGGCTTGAAATAGTTAGAATGGATCTCAAGGGGGATGTAAATGAAAAAGAGGTTTCGAGTCTTTTTTTTGTCTTACATCTTTTCAGAAGAGTCACTATTTTGGGTTTGACCTTTTAAATAGGGTTTATCAACTAGGTAAACTCTCTTAGGTAAGGAACAAAGGAAACAATATATAGGTCAACAAAGGGCACATAATTTGAATATTTTTCTATGTGTCTTAGTCATATAATTGTTATATAGTTATCCTAACTACAACTCATTTGTGTAGATTCTCTTATGATCCTTGAATAGACATATCAAACAAATTTTGTTATCTCCTCCCCTCGAACATATTTAATTTAAGAAACTAAAGAATCAATTTAGGTATATTTTTTGAATCATAATTATAGACTAATACTTTTTCATGCTAAATGAGGAAAGTTAAATACTTATATACAAAGTATCAATGTAAAATTTATAAAAGATGAAATAAATTTGTCATCATAAAAATTTAAGACTATAAATGTCATGATTTATAACACTTAATATACCTAAAAGATTGGGAAATTGTATTAATATACATGCTCAAGTCAACATGAACCCACCAAAATATTTTTTTAAAGGGTAGGTTGTGAAATTATAGGTCCTTTATATTATATGTAGTCCTATTTTTTGAGCCATTAATGATTAGATCTAAAATATAAGATTTTAGTCTTAAAATGGGATAGGAACGATCTTTTTGAATTAAAAATTAAATTTAGGATTCAAATGGTCCTCAAAATGTGTATGGAATTAGACAATAAAGAAAGAACTAATGAGAGTGTGAAGTTTGGCTCATAATTAAGGACTATAATTTACGATTCTTTAAAACATTTTAGATTATAGTAAAAATTTAATTTAATTATTCTGTGCTTTTTTTTATACATATAGGAAAAAAAAAACCATTTTTTTTTTTATGGTATTATATAAATAAACTTTTCATTTTTTCTCTATATTTTTTGGACCTGAATGTATTTTTTTAGTGGAATATATACAACTCTAATAGGATTTCGAATATCCAAATAAGGGTAGGTGTAGTATATGGGATAATAAAGAGACATAGATTATGGCTCAATATCTATCTATAATCAGAGGAAGAAAAATGTACTTTCCCTTAATGTTTTAAAATTATTTTTCTATATCAAGTGAGTGTATTGGTGATGTGAAAACCAATCTTGCTTACAAAACCTATGCTCTTTATGGTCTTCTTTGGTCTTCTACCTAATAAAATAGGGATTCTTTCCCACCTCATGCCTCTAAGGATTCTATCAAATAGATCCTACTTCTTCAACTAGTGCACATCAATAGGTTAGTACAAGATTGCTCAAACTTCCACAAACATACAAATAACCCCAATGCTCCTCGGACCTTTCCATTTGGTCAAATGAATACCTAGGCATGCCTTAGGTTACTCATCAACATACCACACCCAAAACTAGTGCAAAATCCTATTCAAATTGCAATCCACAAGTCAATTTGTACTTAGTTGGTTGGAAAAAGGCTATAAGAATTAGCCCTCCAAACACACTAAAATTGAGATATTTTGAAAAATCCCTTACTAAAGGCCAAAAAATCACCTTTCTAGATACTTTTTAGAGAAATTGAAGATTTTGTAACTCTTAAGCCCCCAACTTGTCCATACAGCCTAAGCATAATTTCAAGGCTTAGTTTCGGGGTTTCAAGGATTTTGGTGTTGTTTAGGTTTTAAACCTTCTAAAAGTCTATACAAAGACTCCTCCTCTATATTGGAGTTATCCCTCACCATATACTTACTCACCACATTCTTGTATTGGAGAATCATACCTTTCAATTCACTCCAAATGCTCGTTTCTAGATTTTTGATCCCTAACCAAACATGGTTTACTTGCCTATGGCATCGCACTAAAAATGCTTGTTGTGCCTCCCATGGTTTCTCCTTTTCTGAAAATAATTTACAAGGATTCTAGTTTCACATATTAAGAGGCTTTACATTTCATACAGTGGGAAATGGCCCTAAGACTCCATTTTGTGTTGGTTGCCTAGTTCAAAACAACAACCTACAAACTTACAAAATAATTTATTTGAAGACACAAAATTCTATGAAAAAACACACAAAATAAAAATAGAAATGAAGGAAAACCTCAAATAAAAATTAGAACTGAGAAAAACCTAAGTTTCATCCATACAAAGCATGAAAATATACTGAAAACGAGAAACTATTGTTAAAGAAAATGTTCATTACATTCTGTACAATGTCATTTCTCATTCTCCCAACCTCTTGAAAAGGATGAGTTAGACTTTATATAAGGTTGGAATGTACATTTCAAACTAGTTTAAGTGCTCAAAGGTCTCTCGCAAGTAATGTACTCAAAGGTCTCCCGCAAGTAATGTTCTCTTTTTGCATAAAAGTTGTAAAATTTGTCAATGACAACTTTGCAAGCAATGATCAATTTTTGCAATTTTGCAAATTATCTACCCAAACTTTCTCTATTTTCTATCAAACTTTTCATAAGGCCTCGGATGGATCCAAAACACTTAATGAGGACCCTAAAATACTTTCTTCCCCTATTCGGTCCTCAAAACTTAAAAATGTTCTATTGAGCCAAATGAGCAATTAGGAGCAATATTGCATTGTGGGGATCTTCTAACCTATCCAACCTCACCTTAGGATGAAATTAATCCTATTATTACTCTAGTGATGTGGTTAGCATAACTACAAGCTTGAAACACCAAATAAGCCATAGTTCTACCCTTTAGCCTACCTAGGTGCTCCTACACCATACTCCCCCCATCAAAAAAATGTCCCACAAATAATTTTCTCTTTTTGCATAAAAGTTGTAAATGTTGTCAATGATAACTTTACAAGAAATGAGCAATTTTTTGCAATTTTGCAAATTATCTACCAAAACATTCTCTATTTTCTACCAAACTTTTCAAACAGCCTCAAATGGATGCAAAACACCTAATAAGGACCCTAAAATACTTTCTTTACCTATTTGGCCCTCAAAACTCAAAAATGCTCTATTGAGCCAAATGAGCAATTAGAAGCAATATTGCATTGTGGGGCTCTTCTAACCTATCCAACCTCACCTTAGGATGAAGTTGATCCTATTATTAGTCTAGTGATGTGGCTAGCATCAGTACAAGCTAGAAGTACCAAAGGAGCCATAGGTATATCCTTTAGCCTACTTAGGTGCTCCTGCACCATACTCCCCCATTAAAAAAACTAAGTCCTAGCTGATGCAAACATGTATAGGGGTATTCCAACCTTCTTGAACTCTATTTCAACAACCCACATTAGCTCTAAAGTTGGATTTCACTTCCATTGAATGAGGTATTCCATATACACATTTTTCCTTGTAGACTTATTCACCCTTGATTCTAACACTTTCTCTACTTCCAACTTGCTAATATTAGGTGTTTCACCAAGTTCAAGGTTAGCACAAACATTTGGATTGATCTAGGGTAAGATACCTTTTTATGCCACCAATTCTTTCACATTGAAAATAGGGGATATGCCTATAGCTGAAGGTAAGTCTACCTTATAGGAATTTGCTTCACACTTTGCCAAGATCTTCCAAGGCCCTACCCTCTTTATCTATACCTTGGTAGGAACACTTTTTTAAAGCCTTACTTTATTTAAATGGACCACTACATAGTTACCAATAGCAAAGTGAACAATTTTCCTCTTTTCATCCACTTTGGCCTTGACTTTTTGATGTTGGAAATCTGATTGAAAACATCATTGTGAGTAGAAGATGGAAGATCAAAGAGGAAGATTGTTGTTACTAGAATGTTTTCAATCATTATTTTTTCATTGATGTCAAACCTACTATTTGTAGGAATGACATTTTCTTATAAGATCCAAGTATTATCACTTAGTTGATTGATGAAGAGGATTTGATCAACAAGATGTAACAAGAGTACCTAAGGGAAAAATTGAGTTATGATGTTGTAATGAAGTGCAAGAATTAGTTAAGACAATGGTTAGATGATGTATTGATAACATATTCAAAGATACAAAGGTTGGTCACACTTAGAAACACTAGAAGTATAAGTTGTAACAAGGTTGAGTGTAAAGCTTAAACTAAGTTCATTAGTGGATGACGAGCAAGCTAGTTGAAGCTAAGAAAATTATTAGTCGGAGCTAAGTAACAAAAAATTTAGGGTGTGCCAAGTGATCTTCAGGTGTCGAGTGAAGTTCACGTGCCAAGCAAAGTATCAGGTGCCAAGCAATGGTAAAAACATAGTTGTACTGAGTAACATAGTATGTGCCGAGTTGTTGCATTATTTTATATAATGAAGATTCGCCAAATCTAAGCTGACAAAGTGGTTGCCTTGAATTTTGTGAACCGTTTGGAGGATAACGATGATGAGCTAGTGGCACAAAATTCTATGTAAACTATTTTTGGGTGAATTCAAAAGGATTATTCAAGAAGTTTCTAGAGGAAACAAAATATGGGTTAGATACAATGGATCCTACCTATTCCATACAAATTGAAATTAAAGAATGTAAGAATCAAGCGAGAAAGAAACTCCAAGACTTCTATTAAAGGAGTCATAGACTAGGAAGAAAAAGTTACTGATGATGCTCCTACTACCTAAGTGCCAAATTGTGAAGTGGTTAGAAGGGTGTCAAGGAGAAGACGTCTAGGAGAATGAAGAAGCATAGAAGCTCTACTTCTACAAGTGGTCAAGAAGAGATGGTTACACTGGTACATTGAGCATGGAGACTCAAGGAGATTAAGCTTGAAAGGAGGGCAAGCTATCAAGGGTTGCAAAGACTAAAAACCAAGTAATGGTATGAGCTAAAAAGTGATCTGAGATCTACAAATTATGTTATAATTAGATCAAAGATTTTCTAATACTCTCTAGAAATTGTATTAGATATGGAAAAACCTATGGACTTAGGTTGGTTTAATAGCCATTTGTAAATTCGTTAGTAGGGTAGCATTCTAAGTGAATGTTCTAAAGTCCTCTAACTAGGCCCACTTCTAACAGGGTGGATAAATCCTCTAACAAGGTCACATTTAACAGTGTGTTATAAGCCTTTAATAGGGTAGGCCTTTCATAAGGCATCACTTTAGAAGAGTGAGAATAGAGTAGCATGTTACTGGTGGTTACTACCAAATTGAGTTTCCACATAAATCATTTTGTTATGTCTTGAAATTTTATGTGTTATGCTTGCATGTTGATTTACAGTAACTTGTTGAATTGGAATACTAAAGCTTGGATGAATGAATGGTTGAATGGGCTCACTACACTTAGTGAAAATGTTTGAATTGGACATGTTAGACCTTGAATAAATAATTCTTTGCCCCTCTTAATTATTCTAAAGAATTTCTAACAATTGGTATTAGAGCCATTTATTGATTTAGTTTCAAGGTACTAGAAGTAGGAAGATCAATATGTCCAAGAGAGAAGTTCCCAAGCTCAATAAAGACAACTTTGTTGCATGGCAGAGTCTAATAAAATTGCACCTTGGATCAATATGTGACTATCACTAATACATTTCATACCAAATTGCAATGGCACTGCCATTGCAATTTGGTACCAAATTTATTAGTGTATACACAAACCTCAATTGGAATAGAACATGTAAATCCAAGTGGACCTCTTACTGCAGATGATTTGAGCAAAAGGAAGGAGGACAATCAAGCAATACTGGAGATTGCCTCTACACTCGGGTATGTAGAATATGATGACATCAAAGATTGTGATATTGCATTCAAGATGTGGAAAGCCCTATTAGATATCTATGGAGGAGATCAGAATTTCCATAGAGCAAAGAGTGAAAGCCTCAGAGGAAAGTTTGATGACATGAAAATGGAGGAAGGTGGAAGTGTTGTTCAATATGCTGCTAGAATGAAAGAAATGGTAAGTGCAATAAGAAGTCTAAGTGGTCAATTGGAAGAAGAAACTGTTAACAACAAATACTTAAAAACTTTTCTCCCTATCTATGCTATTAGAGTTTCAGCCATCCAAGAGCTAATGTGTGTGCAAGGAAACACACTAACCTTTGAAGGAATAGTGGGAAGACTTACTACATTTGAATTGTCCAACTTTGAAAACTACAGACTTGAGAACCTTGAATCTTCTTTCAAGGCCAGGATGACAATAAAAGACACTAAGGAAGAGACATCAAGCAAGAAGAGAAGAAAAGGAAAACATGCATCTAGTGATAGCAGCACAGATCAAGAAGATGTGGAATAGTTAGAAGCACTTTTGGCTAGAAGATTTCATAGAGGAAAAGGAAAATTCAAAGGTAAGCTCCCTATCATTTGTTTCAATTGCAATGAAATAGGTCATATTGTTGCACGATGTACACAAAAGAAGAACTATGAAGAAGGAAACAAGTACAAGAAGAAGAGAGAAGATGATAGCAAAGACTACAAAAAACAAGGAAAAAGATGATACATTGTTGAAGAAGAAGAGAGAAGATGATAGCAAAGACTACAAAAAAAAAGGCAAAAGATGATACATTGTTGAAGAAGACTTTGATGAGAATGATGATGAAGTAGTCTATGTACACATGAAGGATGAATTTGATAAAGATGAAGATAAAGCAACAACATTGGTTACCTGTGTGAACAAGAATGACAAGTGGATCATAGACAGTGGATTTTCACATTTCATCATAGGAGATAAAAGTAAGTTAATTACCTTTACTCAATATGATGGAAATAGTGTTAGATTCGGTAATGATGCTCCATGTCAAATCAAAGGAAAAGGTTCCATTAAACTCACAGAGAAAATTTCATGTGATAATGCATACTATGTTGAAGGACTAAATTACAATTTGTTGAGTGTATCACAGTTAGGCAATGTAGGTTTCAAAGTAGAATTTGGAAACAAAACTGCCAAGATCTATGACATTGAGGGAAATCTAATAGGAAAAGGTGAGCAAACTAGGAGTAACTTGTTTTTCCTAGATATGGAAGATGTAACTTTTTCTTGTTGTTAGACTTGATGATGTGTGGTTGCGGCATAAAAGATTGTGTCATGTTAACTTTGACAATCTAATTAGCATCAGTAAGAAGAAGAAAGTCAGAGGTTTGCCCAAATTGAAGAAACTTGAAAACACAATGTACAAAAAATGTCAACTGGGGAAGATGACTAAGTCTAGCTTCAAAAGAAAAACATACACTTCCAAAGAAGTACTAGAGTTAGTCCATACAGATTTATGTGGACCAATAGAAGTGCAAAGCTACCTAGGAGACAAATACATAATGCTATTTGTAGATGACTATTCAAGGATGATGACTACTATGTTCTTGAAAAAAAAAATGATGCATTTCAAATGTTTAAGTGGTATTTGGCCAAAGTTGAGAAGGAAATAGGGAAGAATCTAAAACTCCTAAGGTCAAACAGAGGAGGTGAGTTTACATCAAAAGAATTTGATATTTTCTACAATGAGAAAGCTATCAAAAGGCAAACATCAGCACCAAGAACTCCACCTCAGAATGGTATTGCTGAAAGAAGGAATAGATCAGTGATAGACTATGCTAGAACCTTGATGATGGAGAAAAATGTTGCTCTAAAGTACTGGAGAGAAGTTGTAAGAACTGCACCCTACAGACTGAATAGGGTCCAAGTCAAGAGAGGTACAAATGCAACACCTTTTGAATTGTGGTATGGTCACTCACCTAATGTTAAACATTTCAAAGTTTTTGGTTATAAATGCTATATTCTTAAAGATGCTAGAAATGGCAAGTTTGATGCAAAGAGTGATGAAGGCATATTCCTTCGATACTCCACTAGAAGCAAAGCATATAAGTTTTTGAATACTAACACTAACAAGATTCTGGATAGTTCAAATGTAAATTTTAATGAGCATGCAGAATTTTAGGTTGATGGAAATAAGCAATCAAAGGATTAAAGATCCTTTGTATACTTCTATGAAGAAATGACTGTTGAAGACAATGCTGCAAATCAAGTTGGGAATCAATAACAAATTTTGACATCAACTAAGTCACATCTAGTGAATGTCGAGCTGCATTAGTTGTGGAATGTAGAAAATGCACATTCTAATTCTGAAAATAGTATACATGAGAGGAATGATGAAGTAATAGATGAAGAAGAATAAAATGACTCTGAAGCTAAAGGATCAAACATGGAAAGAAGGACTGAACCAAGGTTAGCCAAGTATGTGAGAAGACATCACCCTGTAGATCAAATCATTGGTGACAAGGATACCAGACCATTGACAAGGAATATACTTAGAATTGAATCATGTCTGCTAAGCAAGGTTGAACCTAAAATAGTGAAAGATGCACTACAAGATGATGACTGGTATAAAGCTATGGAAGAAGAGATAAACCAAATTTAGAAGAACAAAACATGGATCCTAGTTCCTAGACTAGTTGACAAGAATATAATTGGTACCAAATGAGTTTTTAGAAACAAAATTGATGAGAATGGTGAGATAAGAAGAAACAAAGCTAGATTAATTTTCAAAGGCTATGCACAAGAAGAAGGATTAGATTATTGCGAAATATTTGCCCCTATTGCAAGAATGGAAAGAGTAAGAACATTACTAGCATATGTTGCTTACAAAGGTTTCAAAGTCAACAAGATGGATGTTAAGTATACTTTTCTAAAAGGTATACTAGAAGAGGAAGTCTACATAGAACAACTAGAGGGATTTGTTGATGACAAGAACAAAGACATAGTCGACAAACTACACAAAGCACTTTATGGCTTGAAGCAAGCAACTAAAGCATGGTATGAGAGACTAGACAAATATCATGTGAAGATTGGATTTGAGAGAACAAATGATAATAGCAACTTGTGCATCAAAGATGAAAAGGGTAAACCATTTTGATATTAGAAATCTTTGTTGATGATATAATATTTGGAGTAAAAGATACTCTATGCAAAAAAATTGTTGATAAAATGAAACATGAATTTGAGATGTTATTGTTTGGAGAAATAAAATTCTTTGTTGGATTGCAAGTACATCAATTGAAGAATGACATATTTGCGACCCAATCCAAATACATCAAAGAGATACTAAAGACATTTGGGTTAGAAGATTCAAAACTAGTCAGCACACCAATGACAACAAGACATAAGCTATCTAAGATTGATGATTCTATTGAAGTGAATCAGACATCGTATAGATCAATGATTAGAAAATTGTAGTATGTTGTGCATAGTAAACCAGACATTGCATTAGCTATTGGAATAATGGCAAGATTTTTTGCAAATCCAAGAGAAAATCACCTAATAGTAGTAAAGAAAATACTAAAATACCTAAAAGGAATTGATGACTTTGGTTTGTACTACAAGATGAGTGAAAAGTTTGAACATAGAGCCTACATTGATGCAGATTGGGGAGGCAAAATTGATGATAGGAAAAGCACTAGTGGAGGAGCACTTTTCTTGGAAAAAAGATTGATTACATGGATTATCAAAAAGCAAAGTTGTACCTCACAGTCTATTGTTGAAGCTGAATATGTTGTAGCTACTATAAATTGCACCAATATTGTATGGATCAAACATTTGCTGCAAGGTATGAAGGAAGAGGTAAATAAGCCTATGATACTTTATTGTGATAATACAAGTGTTATCAACATATCAAAGAATCATGTTATGCATGCTAAAACCAAGCATATTGTAATCAAGTATCACTATGTAAGAGAATTGGTGGAAGATAAATAAGTGAAGATGGAATATGTTAGCTCAAAGTAATAGATTGCTGACATCTGCACAAAAGCACTACCTAGATGCTTTTTAGTATATTAGAGGTAAGTTAGGGGTGATACCCCTAGCCAAGGCTACTTAAGAATAAGTAAGAGTCCCCTGCATCAAATGAGTTGATTGTTGAGATAGTACACATTGATGCAAAGGATGTTTACTTTAAGATTCATGTCTAAAGTAATTGAAGTGCAAAAGTTACAAATTAGTCACAAGCAAGGTGATAGAGGAAGAAATTGAAAGAGCCTACAAATGCTACACTTGCATATTAAGATGCTAAAATAGTATGTCTTTAGCATTGTTGTCAAAGAGGGAGAAGTAAAGCTGAAATTGATCAACAACATTTGATCTAAAGTATGAGGGATAAGTGTCAAGAAAATGTAGAAACTGATCAAATGAAGATAGAGGGAGAAGTAGATAGAAATGATCAACAGTTGAAGGAAAAGATGAAGAAGCTGATCAAAACAAAGAATAGTAGAAGACGAGCAATGCATATAGAGGGAGAAAATGTAAGAAGGAAAGAAAGAAAAGAACAAGGATAAAGTAGCTAAGAGGGAGATGTAAAAATTAATGGTAATACAATTCATTTTTGGCATTTGAATTATTGTTCTAACCTAGTTAGATTGTGGTTGAATAGTTTAGTCTAATGTTTGATCAGTTTGGTTTTCCATTAATGCTAAAAAGGGAGATTGTTGGAAATCTGATTGAAAAGATCATTGTGAGCAGAAGATTGAAGATCAAAGAGGAAGATTGTTGCTAATAGAATATTTTCAATCATTGCTTTGTCATTGATGTCAAACTTGCTATTTGTAGGAATGACATTTTCTTATAAGATCCAAGTACTATCACTTAATTGATTAATGAAGAGGATTTGATCAACAAGATGTAACAAGAATACCTAAGGAAAAGGTTGAGTTATGATGTTGTAATGAAGTGCAAGGATTAGTTAAGACAATGGTTAGATGATGTATTGATAACATTTTAAAAAATATAGAGGTTGGTCACATTTAGAAATATTAGAATTATAAGTTGTAACAAGGTTGACTGCAAAGCTTAAACTAAGTTCATTAGTAGGTGATGAGCAAGCTAGTTGAAGCTGAAAAAATTCTTAGTTGGAGCTAAGCAATAGGAAAATCTAGCATGTGTCAAGTGATCCTCAGGTATCAAATAAAGTTCAAGTGTTGAGCAACGTATTAGGTGTCGAGCATCAGTAAAAATGTAGTTGATGTAGAGTAACATAGTATGTGTCAAGCATTAGTATTTCAATAGTGTCGAGCTGCTATATTATTTTAAATGATGAAGATTTACTAAATCTGAGTTGACAAAGTAGTTGCCTTGAATTTTTTGAATGGTTTCGAGGATAAGGATGATGAACTAGTGGCAAAGAATTCTATGTAAACCATTTTTGGGTGAATTCAAAAGGATTATTCAAGAAGTTTCTAGAGAAAACAAAATATGGGTTAGATACAATGGATCCTACCTAATCCATACAAATTGAAATTAAAGAATGGAAGAATCGAGTAGGAAAGGAACTCCAAGTCTTCTATTTAAGGAGTCATAGACTAGGAAGCAAAAGCTACTGATGATGCTACTATTGTTGAAGTGCCAAATTGTGAAGTGGTTAGAAGGGTGTGAAGGAGAAGACATCTAGGAGAAGGAAGAAGCATTGAGGCTCTACTTCTACAAGTGGTCAGGAAGAGATGGTTGCACTAGTACATTAGGAATGGAGACTCAAGGAGATTAATCTTGAAAGGAGGGCAAGCTATCAAGGGTTGAAAAGACTAAAAGCCAAGCAATAGTATGAGTTGAAGAGTGATCTGAGATCTACAAGTTAAGTTGTATGTTGTAATTAGGTCAAAGAATTTGTAATACTGTCTAGAAATTGTATTAGATATGGAAAAACCTACGGATTTAGGTTGGTTTAATAGCCATTTATAAATCCTTTAATAGGGTTGCATTCCAAGTGAATATTCTAAAGTCTTCTAACCAGGCCCACTTCTAATAGGGTTGATAAAACTTCTAACAAGGTCACATTTAACAGTGTGTTGTAAGCCTTTAACAGGGTAGGCCTTTTGTAGGGAATCACTTTAGAAGAGTGAGAATTGAGTAACATGTTATTGGTGATTTTCCCAAATTGGGTTTCCACATAAATCGCTATGTTATGTGTTGATCTTTTATGCATTATGCCTGCATGTTGATTTATAGTAACTTGCTAAATTAGAATATTAAAGCTTGGATGAATGAATGGTTGAATGGGCTCACTACACTTAGTGAAAAGGTTTGAATTGGACATGTTGGATATTGAATAATTGATTCAACCACCCCCCCCCCCTTCCCCCTCAATTACTCTAAAGTATTTCTAACATTTGAGTGTTATCTTGGATGGTCTTCTTCACTTTCTCCTGAATATCCTTCAATTTTAATAAAGTCTTCAACTTGTCCACTTCTCCAATCCATATCACCAAGATATCTTAGTTGACATACACCCCTTTCATGCATTCCATAAACTATCTAAAAAGGACTCTTTCCAGTGGTGCTATTCTTGCTATCATTATAGGCATACTCTTCTTGTTAAATGTTAACATCCCAAGCTTGACCATATTATTTAGTTAGGTACCTTAGAAGGTTCCCTAAGGTCCCATTAACCACTTCAGTTTGACCATCAGTTTGGGGATGGTAAGCTAAACCAAATGACATGTTTGTACCAAGTATTTTCCACAAGGTTTTCCAAAAGTGGCTCATAAATTTAACATCCCTATCTAATACAATGCTTAATGGGAGTCCATGGATCTATACAACCTCCTTGAAAAATAAGTGGGCAATTTGACTAGCATCATTAGTTAGCTTACATGGAATGAAATGCCCCATTTTGCTGAATCTATCAACAAAAACATAAATGTTATCATACCCTTGCTTGGTTTTTGATAAACCTACAACAAAGTCCATACTTACACAATCCCATGGCCTATTTGGAATTGTTAAAGGCTGATATAAATCTGCATTATTGATTCCTCCTGTGGCTTTGATGCACACCGTGCACAACTCCACATACTTAGTTACATCCCTTGCTAGTTTTGGCCAATAATATAACCGCTGCACTATTTCTATGTTTTTTCTAATACCAAAATGACCCCTTAGGCTGCCATTATGATTCTCCTATATTAGGTTCTCTCTCATGGAATGCCTTGGTACACATAATTGATTACCCTTGAATAACAAGCCATTTTGCAAGGTATATTTAGAAAATTTTCTATGAAAATTATTCTCAAATTCCATGCATATCTTTTAGGCTTTAGCAACATCTTCATCTTCTTTTTAGAGATTAGAAAAACTCTCTATTCCAATGCTTTGTAGCTTAATCTCTTGGACTCTCATAATCCTCCTACTTAGTGCATCTTTCACTTTGTTTAGTTACCCCTTCATGTGCTTGATTGTGAAGGTAAAGTCATGTAAGTACTCCATCCACTTCAAGTGTAAGTTGCTCAACTTCTCTTGAGTGTTGATGTAGCTAAGAAAATGATTATCTATAAACACAACAAATTCTTTGGGCAATAAATAATGTCTCTAGTTCCTAAGACACTAAACTAAGGCATAGGGCTCTAATTCATAGGATGAATGCTTCTTCATGGCCTCATTAAACTTCTCACTATAAAAATCTATAGGTCTACCTTCTTGAATCAAAACAAAACTTACCCCTAAGCCACTTACATCACATCCTAAGCTGGACAATTTTTCAAAACTAGGCAATTGTAGGATAGGCTGAGTAGCTATTTGTTTCTTCAACATTTCAAATGACTTTTTAGCTTCTAAATTCCACTTAAACTTAGACTTGACTCCGCCCTTTATGGCATCCAACAAAGGTGCACAAATACCACTAAAACTCCTAATGAATTTCCTATAGAATTGAGACAAACCATGGAAGATTCTTACCCCAGTAGATGTGGTAGGTGTTGGCCAATCTAGTATAGTAGTAACCTTCTCCTTGTCCATCTTTAATGTGTGTTGAGACACCATAAAGCCTAGGTACACAAGTTCCTCCTTGAAGAAGTCACACTTCTCAATATTTATGGCTAGGTTCTCCTCATGCAACTTCTTCAAAGCCACTTCAACGTGATAGATATGGTCTTCTCTATCCTTCCTAAAGATAAGTATATCATCTAGATACATCACTAAAAATATTCCTATGAAATCCTGACCACTTCTTTCATGAGTCTAGTGAATGTTCTAGGTGTATTGGAAACATCAAATGGCATAACAAGCCATTCATAAAGACCATTAGTATTCTTAAATGTTTTTTTCCATTCATCTCCCTTATTAATCCTTATTTGGTGATAACCACTCTTCAAGTCCAATTTAGTGAAGTATTTAGCCCCTCCAAGACAATCTATAAGGTCTTCAATCCTAGGTATGGGAAACCTATACCTGATTGTAATCCTATTGATGGCTCTTGAATCTATATAGAATCTCTATTTACCTCATTTTTCAAATTCCAACATAATAGAAACTTCACATGGGCTTATGCTCTTTTATATCAAGCCTTGATCCATCAATTCATGTACTTGTCTTGCCACTTTTAAGTTCTAATCTAGAGTCAACTTGAATGCTTCTTTATTAGGAAAGGAAGAATTTGGAACAAAGTTAATGTGATGACTAATAACTCTCCTAGGAGGTAGAGTAGATGGAGTACCACCGCTCACTATATCCTTGTACTTTTCAAGAAAAGTTTTGACTTCAATTGGTAAGGATTCCTTGGTTGCATTCTCCTTAACTTTAAACTTAAACACTACTACAAAACTTTGACATACCTCATCCTTGAGGTCTTTAACAAACTCTTTCCAACTACAAAATAGCACACTAGGCACTTTTGATTTTTTTTCCTCCCCTTCCAACAAGGAATAAATTTTGAAGGTCCTTCCTCTCTTCTAAAAAATTGCAAAATTTTCTTTACCATCATATACAAATTCCCTATAAAATTTCCAAGGCCTACCTAGAAAAATATGACAAGCATCCATAAGCAAAACATCACACAGCAATTTGTCCTTGTATACTGCTATGGATAATTCCACCCAAGCTTGTTCATTCACTAAGATTCCTTGTCCCTTGTTGAGCCAAGTAACCTTGTAAGGGTTGTCATGAGGTATATTCTATATTTTCAACTTAGTAATAGCCTCCTCTAATATTACATTTTCAATAGAACTAGAATAAACTACTACTCTGCATACTTTTCCTAGGATTTTGCATTTTATCCGAAACAATGTCCTCCTATGTTTGGGTTCATTAGGAGTTGGTTGTTGTTAGAATCTGAAAAGATTAATAACCCAGAAAACTAGTGCAAAGAGTAAATATCTAAATTATGAATGCAAATGATACAAAATCAAAATAGCATCATAGAGTTAGTCTCCAAGAGAGTAATGCAAATGCTGGAAGAAAAATAGCATTAAGAGGATGCAAAAATAAGAGATGCAAATACAAGCCAGGTAGCATGCTTATATAGGCTATGAAGAGGGAGGAGGTGGCAACACCAACCAATGAGGAACAACCATCTATTGGACTAAAGATAGAAAAGTATCTTCCCAAGATAGCTAATTGATGCTCACATGTAGGAAAGTGACACCTCACAACCATTCACCTAATAAGACATGCTTTATTAACCTAAGCAAGATTATTAAAAGTGTAGGAAAAACCTAGCAAAATAGGAAAAATAAAAAACTACACTAACACCCCCCCATAAGCGAAGCTTAGGTGGATGTAGAAATGGGTCCCGGCAAGTCAAGCCTGATGAGGTACCCATGTACATAAAATTCCCCCAAAAGAGAGAGAAAAGAGACTCCCCAAAGAAAATGAGGCCTCCAAGTGAGAGGAAGAGGCCCCCCGAAAAGATGAAGCATCTCGCACCTCCACCAAAGCTTGCAAATTCTGTCCGGTTGATCCACTTACATCGAAAAAGTTTTCTTCCCTTAGGAAAAGGGACAAGATCCCAAGTGTAGTTCCTCATCAAGGAACTATACTCTTCCTGCATAGCTATATCCCACTCAGAAATACTAGAAGCCTCATGAAAGGACTATGGATTTGAGGCAGTAGCAATGAAGATATGTAGAGCATTTTGGAATTGTGAACGAGTCTGCTTGGTGTCTGATGGATCCCCAACCCAATCACCTGCAAACTACAAGGTCTGTCTAGCCCAAAGTAAACCAAAAGATGGAGAATCTAGAGGAGAATCATCAACCTGTAAATGATGACTAGGAGAGGAAGGAGGTGAGTCCTCTGAATCACTCTTTGCATCAAAAGTGGAGGTAGAAGACTGCTCATTAGAAGATCTATCATGTATACCAAGTGCACCCTTAGTAGCATAGAAGGTAGAGACAAACACAGAATATTCTAAACTTAGCTTAGAGAGAATACTAAGAATCAGTTGTTCATCTTTCTTTTCAATTCCACATTGTTTTAACTGCAGCCTTAGTGATTTCAACTTGGTGAAGAAATCTTGGATTATGTTGAAATTGCCTCGACTCAAACTAATTAATTCATTTTCCAACATATGACCCCTCATTGAATCTTGTGTGCCAAATAGTGTTTCTAGCTTTGTCCATACTTCATTTGGTGTATTCAAAGACTCAATGTGAAATAGCAAGTTAGGAGAAACAGACAAACACAATGTTCCAAATGCCTCATCACATTTGTTAAACCACTTAGGCTTGTCTTCATCTTTAGCAGGTTCAGTTTCAAGTCCCATAGTTATCCTATTTAATCCAGCTTTCCTTAAGTGAATTATCATGCATGATTTCCACTCAAAGTAATTGTATGGAGTTAGGATGGGCATATTTGTTTGATCCATAATGAAGAAATGCAAAGAAATGCTAAACAAAAGAGAACCCAGCCACGACAATACCCCCCCTTTTTACTCAATCAAAGAATCCCCCTCCAAAGAAATATGATTTGGCACTTTATTCTAGTGCATTTACAACTACCATTAGAAAGAAATACTTAGTGTTCTTGATTTTAATGCATTACAAACCATCATGAAGAGCATATGCTAGAAGTGAAACTTGGGCACAATACTCAAGGAAACAAATAGCACCACTGCGATCTACTCAAAAAATCATGCACTTTCAAAAAAAGAATCGCCTCGATACGAGGTCGTATGAGAAAGTTATGATCCTCCGAAGTTTCCAAAACAAAAACTATGCACAGTCACGACTGAGAATCTGCAATTTCTGAAGAATTCATGCATGAAAATTAAAAAAAAACTCTACTAGTGGATAGAGCACAAAAAAATAGCCAAGTTCATAACAAGAATCATCAAAATCAGAGTCTGTATGAGCAAGAATGAGACATTTGAGAATTGTGTTCAAATCTACGACTGCCAATGGAGAGGGGTATGGTTGTAGCTTTGCATGCTCGATTCTGCAAATTATACAGCTTGCATGCAAAATCTAAAAGATACCCAGATGGTTTGTCGGGGCTGCGAACAAAATCCAAAAAGTGTTTTTCTTTTTTATGTACAAAAGATGCTGCTGTAGTGTAAATTGGACGCCTTTAATAGTAAAAAATGGCTCCAAAAATCAAAACATGACCCCAGCAACCAAAATATGACATGCAAATGCTGGATCAGCTTCCTAAGTCCATCAATGGTATGCTGGAACCTACAATACTGATTGAAAACTCCAAATATGCAAGTTGGTTGTCAGATTTGAGATTGAAACCCCAGAGAAAAATCATTTTTGTCAAAACTTTTCTGATTCTCAAGATCATCCAAAGATGCAAGAGAAGAGCATACTTGATTTTTCAAAAACTACAATAAAATTTATTAGCCCCCCCCAAATCTCTCAAAAAAGGAAACTAAAATCTACTCTTGCACATAGAAAAACTCTGATACCGTGTTAGAATCTGAAAAGATTAATAACCCAGAAAACTAGTGCAAAGAGTAAATATCTAAATTATGAATGCAAATGATACAAAATCAAAATAGCATCATAGAGTTAGTCTCCAAGAGAGTAATGCAAATGCTGGAAGCAAAATAGCATTAAGAGGATGCAAAAATAAGAGATGCAAATACAAGCCAAGTAGCATGCTTATATAGGCTAGGAAGAGGGAGGAGGTGGCAACAACAACCAATGAGGAACAACCATCTATTGGACTAAAGATAGAAAAGTATCTTCCCAAGATAGCTAATGGATGCTCACATGTAGGAAGGTGACACCTCACAACCATTCACCTAATAAGACATGCTTTATTAACCTAAGCGAGATTATTAAAAGTGTAGGAAAAACCTAGCAAAATAGGAAAAATAAAAAACTACACTAACAGTTGTTTGATCAAAACTCTCCTAAAAATGAGGTTCTCAGCTTTTTTAGACTCAATGTGATCTACATAAAATTCTTTTTTGCAATCCTCTTGCACATATGCCATTCTTTTGTCCTCATTTGAGGAAGAAGGCTTCTTTGGGCATCTGTAGGTTGGATGATCGAAGCGGCCATAATTGTAACATTTCATACTTGCAAAGTATGAATTGGATCTTCCTTATCCTCTCCCTCTACTTGACCCTCCTTGGTTGTCTCTCCCTCTATTGTAACCACCTCTTGAGGTGTTATCACTAGCTGGCTCTATGAACTTGCTTTCATCTTGATTCTTCTACTCACTACCTCTACCCTGGTAGCCTCCTCTTTGCCCTCTTTGATTTATTCCCTTGCCTCTATCCTTAGAATTAGAATCTCCTTTCCTTTTTTTCTTTCCCTCTACCTTTAGAGCTAGCTGATGGCATCTTTGAACTGTGGTAGCTTCTCGCAAATTGAGCTCTTCTTGGATATTGTACTTTAAGCTACCTAGATATCTTGCCACTTTGATTGGCTCATCTTCTTTCTGCATCGATCTTATACATAACCTATAAAATTCCTTAGTATAAGAGGTCACATCTAGATTTTTTTTCTTCAATCCTTTCCTTCTCTTATGGATTGAATTTAAAATTCTTTAGGAAAAAAGTTCTCCTTCTTTTTAGTGACCATAGCATTCCAATTAGCTATACGAGTCTTTCCCATACTGATTCTTTCATCTTGTACATATTTCCACTATGTTATAGTTGAGCTTCTAATCCTTGTTTTTTCAAGTTTAACCTTTTGTGCCTCTGATACCCCCTCACACTCAAAATGGTTCTCCATGCCATCTATCTAGTCCATGATGACATCTATGTCCATATTTTTGCTGAAAAGTGGTACACCTTCTAGAGATTTTCCTCCTAGGGCTTTGATAGCCTTCAAGAAGGGCTCTCTATTCAAGATATGGTTAGCTTTAGGGACTATATCCTTCTTTGCTACCTTACCCTTCTCAAATTCTTCTTCTTCTTTTCTTCTTGCTACTTTAGTACATGCATCTACTTGCACCTTTACCTCTGATAGAGATTATTCAAGAACTTTAATCTTCTCCATTTTGTCATCAATTTACTTGGCTAGTTCTACATTTTTTATGATGTTGGTTTCATCTAATGACTCTCTAGTAGTTGTAGACATCCACCAACTATTCCCAAATATTTAACTTTGTCTGATACTGCTCTAATGTAACAACAAATCTTGATCACAAACCTTAAGCTCTTTGGGATCTTCTTAGGCCTTCCACCTAATCAAATAGATCTTCTTTCACACCTTATTCCTTTAAGGATTCTATCAAAGAGATCACACTTCTTCAATTGGTGCACATCAACAGGTCAGTACAAGATTGCTCAAACTTCCACAAACACACAAATAACCCCAATGCTCCTTGGACCTTTCCACTTGGTCAAATTAATACATAGACATGCCTTAGGTTACTCATCAACATTCTACACGCAAAACAAATACAAAAAGCTATTCAAATTGCAATCCACGGGTCAATTTGTATTAAGTTGCTTAGAAAAAGGCCACAAGAATTAGCCCTCCACATACACTAAAACTTAGATATTTTGAAAAATTCCTTAACAATAGCCAAAAAAAATCACTTTTGTAGTTAGCCTTTTTAGAGTACTTGAAGATTTTTTTAACTCTTAAGCCCCCAACTTGTCCATACTACCCAAGCACAATTTTAGGCTTAATTTAAGGGTTTCAAGGATTTTGGTGTTGTTTAGGTTTTATACCTCCTAAAAGTCCTTACCAAGAATCCTCCTCTAGGTTGGATTTATCCCTCACCATATACTTACTCACTCGAATCAAACATTTTAATCCACTCCCAAAAAAAATTGTATATTTGTGATCCCTAACCAAACATGGTTTGCTTTCCTAGGGCATCGCACTAAAAATGCTTGCTATTCCTCCCATGGGCTCTGCTTTTCTATACATAATAAAAAACATGTCTAGTTCGAAACCCCAAGAGGCCATACATTTCACACACTAGAAAATGGCCCTAAGATTCCATTTTGTGCTCGCAACTAAGTTTAGAACAAGATCATGCTAACTTACAAAATTATTTATTTGAACACACAAAACTCTCTAAAAAAAAGCACAAAATAAAAAATAAAGTAAAGGAAAAACTCCACTAACACTTCCAATTCAAAAAACCTTAAGTCTAATACATATAATGCATGAAAAAAAATCAAAACAAGAAATTATTGTACTAATGAAAATGTTGATTACATTCTATACAATGTCATTCTCCTTCTCCCAACCTCTTAAAAATGTTGAGTTTGACCTTATATAGGCTTGGAATTTATGATTTGATATACTTTAGGTGGTTGAAGGTATCCCGCAGAGAATTTTCTCCTTTTCCAGAAAAGGTGCAAAAGTTATAATGACAACTTTGCAAGAAATAAGTAATTTTTGCAATTTTGCAAATTATCTACCCAAACTTCCTCTACTTGCTACCAAACTTTAAAAAACCCTAAGATGGATCCAAAACACCTCACAAGGACCCTAATACACTTTTTCCCCCTATTTGTCTCTGAAATCCCAAAAATTCTCTATTGAAACAGATGAGCTATTAGGAGCAATATTGCATTGTGGGGCTCTTCTAACCTATCTAATGTTAGCATAGGACCAAGCTGATCCTATTGATGTTTTTCAAATATTAAGAAACCAAACACTTAATACCAAGATAATGAAACTCAAAAAATCTAAGGATCAACTACTTCCCATTAACAATTTATATGTGCTTCTTATCTGGAGCCAACTTCAACAAAATCAAGACTGATTTTCTACTCTTTAGGCTCTACAAAACCAAGATGGGTGTACCTAAGGGATGAAATATTTTCAATATAACATTAGACCTATACTTTATTCTGTCCATTACATTTAAAAACCATACACATCCCTTAAAAGTAGATTTGGTCACAATTCTTCTTAGATTTACACATAATTCTAGTAGTAGTAGCTAACTAAAACTCAGAAGTTACATGCAAAAAAGTACTAACTGGCATTGAAAATCCTTCAAACAATAAAATAAAATGGATTTTTGAATTATGTTTAATGATTCTCTATGACCTTTCCTTCTACGGACTAAAATAATTAGATTGGTGCCTAATCTATAGGGATTAAAAGTCTATTCAATTTCTAGATTTGACTGATTGCATTACAATCAATATTATCAGCAATTCTTACTGAAACTCATTCTTATAGACATCCCTTCTATTATCATGGTCATCATGTCAATTCGACTAAAGCATTTACTTCATTCTTTGAATTAAAAGAAATATAAAATTCACATAAAATCTGATCTAATTGCATTCAATTGAGTAATAATTGCTTATATAACTTCGAGGCAAACAAATAATTAAAATGGAGACAAGATTCATTTGAAAAATTTGCATACAATTGAATAAAACCTAGAATAGCTCAAGACCAAGCATCTAGATCATGTCACAATGATACATTTTCATAAATTTACAGAGAAAAATATCATAAAGTATACACACAAAAAACTAAAGCGAACAAACTTAGTAAAGACTTAAAAAGATAATAATTTGGACCATCTCTCTATCCTTGGAATCTCACTTATATAGTGTGAGATGCAACAAGCTTCATGCATAGAGAACTAATAGTTGTCCTTTTGAAAAAAGATATTTACATTTTGTAGCTGTCACAAAAAGAAAAAAAAAATTTTACAGAAAATCTTTACATCGAAATATTCTTTAGTTGGGCCGCTTTTCTATTACACTTCCAAAACTATGAATTCCATGACTAATTCTTTTGTTATTCTAACTCCTCAAAGTATGTGGCTATCAAGCTTGCTAATCATGTGTCTTGTTCTGATATGTACAAGATAACATCAACTTGGCAGTTTTCGTTGTCTTTATCATTAACTATTAGAGTAACAGTTACTTTTGAATCGCCATCTACCCCATCATCTTCTACCACCTATTCCAAAGAAAAAGGTTCTTCTTTCAATTTTTTGAAAATAGTGTCATTGAGCCAATCAAAATTTAAGATCTCCCTCTTCTTCTTTCTCACAAAATTTCCAACCTTTTCAATTTCAACAAAATCTTTTCTAATGGTATTGTAGAATAATTGTACTTTGACAAGTTCTTCATTGGTTATTGCCCATAGTACATGCCCTTTTTCATTTATGACACTGTTCATTCTTTGGCATAAAAATTCATCTAATTCTTTTCCCCATTCATCCCTTTCTTTTAATTTGTTATCTTTTTTCAATGCACTAGGGAAGAGATCAAACTTTTCTGCCATATATTTGGACAAACAAATTATTATCCTTTTCTATACAAAAGAAAAATTCTCATCAAAATCTTTTAGATTACTAAGCATATCAAAAATCTTCTCTATTTGATGACAAGATAATTTGATGATAGAGATACACATGGAAGTGATATCATTATCTCTCTCACTCCACTTTTGAACAATGGGTTTTTATGTGTCTTCATCTCTCCTCATCTCATCCCACATATCTAAAATTCCTACCAACTGATTATAAAATGTTGGCCACCCAATGTTATCTACTATAAAAAAATAATAATTCCTAAGCTTCTCTTCATATTAGTTATTTAATTCTACAAGCATTTCCCACAATTTATTCTTTTCCTCTTCAAATTCTTCCATAGTATAGGATTCAAGCCTCTGTGGAGCATCTAGTAATTCAACAATGGGAATGGACTTAACTGGCTCAATTGGGGAGCAAGGATATACAATTCTTTGCCTACTGGATTCTCCCATTTTCCTCTTTCCAAGTTGTTTATCCATTTGGGATGTTTGATTTTCTAGTAATTGTATCTTTTTCCCTCTTTCATCATATGCCTTAAGTATTTCTTCAAACTTGGCATTGAGTTCTAATAATCTACTTTTTTATTTCCCAGCCACCACATCCACATACTCTAACATTTCTTTAGCCATTCTTGTAACCTGTTGACTACCCACTTCATCAACCCTATATACCGTAAGAGCACCAGTATGTTCTGCACTTGAAATTTCTTGAATTCTAGTCCTTTTTATTTTTTCAATTGACCATATGACCAAGGCTTGATGATCATTACTAAACTTTATCCCCCTATGTGCTTTTAATGTCTCTTCCTCTATTTTCTACTACATATCCTTTTCTTTTCTAATAGAATAAAAAATCAAAGCATTAACTATGTCTCACTCAGGCAAACCCAAGACCCTTGACTCCTTAACCAACTATCTTCTAGCCTAAGGTGTTAGCTGGGAAAAATCCTCCATATATTTAGCCTTCACCTCTTCCATAATGTCAGAGTTAGATTTATTTGGCTACTCTACCTTTATCTTTTTACATTTTTCCTCAAAATTTCATATGTTTCTCCTCCACAAAAATTGTGCAAAAGCCCTAGATCTAAAAAAACTTTCTTCATCTAATGAACTTTTGATAAGTTTGCCCTATAATAGGATCTATCTCCTTACATCTATAATTAGAAATGATGAGGTCAAAGGAGGCCATGGGAGGCTTGTTAGGCACTCCTCTTGCCATATCAGTAGTGGTAACAACTATATCTCCTTCCCCACCCATTTGTCTTAATTTTTATCTTAAAGATGCTTCAACTTTTATTTGGAGTGGGGTTTGAGTTGATGAATACTCTTCCACATCAGAACAGGATCCCTATTCTAGTATCTATCTCTTGGGTGCACTAGTAGCAGGTGGACTCTCTGGTCTTGGCCTTTTGTAAGGGGGGGCATGTTGTATTTTCTATGCTACAACATATCCTACCCTCCTCTACAATGTATATTGGCCTAGAGTAACTATCATCTCGATATTTATTCTTCTCTCCACTTCCACTACTTTATCAGGATATGCTTTAACAAAGGTACCCTTCTTTTAGGTCATAGCTTGCATTATTATAGTAAAACTATTCATTAATATGTTCATTCTAGCCCTACAATACTTCTTAACTTTCAAAGGATTATAATTGGGGTCAAAAGAATTAATGAATTCTAAAACTTTACTGAAGAATATCCATTTTTCTTTTCTAACTTCTTGTTCCAGTAATGAAAAAATATTTCTAATAAAATCTTCAAGGAAGTATACATGTTGTGTAAAAACCTTATCTTTTGTCCTCTCCCTTAGGAGGTCATAGAATCCTTCTAGGTCAATATATCTTGCATGGGATTCTGCCATGTGATATCTATTCAAAAATAGATTAAGATTTCACCATCCTTTTCTTACAAAGACAAAATCACGAGCCACAATGACAATAGGAAAGAAAATGCCTTTACCTTTGCCTGTTATACCTCTTTCTTCAATGGTTCCAAATTTCCACAATAATTCTACAGTTCCTATCTTCAGAGGTACATGGAAAGGTAGAACATGAGGTTTTACTGAAAACCATAACCTCTAATCATAGTAGAAACATTGTATTGGATTGTCTCTCCCCAATTATGATAAACCATAAGTCCCTTAGCATGATCCTTAGGTCTAATTAATTCTAGTAATGGTTGTGGGATCCTTGGACTATCCCCTCTTAGGAGCAATCTAAGCCTTGATGCAAAGTATCTGTCAAATCTAACATAGCTGGCATCCCTAGCTTCCCAAGTCATGTTAGCACTCCATAGCTAAACTGGGATCTTCTCTCCATTCTTTTCTAGTTTTGGCTTCATCTCCTTAGAGAAAAAGGTAACCCCCTTGTAAAGACATATGTGCACCAGTAAGTAACACCAGCAAAAGGGCCTATTCACCTTACATTGAGATATACCCACCAAACCATTATGAATTTCTTCTACAAGGAAAGTAACAAAATCAAGAATGGTGCTCATTCCAAACTACAATTTCTAAGCCATAATAAGAACAATAGAACCTTGGATGTATTCCTTGTCATTCAATCCAAATATGTTACAAAGAGTGAAATATAAATCTTGGGATCTAGGATTAAAATACTTCTTCATTAATGGCTCTAGGGTGTTTGGTGTGACCAAGGCTAGTGACCCAATCTTGACAATATGTTGTTGCCATGACCCTACTCTCAAATATACCCTTTGTGCATCATACCTTGCTTGAAAATCATCCATATCAATAGGATAATGAACTGCATGATTAGGGTTGAATTTAAAAACCTCACTGATTAATGTAGGTGAAACCCTAAAAGGATTTTCTCCAGCATGATTCTTTACAATTCTAGTGATATGGTCATACTTTTTGGCCATATCATGCAATATATCACTATCGAAGAAAACCCTAAGAACAACCAATTTTTTGATATCAAATTCCCAAACAATACTTAGAGGGGTGTCTAGGCTGCATTTAGACAACTATTTTTTAAACAATTCTAACCCTCCTACATAAACCTTGGCATCTCTCAACCAATTGGCCTTATCATAAAAATCGTCACTCACAACCAACCTAGGGTTTTTTGGAATAAGCTCTTTGCCTATTGTTATTTCATTTATAGAGAGTGGAAATTGTTCAATGAAATCATCATGAATAGATCTTTTAAGATAATCCGTGTGACTAGAGAATTCCTTTCATAGAGGTATTTTTGAAAAATTCAATTTTACACAATTCCAATTCCTTGATTTTCAATAGTTATAGACCACTTAGTTGTTGAATTATGCTTCCTTTTCTATGTAAATTGTGTTGTAATTCACTGAAATCTTTGAAGAATTTTGATGCCCTAGCTCTAAATAAACCTTGTGCTCCGAGAATTATTTGCGATTGTGTGGTTTAGTAATGACAAATTTTTAATTTATACCAGGGCATTAAGATCACACAAATTAGTTTTGAGCAGTATTGATTTCCTTTAGCCATTAACTTTATGTTGTGCTTTATATTTGAATTTCATCCTTTGATCTCATAGCATCGGATGACTTTGTTTAAAAAGAAAAATTGTTTTAAAACTTTGAATATCTTGGCAACATGTCAAGGAGGTGCTTAGTCGTATTTTTTAAAGTTTGAGCATTTTGAAAATTTAGGTAAGTGTCAGTCATCAATTCCCTCAAGATTGACAGTCATGAAGATTCACAATATCATGCCAAATAAACTTTTAATATTGTGACCCAACTAGTATTCCACTTCCATACCCTTTTCAAACCTAGCATAAATCAAAAAATACCCTTCACAATTGGTTCCACCTTCCCACATGGTAGATTGGCACCTCCTCACATTGTTTAAGTGTCATGTAACTTCAAATTGTGGGTAAGTGTCAACCTTTGATCTTGTATAGATCAACAATCACAAAAATTGCACCTTTATAACATCCAGTCAGCTAATTTGACCAATACAATATCACCTTTTAAAATAGACATGTTTTGGCAATGGCCATGACAAAGACTTCATTACAGCTTGTGACAAGGGTGGTTCCATAACATTACCATCTACTACATGTCCTATTAGCACTTCCTCACATTATCTAAATATCGATCATTCTCTCAAAGTGTGTAAGTGCCAGCTGTTGATCTTGAAAAGATCAATAGTAGAACAATTTGCATCTTTCAAATGGTGTGAGACACTAGTGATGATTTCATCATGGACATGTGTCATTGAGGTGCATGCCCACATTGTTTAAAGTTCTTGCAACTCAATATTGTGAGAAAGCATTGTCCATTTATCTAGCAAAGATCAATGGTGGGATAGAATTACACGAGGTAGTACTAAGTCAAATACCTTAGCCAATGAATGCATTACACTTGTAGTACTGGTCTATCACATTTGTTAGTAGTAGTAATTCCTTTCAAATAATGTAGTGTTGATATCACCATATGCTAGACGTCAACAAGGCACTTTCCCACTTTGTTTAAAAACCTCTCATCTTCATCTAGTGGGTAAGTGCCAACCATTGATCTTGAAAAGACCAATGGTGGATAAGATGCATACTTGAGAGCTATACATGACATCTCTCTTATCATCACTTCAAACAAGTGTCAACACAACACATGCCTTCTTTGCTTAAACCTCGAGCAACTCCATCTTTTAGTAAAGTGCCAACCGTTGATCTTGAAAAGATCAACAGTGCATCAGAAATAAGAATAGAACAATCCATTAGGAATGAGACCACCAATGAGGTCATAGGAAAATGGAACATATCAGATTTTTACAACAAAAATAGTATTTGTCCTCAGCTAATGCTATGTGGCTTAAAGGCACTTCCCTGCATTATCTAAAAAGCTTGCAACTCCATCTTATGGGTAACTACCATTTGTCAATATTACTAAGATCAATAATTGACAAGAAGTACTCATCTAAGATTGAAAGGTTTCACATTAATGCTTAGGAGACATGACCACAGTTAAGGTAAGCTTGGAAAATAAGAGGTCTATTCGCGAGAAATAATAATAAAATAATCTTTGTAAAAAGAAAACTTAGGTTAAACTTATCCCATACTATTTTGAAATTGAATACCTCTTTCAAAGCTAGGGCACATAATGAGGGTTTTATTTTATCTTTGAAGAATTTTGAACTAGAGTTTTGACTAAGAATTACCAATTTTTCAAAATGACCCTAGGTTTTTTATATTGAGGTACAACATATGGCAAGAGAAAAAAACCAGGCCAATAGTGGCTTTTTCTAGGGACAATGAATACACTAAATTCATATGAGGGCTCAGAATCCCTATGAGAAGCAGACCACAAAATTGACACTCCTTCTAACTTGACAACTCGAGAGAGCGACAATAGTAGAAAAAGAATATACAAGGACTGCACATAGACAGCAAGGATATACTAATATATAGAAAACCCCAAAAACTATTGTTCATGGAGAAAACAAGTTTTTTAGTAGAAATACTTCATCAAGAACTATCCATGAACTAGTAGCTCAAGAATGTTACCTGATAGATCTTTCAATAAATAAGAATCCTCTCCCCATTAGGCTTCAATTAGATACGGACCCAACCATATAGGGTCAAATTTTCCATCTTTTCCTTTATCCTCAATTCTGGCATTCCACATGAGGACTAAATCTTCAAATTCAAATTTCTTACTCACTATCATTTATCATAAAGTATCTTAACTTGTAGTTGCAACTTTTGATTTCTGGGAGATGCTTCCCTCCTAGTCTCAGTCAATCTTACAAGCTTATCCAGTCTTTCCTACATATCATCAATAATATCTTCATCATATTTTTGGACACTATTATAAAATCCCACTAGATTATTTTGAGGCACCCTTGCCTTGATTCCATACATAATATCAAAGGGTGCTACTCCTATAGCCTTTTTTATAGTCACCTTGTCAGCCCATATTGCTAATTGCAATTTAGAGTTCCATGTTTTCTTATTATCATCCAATGTTCTCTTTATCACCTTCAATAAAATTTTATTTGCAGATTCAGCTTGTCCATTTCCTTGTGGATGATATGGAGAAGATGTTGATCTTGTAATGCCAAAATTCTCACAAAATTTGATAAATTCCTCAGATCTAAAACACATTGCATCATCTATCAGAATCCTCTAAGGGCAACCAAATCTAGAAATGATATTATTTAGCAAAAAAATGTTGACAATCTTGCTAGTTGCATTTCTTGCAGGAATTGCCTCCATCCATTTTGTGAAGTAATCAACTACAACCAATATCCATGAATCACTAGTACTAGACTTAGGAGGAACCTCACCTATAAAATCCATTCCCCATTGTTGAAATGATTCTTAAACTTCAACTGGTTTTAATGGAGTGTTTCCTAAAAATTTCTATTTACCTACAAATCTTTGACAGGTGTCACATTTCCTAATCATTATCTGAGCATCTTTGAAGAGAGAAGGCCACCAGAATATAGCTCTCATTACTTTATGTGCAGTGGTCTTGACCATATATTATCCTCCACATATCCTTGAATGCATTTCCTTCAATATTTCTTTTGATTTTTTTTATCAACACATTTCAATAATATTCCTTCAATGTTTCTCCACCATAAATTATTTTGGACAATAATATACCTATTGGCCTGTAACTTAGTATTTCTTTTTTGTTCTCAATCAAATGGGAAGGGGATGCCATATGTTAAAGATAATAAATAACATTAGTATAACATTCATTGTGGTCCATTTCACATAAGCCTAATCTTGGGTTATCGGCTACTATATTGATCTAATTGGAATCTAAGTTGGATTGACCCATAAGCTTGGCTAGTCCTTGACCTCTTACCAATTTAATGATCTAAATTTCAATATTAAATTCTTGGATCCTATTGATCCATCTATATCTTCTACCTAAGACTTCTTGCTGAGAAAATATGTCCTTGACAGCTACACTAGGTACAAAAAGCAATAACAATGGCATCTACCAAATAACACCTAAAAGCCTTGATAGCTTTCACCAAGGCATATATTTTCTTCTCATTTATTTTATACTTCAAATCAATAGGCTATAATGACTTACTAAGAAAAGAAAAAGGTTATTCAAATCCTTCCTCATTTTTCTATAACAACACTACAGCTACAATACATGGAAAGATGCAAAAGAGAATATGTGCATTGGTTTTATGTAATCTAGGGTTCTAAGCGCTGGAGAATTTTTTATAGTAGCTTTAATATCTTGAAATTCCTATGAAGTTTTACCATCCCAATTGATAGTGGCTCCTTTATTAAGCATTTTTGAAATGGGCCTACTAATTTCTGAAAATTTGTGACAAATCTCCTTAGGAAGTTTACTTGCCCAAAGAAAGTTTGTATTCCTTTCACATTTTTTTTGTTTAGGAACCTTGACAATGGTTGTCACTCTTTTAGGATATTTCTTTACTCTATCCTTTTATACTATGTGTGCCATTAACTTTCCTTTAGTTAGCCCAAATGAACACTTCTTTTGATTTAAGGACACCCCATATTCCAAGGCTTTGATAAAAATCTTTCTAGATGGATACAATGATCACTAGGTTTCTTGGAATATGTTGTAAGGTAATCTTGGTATACTACCATAAATTTATCAATATACTCATGGAATGCAACATCCATAGCTCTTTGTAAGGTAGCACTTGCAATAATTAAACCAAATGGCATCCTCACATATACATAAGTTCCCCATGGAGTTGTAAAAGCTATCTTAAATCAAATTCAATTTCTTTCAGAAGGACCCGATTATATCCTAAAATTCCATCCATCATGGACATTAACTAAAACCTAGTTACCTATTGCAACATAGCTTCCATATTTGGTAGTCCATAATTATCCTTTAGGGATGCAATATTCAAATTTATGAAGTCTACACATAATCTTATGTCTCCATTCTTTTTTGGATAGGTACTAAATTTGAAACCTAGGTGGAATGTCTAATTGACTTACTTATCCCTCCACACGTTAACTTCATCAACTCTTCTTGCATTTTGGGGGTTACAGTGGGATCTACTGGTCTCTGCTTCTATCTAAAAGGTTTTACATTATCTTTTAGTGGTATTACATGTTGAAACAAATCTTCCCTATAAGCTTTAAGGTCATCATATGACCATGTAAAAATGCATATATACTTCCTTAGCAAGTCAATTAGTGGTTTTCTAATTTCAGTAGGAAAATTTTGGCCATTATAAACTTTCTTGGGAGCCTTAGTAGTACCAAGATTTATTTCTTCTAATTCTTGAGGCTTAGGGTCCCTAATTCTAGGATTTACTCTATCTTGATTATCAAAAATATTCTCCAAGACCACTAAACCCTTAGGTACCTTGTTGATTTTCAACTGCATAATCTCCTGGCCAAATATAGTTTCCTTATCATTAATGGTTTCGATTAGATCACTGCAATCCATTTCTTGACCATAGTACTTATCTTCACTTATCATGAAGTTTAAAATATCTTTGTCATCTTCAAAAACTTGCCAATTTTCAACATTTTTAGGTATTGAAGGCCTATTTTGAACTTCCATTTGTGATATTCCTACAAATGACATTTCCTTAGGCTTAATTGCTACATTTGCTAGTAAGTCTACTATTTTATTCTGACTCCAGTCTCTCCATGAAATACGAAATGCATCAAAAAACTCTAGTTTATCCTAGACTACATTTCTATATTGTTTCAACCTTTTATTTTTTAAAGCATAAGTTTCCTTTATTTGTGAGATAACCAATTCAGAATCACCAATGACATGTAACTTTTTGATTCCATGATGGGTTGAAACTTTTAGTCTTAACAACAAGGTTTCATACTCTACTATATTGTTGGTACAAGAAAAGTTCAAAGTGAAAGAATGTCTAAATCTATTCTTCTTAGGAGAGACAAAAACTACCCTTGCCCCTAAACCTTCTTTGGAACTAGCCCCATCAAAATACATGGTCCAAAAAACTGGTGAATCCATACAACATTCCACTTCATGTTCAATCACAGTAGGAAATTTCTCTACTTCTGAATGATCAACTTTACCCTAAAACCATTTACACCAGTGTCCATAAAGCAAGTTGAATCCTTATTAATTCCTTCTCCTAGAATCTTGTTCCCTATCAATCCTAACTACCTTATCACCTATATGGAAATTTTCATAAGATAAATCACACTATAGGATACATCCCATACTAGCACTCTATTTCCTAGAAAGCAACATCCCATAATGTGGAGGAATGTCAACCATATGGACTAACCTGGTAAATTCTGCCTTAGGACATGTAGCTAGTTTGAATGGTAATGCATTGATACTGCCTATAATTGGGATTTCTCTAGCATCCATACTTATACATCTACCTGGCTTGGTATCTAAGTTCAAACCTAGAGCTTCCATGACTTTAAATTGCATAATCGTGTTAGATGCTCCTGAGTCTATCATGCAATTTTTTAGGGTTTTTCCTTTTATGATCAAATTGAGAAAAAATGAGTCAATATATTCAATGTAGGCTACTAATGAGTCATCCAAGAACATTTCATGGATTTGGGATATGTTAGATTGTGGTGACTGATCAGGAAAGTACTGTACATACTTCATAAATAGTGGTAGCCGACATATTATGGCCGACATATGGCCGACATGTTATAACCCTAAAGCGGTTTAATACTTGTATAAAAAGGGCTTAGGGTTGGGTATTTTTGATATGTGGTGATACGAAATTGGTTCTTGCGGCGGTATTGAGCTGTAAGGGATTACGGATTGTAATCAGGTTGTAATCACTGGATTGTAATAAGATCGGACTTGCTGTTTGGTGGACGTAGCCCAGGGATTGGGTGAACCACGTTAAATCTTGGTGCCTTGTGTTCATTTCTGTGTGTTCTATTATTTTCTGTTATTGGTTATATTTGCATGTAGTTTTTATTTCTGTCCGTGGTTTATCCTAACAAGTGGTATCAGAGCCTAGTTGTTTCTCAGTTATCCTCTGCAGGAAAGTCTCACGGTTAAGTGGGAGTCTCACGGTTGAGTGGGAGCAATGGCAGATGATGGTAAGCTGAGGGTTGATAGGTTTAATGGGCAGAACTTCCAGTTATGGAAGATGCAAATGGAAGACTATTTATATCAGAAGGATTTGTGGAAGCCGTTGGAAGGAAAAGCCAAGAATCAGGGAACTATGTCAGAGGCTGAATGGGATCTTTTGGATAGAAAGGCACTCGGAAGCATTCGGTTATGCTTGGCACCATCAGTGGCATTTAATATTACAAAAGCAAAGACGACAGAAGATTTGATGAAAACCCTAGCGACACTGTATGAAAAGCCCTCCGCTTCAAATAAGGTATTTCTCATGAAGCGTTTATTTAATATGAAAATGGCAGAAGGTGGATCTGTTGCAGATCATTTAAATGAGTTTAATACTATTACTAGTCAATTATCTTCTGTGGGTATCAATTTTGATGAAGAAATTAGGGCTCTCTTGATTTTGTGTTCTTTGCCTGAAAGCTGGAATGGCTTGGTAATGGCAGTGAGTAATTCTGTTCCTGGATCTAGTACCCTAAAATATGATGATGTGATCGGTGTTATTTTAAGTGAGGAAACTCGTAGAAAATCCTCAGGTGGATCTACATCAGGAAGTGCTTTAAATGCACAAAGCAGGGGCAGAACAACTGAAAGAGGAAGTAACTCTGGAAATCGTGGGAAATCAAGAGGAAAGTCAAAGGGGAGGAGGTCTCAATCGAGAGGACCAAATGATTGCTGGTACTGTGGGAAACCAAGGCACAAAAAGAAAGATTGCTGGACTCGAAAGAAAAATGAAGGAGATAAATCAGATGGAGACAAAGAGGCAAATGTGGTAAGTAACAAATCCGAAGAGGATGCTTTGCTTCTGTCTTTAGAGAGTGTTGATGATTCATGGGTTTTAGATTCTGGTGCTTCTTTTCATGCTACACCTCATAGAGGTTATTTCATTGATTATGTCCAAGGGGATTTTGGGCTTGTTTATTTGGGGGATAATGAACCCTGTCAGATTGTTGGAAAGGGAAAAATTAAGATTAAGTTGCAGAATGGGAATCATTGGCTACTACATGAGGTAAGACATGTTCCAAAACTAAGTAGAAATTTAATTTCAGTAGGGCAACTCGGTGATGAGGGTTGTGTAGTTACTTTTAATGATAAAAATTGGAAGGTTTCAAAAGGTTCCCTTGTAGTAGCAAAAGGTGTGAAAGTAGGCACCTTATATCTTTGTACAGGTCATATTGTTCCTTCTACTTTGATTGTTTCAGAGAAAAATGAATATTCAGGAACAATTACTGCAAATGAGCAGGGAGAACAAATAGCTGCTGTGGATTCTGATACAGCGCTGTGGCACAATAGACTTGGGCACATGAGTGAGAAAGGTATGAAAGTACTTCATTCAAGGAAAGTTTTACCAGGTCTAAAATGTGTGAATATGGATTTCTGTGAAAGTTGTGTGTATGGAAAACAAAAGAGAGTGAGTTTTGTAAAGACAGGGAAGGAAAACAAAAAGGAGAAATTAGAGCTTGTGCATACAGATGTATGGGGACCGGCTCAGGTATCTTCCCTTGGTGGCTCTCATTATTATGTTACATTTATTGATGACGCAACTAGAAAAGTATGGGTTTATTTCCTTAAACAGAAATCTGATGTATTTCAAACTTTTAAGAAATGGAAATGCTTGGTTGAAAATGAGACTGGTAAGAAATTAAAATGTCTCAGATCTGATAATGGTGGTGAGTATTGCAGTCATGAATTTGAAGATTATTGCTCCACTAATGGTATTCGTAGACAAAAAACTGTTCCAAGGACTCCACAGGAAAATGGAGTGGCTGAACGCATGAACAGGACTATAATGGAGCGCGCAAGGAGCATGAGGTTGCATGCTGGGTTGCCCTTACACATGTGGGTGGAGGCTGTCAATACTGCAGTATATTTGATTAATAGAGGTCCCTCTACTCCTTTGGGCTGTGGTATTCCAGAGGAAGCATGGACTGGCAAGAAGGTGAGTTATTCTTTTCTCAAGACCTTCGGTTGTGAAGCTTTTGCTCATATAGACTCTGAAAATAGAACCAAGCTAGAAGCTAAATCAAAGAAATGTGTCTTTGTTGGATATGGAATTAATGAATTTGGTTATAGGCTTTGGGATTTTGAAAATCATAAAATTATAAGAAGCCGGGATGTCATATTCAATGAAAAAGTGTTGTACAAAGATCTGTTGCAGCAACATGAGAAGAAAGAAGATGATTATGTAGTGCTGGATGATACTCCAAAAGCTGATGTTCCAGCCATTCCTCATGATGTGCAACAACCGCAACAACAAATACCACATACACCAGTGAATGTTAGACGGTCAACAAGGCCAATTAGACCTCCACAAAGGTTTTCTCCCTCTTTGTATTCTATTTTACTTACTGATGCTGGTGAACCTGAAAGTTATGATGAAGCTGTGCAGGTGGATACTAAGATTCAGTGGGAGTCTGCAATGAAAGATGAAATGGACTCTTTGCTGAAAAATAAGACATGGGATTTGTGCAAGTTGCCTGCAGGTAAAAAGGTTTTACAGAATAAATGGGTTTACAGGTTGAAAGAAGAGGAAGGAGGTAAGAAAAGATTTAAGGCCAGGTTAGTTGTAAAAGGATTTGCACAGAAAAAAGGAATTGATTTTGATGAAATATTTTCTCCTATTGTTAAAATGACTTCTATTCGTACTGTTTTAAGTCTTGTGGCTACTGAAGATTTGCATTTAGAGTAGATGGATGTTAAAACAGCCTTTCTTCATGGTGATTTGGATGAAGAAATATATATGGCTCAGCCACAGGGTTTTGAGGTCAAAGGTAAGGAGAACTTAGTGTGCAAATTGAAGAAAAGTTTATATGGCCTGAAGCAAGCACCTCGGCAATGGTATCTGAAATTTGACAGTTTTATGCATGCGCATGGATATAACAGGTGTCATTCAGATTACTATGTTTATTTTAAGAGGTTGGATGATGATAGCTACATTATTTTATGTCTATATGTTGATGATATGCTTATAGCTGGGTCTAACATGCATCATATTAAGGGGCTAAAACGCCAATTAGCACATGCATTTGCTATGAAGGATTTGGGGGCAGCAAAACAAATCTTTGGTATTAAGATTTGCAGAGATAGGAAGAATAGAACATTGACGCTATCTCAAGATGATTATGTTGAGAAGGTGTTGCAATGTTTCTCTATGGAGAATGCTAAAGCTGTCAGCACACCTTTACCTGGTCATTTGAAATTGACTAAGGAGATGTGTCCCAAGACACAGGAAGAGGAGGATAAGATGTCCAAGGTACCCTATGCTTCAGCTGTAGGAAGTTTGATGTATTCTATGGTATGCACTAGGCCAGATATTGCACATGCAGTGGGAGTCGTTAGCAGGTATATGAGTCATCCAGGTTTTGAGCATTGGAATGCTGTCAAGTGGATTCTCAGATATTTGAGAGGAACATCCAATAAATGTTTACACTTTGGGGGCTCTACTACTGATTTACAGGGCTATGTTGACTCAGATTTGGCTGGGGATATTGATACCAGGCGGAGTACTACAGGTTATGTCTTTACTGTTGGTGGGGCAGCCGTGAGCTGGGTTTCTAGGCTACAGAAGATTAATGCTCTCTCCACTACAGAGGCAGAGTATTTTGCTGCTACAGAGGCCGCCAAAGAGATGATATGGCTTCAGTTCTTCTTGGAAGAATTGGGACATCCTCAGAAGGATAATTTTTTGTTCACAGATAGTCAGAGTGCCATTCATCTTGCTAAGAATTCAGCTCTGCATTCTAAGACCAAACACATATAGTTGCGGTACCATTTCATTCGGTCAGTTTTGGAGGATGGACAGTTAAAGCTGGAGAAGATACATACCAATGAAAATCCAGCAGATATGTTAACAAAGGTTGTCACAAGGGAGAAGCTGAACTCCTCTTCAGCTTTAGTTGGTCTTTTAGACTAAATGTGAATAAAAGAACAACAGAGTCCAAGGTGGTTTGATCTAGTGGGAGCCCCATGCAGTAGTTGTATTGCTACAGGATCAGTCTCCAAGTGGGAGATTGTTGTTTAGTGTGGAGCCTGATCAGTCCCCAAGTGGGAGATTGTTAGATTGTGGTGACTGATCAGGAAAGTACTGTACATACTTCATAAATAGTGGGGTTCGGGGCATCGCCCCGAAAAAAAATTTTTTTGGAAGTAGCTGACATCGACATGGTAGCCGACATATTATGGCCGACATATGGCCGACATGTTATAACCCTAAAGCGGTTTAATACTTGTATAAAAAGGGCTTAGGGTTGGGTATTTTTGATATGTGGTGATACGAAATTGGTTCTTGCGGCGGTATTGAGCTGTAAGGGATTACGGATTGTAATCAGGTTGTAATCACTGGATTGTAATAAGATCGGACTTGCTGTTTGGTGGACGTAGCCCAGGGATTGGGTGAACCACGTTAAATCTTGGTGCCTTGTGTTCATTTCTATGTGTTCTATTATTTTCTGTTATTGGTTATATTTGCATGTAGTTTTTATTTCTGTCCGTGGTTTATCCTAACAGGATATAATACCACTATCTTCAGTTATTACTGGGGTTTGTTGGATGACATTTTGGTTAGCAATATTATTATTATTTCCTATCCCACCCAATCATGACAAAGCCTTACTCGTGTGCTCATCAATTCTAAATAAATCAGAAAAAAGTACTTTGACAGTAATTTGACACAACATAGATATGATATCAATAGGTTTAACTATAGTGGGGTGGAATTCCTTTGAACAGTAGGCATTATCATTGGTTTCATAAAGTTAGACCCTGATGTCTTCTCTTGTACAATTGTCTTTACCGAATCATTTATTTGGAACTAAACTTTCCTTTTAGGCTCCCACTACTTGGCCTTACTATATTTAGCCCTTGTTGTGTCTTCCTGAGTTTTCTTGCTATCATCCTTCATCTTGTGTGTAATATCCTTGATGAATATACTAGAAGATTTTCCAACATCATTTCCAGTTGTCCTATTCCTCAAATTATAGTCATTGTGCACTTGAGAAATCATTTCTACAATGATTTTGTCAATCACTTCTATGGAAGGCATTCTCAAATTTATACTTTCAATATTAGAGGATATATTACATACTTTGTCCTTATCATAACTTTCATCATCTGAGAACACTTGCTAATGGTGTAACTAATAGACAATTCTTTGATCTACAACATCATTTTCAGGCTCTTCCAAATCACAATCCATACAATCATCAAATATGCTTACCGTGTTGCAAGTTATATCATCATGGCTTTTTTCTTCTTCCTCTTCTTCATGTTGTGTACTCTGATATGAAGAAAAAGACTAAGAAACTACACAATAATAAGTAGAATGAGGCGATTGACATATAATGCACCATGGTACATCATCATTCATATTAATGGTGTTTCTTTACAAAGGATTTGGTGTACCCTTATCCTTTACATTCAGGATTTGATTAGGAATGGGTTTTCCATCTTTCCACTAAGTGGTATAAGGGTAATTTTGCATCCTTGGCTATCTGTTAAAATGGCTATTGTTCACAAGGGCCTTGTCAATAAAATTAGGTTTATGAGGGCTAAAATTTGGTGGATTCATCTTTCTTAATAAATCTAGTACTTGACTTATTGTAGCTTCTTCAGGTTTCTTATTCACAATAGACTTATCATTGTCTCTTTTATTATTCTTAGGGTTGAACAAATTTTGACCATCCCTTCTACCTAGCTTACTAGATGCCTTTCTATTATTTTCAATATTTATTGCAAACTCAAAAGAATCCCTTAAGGTTTTAGGTTATTTATCCCTTAATTGATAAGCCATATTGCTATCAAAAGCATTAAATTACATTGTAAGGCATACATCCTCATTCATTCTCATGACCTAAAACAACATGTACATTCCCTTATGAAATCTTACATTAAAATCAATTGTGGACTCATTAGGGTCCTTCTTGATATTATTGAGATCATTTAACATAAACTAGCATTAGTGTTGTCACCATATTGTTCTTTGAACAATTTCTCCATGTAACTCCAAGAATTGATGCAATCATCTGGTAATATCCTAAACCAATCCCTACCATCTTCTATTAATGAATGTACAAAAAATTTCATCACCACATCTTCATGCTCAACTTCAAAGTCATTCAACATGTCTACAAAGACTCTCAAGTATTCCTCTGCAGTGACATCATTGTTTCCAAAGAACTTAACAACTTTATCTCTTAGATCAAAAGATATGGGATGAGTGAAACCAGGAATCCTAATATTTGTCTAAAAAAATTCATATATATATATATATATATATATTCTTCTTCTAAAAATTGGCAGCATTGGATGTACTCACTATATTAGCCTAATTATAAACAACATTTTGATATGGTTGTATTTGGACAAAGGGGATTTGAATGCTTGTAGTGGATGGAGACATAGGGGTGGATTGAGACATGGCCTGGTTAGATATTACTGGGCCACAAGTAGGTATAGAAGTTGTAGTTTGAGTAGACAAGTTGGGCCAAGAAACTAAAGTAGAATTGGATTTGATAAATTGAATCTTCCTCCTAGTTTCTGCTGCTTGTGCTTCATTCTCAACCTTTTCAAGCTCCTTTTCCAAATCTTCTTGCTCTTTCCTAGCCTTTTCTAAGTCAAGATCCAGTTTAGACATGGAAGGGCTTACAAATTTTCTTGGTAAAGCTTGGGGTTCATTTATTTGGGTTCCTATAGGTTTCCTTTTCCCTTATCTATTATTTTCACAATAGGTTATATGGGATCTACTTGGACAAGCTGATAAGCTTGTATTTGAGAAATAGCAGGTTCTTGCCTTTGGTTCATGAGTTCTTCTTGTTTTATAAAATTATCTCTCAAACTATCTATATCCCCAAACACATCAGCATGAAGGACTCAGGTCCTTTCTTCTAGCTTCTTATTCTATTCTTTCAAAGTAACCATTCTTCTAAGTGGGTTATCTCTTTCAATAATAGCATTCGCAGGGGCTTTCTCTCTTTCTTTCTCCAAATGAATATGTTTGGCCTACTCTTCGGCAACCCATTTCTTCAATACTTATATCTCTAAACATACTTCCTTAGGATCTATACAAGTTACTTCTGAATCAATAGGATCATCAAGATCTATAAGATTTTTTTCCACAAATGGGATTGATCTGTGATCTTTCATAACATTCCCATACCCTAACCTATGGTTCATCTCTGATCTATGGGACATATCTCCTACTAAGGAAACATTCTTATCATGATAAACATGATCTTCTTTCATTAGGGTGCAAAGTATTCCATCCAAAAGCCTTGTAGTTTCTAATTCAAAACTTAATAAAGAGGATTCCCTTCCCACCACTGGTTGTAATTGATGGTATACTGACATGTTATCCTTGGGTTTCCAGGTGGGATTTGAATCTTCTTTATTTTTTCTCTGATTCTTCTTACCACCCTGAGATAGATCAGTATATAAGGGTACATCAAGATTGGCCCTTGTGTAAGCTCTTGTATTCTTCCTTTTATCAGTCATTAAGAGGGAATTTCTTATTAAATAAGCACTAGCTCCAAAACCTTAACTAAGTCACCACCCTATTCTAGGGAATAGATGATAATAAAATAGCTTTTGACTTCAAGGGTAAGATACAAGGAAATACTAAATAACTTTGCAATATAGAGGAACCAATTAAAAAAATAGATGACTACAAATATTGCCTGACAGATAAGACACTTTATAAAAGATGTATACATCATTGTATGTTTTTGGTACTTATTTTTTTTCTCCTTTTTTAAGTTCTCAAGGTTTGTCACTAAAGTAACCCTCTTTAACCATGAGCAATACTGAACAATTTGATAGACATGTATAGACCAAGACCAAAAAAACTAGAGTATGTTTCACACAAACATGTGTGTTAAGCAATTCCCCATTAGAGTCACCATTTTGTTGGAGTTTTTCAACTATTAAAAAGCCAAACACTTAATGCCAAGATAATGAAACTCACAAAATCTAACAATCAGCTACTTCCTATTAACAATTTATATGTGCTTCTTATTTGGAGCCAACTTCAACAAAATCAAGACTAATTTTCTACTCTTTAGGCTCTACAAAACCAAGGTGTGTGTACCTAAGGGATGAAAGATTTTCAATATAACATCAAACCTATACACATCCCTTAAAAGTAGATTTGGTCACAATTCTTCTTAGGTTTACACATAATTCTAACAATAGCAGCTTGCTCAAACTCAAGAGTTAGGTGCAAACAAGTGCTAACCACCATTGACAATCATTCAAAGAATAAATCAAAATGGATTTTGGAATTAAGTTTAATGATTCTCTATGATCTTTCCTTATGCAAACTAAAATAATCAGATCAGTGCCTAATCTATTGGGATTCAGAGTATATTCTATTTCTAGATCTGAATGATTGCATTACAATCAATATTATCAACAATTCTTACTAGAACTCATTCTTATAGACATCCCTTCTATTATCAAGGTGATTCTATCAATTTCACTTAAGCATTTACTTAATTATTTGAATTAAAAGCAATAGAAATTGACATATAATCTAATTTAATTGCATTCAATTGAATAAGACTTGCTCATACAACTTCAAGGCAACTAGATAATAAAATGGAGACAAGATTCAACCAAAAAAAGATGTGGTCACAACTCTTCTTTGCATTAATTTCAATTGAAAAATTTGCATACAATTGACTAAAACTAAGAATAACTCAAGACCAAGAATCTAGATCCTATTACGCTGATACATTCTCATAAATTTGTAGAGAAAATATCATAATGTATAGACAAAAAAAACTACACCAAATAGACTTAGTAAAGACTTAAAAAGACAATAATTCAGACCCTTTCTCTAGCCTTGGAATCTCACTTATATAGTGTGAGATGCAACAAGCTTCAGGCATATAGAACTAATAGCTGTCCTTTTGACAAAAGATATTTACATTTTGTAGTTGTCACAAAAATAAAAAACTGTATGTAACAAAAAAACTTTACATCAAAATATTCTTTAGGTGGGCCACTTTTCTTTTACACTTCCAAAACTGTGAATTCCATGATTAATTATTTTTCTATTCCGACTCCTCAAAGTATGTGCCTATCAAGCTTGCTAGTGATGTGTCTTGTTCTAATACTTGCAAGTTAACCTCAACTTGGGAGTTTTCACTGTATTTATCATGAACTATTAGAGTAATAGTTTCTTTCGAATCCTCATCTACCTCATCATCTTTTTCCACCTATTCCAAAGAAAAAAGTTCTTCTTTTGATTTGTTGAAAATATTGTCATCAAGCCAATCAAAATTTAAGACCTCCCTCTACTTTTCTATCACAAAATTTCAAAAATTTTCAATTCCAACAAACTCTTTTCTAATGGTATTGTAGAATAATTGTACTTTTACAAGTTCTTCATTGGTTATTAGCCACAATACATGCCCTATTTCATTTATGACATTGTTCATTCTTTGGCATAACAATTCATCTAATTCTTTTCCCCATTCATCCCTTTCTTTTAATTTGTCAACATTTTTCAATGCACTAGTGAAGAGATCAAACTTTTTGGTCATATTCTTTGGACAAAAAAATTATTATCCTTTTCTATAAAAAAAAATCTTTTTGCATCAAAATCTTTCAAATTACTAAGTACATCAAAAATATTCTCTATTTGATGACAAGATAACTAGATGATAGAGATACACATGAAAGTGACATAATTATCTCTCTCACTCCACTTTTGAACAATGGGTTTTAATGTGTCTTCATCTCTCTTCATCTCATCTAAGATATCTAGAATTCCTAATAACTAGTTATAAAATGTTGGCCAATCAACTTTATCTACTAAAAACAAAATAGTTTTCCTCAAATTCTCTTCATATTGGTTATTCAATTCTACATGCATTTCCTACAATTTATTCTTTTCCTCTTCAAATTTTTCCACAATATAGAATTTAAGCCTCTATTGAGTATCTATTAATTCAACAATGGGAGTGGACTTAAATGGCTCAATTTTGGGACAAGGATATACAATTCTTGGCCTACTGGATTCTCCCATTTTCCTCTTTCCAAATTTTTTATCCATTTGGGATATTTGATTTTCTAGTAATTGTATATTTTTTCCTCTTTTCTCATATGCCTTAAGTATTTCTTCAAACATGGCATTGAGTTCTAAGAATCTACTTTTTTCTTTCCCAGCCACCACATCCCCAAACTCTAACATTTCTTTAGCCATTCTTGTAACTTGTTGACTACCCACTTCATCAGCCCTATATACTATAAGAGCACTAGTATGTTGTGCACTTGAAATTTCTTGCATTCTGGTCTTGTTTCTTTTTTCAATTGACCATATGACCAAGGCTTGATGATCATTACTAAACTTTATCCCCTTATGTGCTCATAATATCTCTTCCTCTATTTTATACTGCACATCCCTTTCTTTTCTGATAGAATCAAAAATCATAGCATGAGCTATGTCCCACTTAGGAAAAACCAAGACTCTTGACTCCTTAACCAATTTCTTCTAGCCTCAAGTGTTAACTGGGCAAAATCCTCCAAGAATTTAGCTTTCACCTCTTCCTCAATGTCAAAGTTAGATTTATTTGGCTGCTCTACCTTTATCTTTTTACATTTTTTTCTCAAAATTTCCTATGTTTCTCCTCCACAAAAAAATTGTGTATAAGCCCTAGATCTAACAAAAATTTCATCATCTATGATCTTTTGAGAAGCATGAGATATAATAGTATCTATCTCCTTAGCTTTGTAATCAGCAATGGTGAGGTCAAAGGAGGGAATAGGAGGCTCCTTAGGCACTCCTCTTTCCATATCAATAGTGGTAACAACTATATCTCCTTCCACACCCATTTTTCTTAATTTTTTCTTTTAAAGAAGCTTCAAACATCTATATGCCTTACTTTTGCATGAGTATCCAAAGAATATACCTTCATCACCTTTCACATCAAATTTTCCTTTTCTAGATTCTTTCAAAATGTAACATTTACTTCCAAATACTTTAAGGTAACCTACATTAGGTTTATAGCCATACCATAACTCATAGGGGGTTTTGAATGAGTCTTTCTTCAGCTGTACTCGGTTCAGGGTATAAACTATAGTGCTAATAGCTTCCTTCTAGTATTTGATAGCAATGCTCTTTTCAATCATTAATGTTCTTGCACAATCCATGATGGATTTGTTCCTTCTTTCAGCTATTCCATTTTGCTAGGGTGTTCCAAGGGCTGATACCTATCTTTTGATTCCTCTTTCAATGCAAAAGTTATTAAACTCATGTGAAATGAATTCTCCACCTCTGTCTGACCTCAAGCATTTTAATCTTTTCCCTATTTCCTTTTCTTCTCTGGCCAAGTACCATTTGAACTTTTCAAATGCTTCTGATTTATTTCTTAGATACATGACTATCATCATTCTTGAGTAATCATCAACAAAAAGAATGAAGAAATTTTCTCTAGTATAGCTTTCAATTCCAATGGGTCCACATAAATCAGTATGCACAATTTCTAATATATCTCCAGACTGATAGTTTTTACTTTTAAAACTAGTCTTTCCCATTTTTCCAATCTAACAATTTTTGCATAGACTGACCTCAGGTTTCTTTATGTTAGGAATGCCTCTAACTTTCTTGAATTTGCTTATCTTTACTAGATTATAAAAGTTCACATGACACAACCTTTTATGCCATAACCAACTTTCTTCTACTTGAGCAATGAAACATGAACATTCACCTAGTTCAAGATAGAACAATTTACCTTTAGTTTGAGTACCTGATCCAATCAGCTTTTCTTTGCCATCTAGTAGTCTTGCTTTACCATGCATGAATTATACTTTGAATCCATTATTGAGTAGTTGTACCACACTTAACAAATTATGCTTTAGTCCTTCTACACAAGAGGTATTATCACATATAAGTTCCTTGGTTAGAGAGATTCTTCCTCTTCCTTTTATACGACAAGGTCCATTGTTACCAAATCTTACACTGCCACCATCATAGTCTTCAAAGTATTCAAACTTAGTTTTGTCACCAGTCATGTGATGAGAACAACCACTATCTATGATCCATGTATCATTTTTTCTCATATGAGAAATGAGTGCCATTTCCTCATCATTATCAGATTCATCTTTCACAACAATGTAGACAAATTCATCTTCTTCTTCATCATTAGAATCATTAGAATCTTTAGCCATAAAACATGTTTTCTTACCTTTATCCTCGAATGATTTGAAATTTTTCTTGCCATTCCATTTCTGATCTTTCTTCACATCTTTATTCTGCTTGTTTGGACACCTAGTAGCAACATGACCAACTTCTTCACATGAAAAATAGATTAGGGGTACTTTACCTTTGTATTTTCCTCTGCCTCTAGAATATTTCCTAGCTAGAAGGGCTTCAATTACTTCAAGATCACTGTTTGAACTTTGGTTTGATTCATCTTCACTTTCTGACTGGGATTTCTTATTGCCTTTCTCCTTGAGTGAAAGTTTGGCTTCAAACGTTGATTCAATGTTCTTGGAAGCTGGAACACAGTTATCAAAGTTGTCTAGTTCAAATGCAGTCAATCTTCCAACTATAGCCTCTAGATTTATCTTATGATTTGCTTCACATCTTCTTTCTTGAATTGCAGAAACTCTGATTGCATAAATGAGAAGTAGAGTTCTGAGAACTTTACTTATAATTTTCTCTTCCTTGATATCTCCTCCAGATGCTTTGATTGCACTGACACATGCTTTGACTCTTTCAACATATTTTGCAATGTTTTCATCCTCTCTCATCCTCATTTGATCAAATTGTCCTCTCAGACTTTCTGCTTTGGCTCTTCTAACATTATCATCTCCTCCATAGATCTCTTTTAGCTTTTCCCACATTTTGAAAGCAAATTTGTAGTCCTTGATATCATCAAATTCTTCATAACTTAGAGCAGATGCTATATCTATCATCATAATATTGTGGGTCTTCTTTTTAGCAATATCATTGATAGATAGTGTACTAGCTAGTTTTGCATATTTTTCATCAAGGTGTTTTAGTCTTGTATCTCCAATAGAAGCTAGATGAAGTCTCATCAACCCTTGCCATGCTGAGAAGTGATCCCTATTAAGTCTTGGAATTTCCCTCTTATAAGACATCCTGATCTTTAGCTTAGATCCTTGAAATCTTATCCTACAAGCACCAAGAGCTCTGATACCAATTGTTGGAAATAGAGATGGAGTAACTGAGAGGGGAGGGGTGAATCAGTTACCACAAAAATAAATCCACAGATCCTTAGATGTCTTAAAATATAGTTGTTGCTGATAGTCAGTAACCACACAAATAAATGCTAAAACTTGATAGATGTTCTGTTTAACTTATTAAGCATTTAAAGTGATTAACATGCATGCATAAAGAAATAACATGAACACAAGAGACACCAGATTTAATGTGGAAACCCAATTTGGGAAAAACCACCAAGTAACTAGTTACCAATTTTCACTCTTCTGAAGTGAGCCCTATCAGGAGACAACCCTGTTAAAGGTTACAAAACAAACTGTGAGGTGTGACCATGTAAGAGGATTTAATCACCCCGTTAGGAGTGGCCTTGTCAGAGTTCTTTAGAACAATTCAACTGACTATCACCTTGTTAGAGGATTTACAAAATGGTTGTTAAACCAACTCTATTAAGAGATTTTTAATCACTATTACAATGATTAGAAAACAACAATGAAGTGATCTAAAATATATGCAACTTATCTTTGCTAAATACATATCTCTGTTCTACTTCACTAGATCCTCACTGATCGAATACAACTTTGTAGCTCCATAAGCATATCTAATCCTTCTTCAACATTTTCTCATATATTCAATATTCGCTCATTCCATATCCATATATTCGAACTCTTATGCATCCAAACTCTTACTTCTTATGAATTCACAACTTGACCTTTCATATATACCTTACAGATTGTCAAGTCAGCTCAATTACAAGTTACAACAATTGAAAAGCATTAAATCAGTCGGCTGCAAACATTGCATAAAACAATTAAACTTGATTCTTTAGAACCATAAAGTTCTTCATTGCCTGACCCAGCTTGGTGACCACTACTCCAGAATAGTTTCCCTAGTGTTAACTAAGTGAGGCTTGGTAAACATTGCAAACCTTGCAACTTCCTTCAGAGATCGAGTTAACTGCAACTTCCTTCAGAGACCGAGTTAACTCGATAAACACTGACCTTCCTTTGCTTACCAAGTGAGCTCATTTAAAGCTAACTTTCTCTTCGATGACCGAGTGAACTTGGTAGTTATTGACTTTCCCTTTGTTAACCTTGGGAGCTTGGTTAACACTAACTTTCTGCTACAAAATCCTTTGATGATCGAGTGAGCTTGGTAAGAGCTAACTTTCTATGTAATGTTCAGGAACACTCGGTAGTCACTATAAATATCTTTGTTGACCATCTGAGCTCGATAGACTCTGTTTGATGGCTGATATGACATTTGTGTAACATCAAAGATAGTACACAATTAACAATTGTATCCAACAATTATGACTGACCGAAGTCCCTTAACATGGTTCTTAGGTCTAATTAATTTTAGTAAAGGTTGTGGGATTCTTGAACTATCTCCTCTTAGGAGAAATCTGAGCCTTAATGCAAAGTATCTGTCAAATCTAACATAGCTAGAATCCCTAGCTTCCCAAGTCATGTCAGTACTCCATAGTTGAACTAGGAGCTTCTCTCCATTCTTTTCTAGTTTTAGCTTCATCTCCTTAGAGAAAAATCTAACCCCATTATAAAGACATATGTGCATCAACAAGGAATAGTAGCAAAAGGGCTTGTTCATCTTACCTTTAGATATATCCACCAAATGATTATGAATTTCTTCTGCAAGGAAAGTAACAAAATCAAGAATGGTGCTCATTCCAAACTACAATGTCTAAGACATAATAAGAACAATAGAACTTGGGATGTATTTGTCCTCATCCATTCAAAATATCTTGCAAAGAGTGAAATATAAAGCTTGGGGTCTAGGATTAAAATACTTCTTCATTAATGGCTCTGTGGTGTTTGGTGTGACCAAGGGTAGCAACCCAATGTTGACAATATGTTGTTGCAATGGCCCCACTCTCAAATATATCCTCTGTGCATCATACCTTTCTTGGAGATTATCCATATTAATAGGCTCATGAACTACATAATTAGGGTTGAGCTTAAAAACCTCAGTGATCAATGCATGTGAAACCCTAAAAAGATTGTGTCCAACATGATTCTTTACAAGTCTAGTGATATGATCAAAGAAAACCCTAGGAATAACCAATTTTTTGATATCAAATTCCCAAACATTACTTAGAGGGGTGTCTAGGTTGCATTCGACAAACCATTGTTTACACTATTGTAACCCTCCTATAGAAACCTTGGCATCTCTCAACCAATTAGCCTTATCATAAAAATCCTCACTCACAACCAACCTAGGGTTTTTTAGAATAAGCTCTATGCTTGCTATTATTTCATTTATAGATGGTGGAAATTGTTCAAGAAAATCATCATGAAAAGCTCTTTTAAGATAATTAGTGTAACTAGAGAATTCCTTTTGTGGAGGCATTTTTGAAAAATTCAATTTCACACAATTCCAATTCCTTGATTTTCAATAGCTGCAAACCACTTGCCCACTCAATTATGCTTCCTTTTCTCTATAAATTGTGTTGTAATTCACTAAAAACTTTGCAAAATTTTGATGCCCTAGCTTTGAAAAACACTTGCGCTCTAAGAATTTTTTTCCATTATGTGGTTTGGTAATGACGAATTTGAAAATTATTCCATGGCATTAAGATCACACAAAGGAGTTTTGAGTAGTATTAATTTCCTTTAGCCATTAACTTTATGTTGTGCTTCAAATTTGAATTTCATCCATTGATCTTATAGCATCAGATGACTTTGTTTAAAAATAAAAAATATTTTTAAATTTTGAATATTCCAACCACGTGTCAAGCAGGCACTTCCCTACATTGTTTAAAGTTTCAGCATTTTGAAAATGCAGGTAAGCACTAATCCTCAATCCCCTCAAGATCGATGATCATGAAGATTCATAGTATCATGCAAAAAAAAACTTTTAATATTACGACCCAACTAGCATTCCAACCTAGCATAAATCAAAAAATGTCTATCACAACTAGTCCCACCTTGTTGCATGGTAGATTGGTGCTTCCCCGCATCGTTTAAATATCATGCAACTTAAAATTGTAGGTAAATGTCATCCTTTGATCTTGTACAGATCAATGATCACACAAATTGCACCTTTATAACATTGAGTCAGCTAATTTGACCAATAGAATATCACCTTTCAAACCAACATGTTCTAACAATTTCTAGGACAAAGACTTCATTATGGTGTGTGACAAGGGTGTTTCTATGACATCACTATCTGCTAAATGTCCTATTGGTGCTTCCCTACATTATCTACATATCGATCATTCTCTCAAAGAAGGTAAGCACTAGCTATTTATCTTTAAAAGACCAATGATGGAACAATCTACATCTTTCAAATGTGTAAGACACCAACGATTACATCATTATGGACATGTGTCATTGAAGTGCTTGTTCCCATTGTTTAAAGATCTTGCAACTCATTATAGCAGAAAAGCGTTGTCCGTTGATCTACCAATGATCAACGGTGGGACAAAATTACACCAGGCAGTACTAATTCAAATACCTCGACCAATGAATATGTTACACTTGTAGTACTAGTATATGACATCTGTTGGTAGCAGTAATTCCTTTTAGAGAATGCAATGCTGATATCAGCATATGCAAGATGTCAACAAGGAGCTTGCCCACTTTGTTTAAAAACCTCTCATTTTTACCTAGTAGGTAAGTGCCAACCATTGATCTTGAAAAGATTAATAGTGGATAAGAAGCATACTTGAGAGCTATATATGACATCTCTCTTGTCATCACTTCGGACAAGTGTCAACACAATGCATGCTCACTTTGCTTAAAGCTCAAGCAACTCCATCTTGTAGGAAAGCATCGACCTTTTATCTTGAAAAGATCAACGGTCCATCAGAACTAAGAACAAAACAACCCATTAGGAATGAACCCACCAATGAGATCATAGGAAAATGGAACATGTCAAATTTTTATGGTGCAAATAGGATATGTTGTCATCAAATGCTATGTGGCTCAAAGGTGCTTCCCTACATTATCTAAAGAGATTGCAACTCCATCTTATAGGTAAGCACCATCCATAAATCTTACTAAGATAAATGGTTGACAAAAATTACTCATCTAATCTTAAAAGCTTTCACATTAGTTCATAGGATACATGCCCACAGTTAAGGTAAGCTTGGAAAATAAGAGGTCTATTCATGAGAAAAAAAAAATTATAAAAAGAAAACATAGGGTAAACTTATCTTGTGGTTTTTTGAAATTGAATACCTCTTTGAAAGCTAGGGCACATAACAAGGGTTTTATTTTATCTTTCAAGAATTTTGAACTAGGGTTTTGAAGGAGGATTAAAAAAAATTCAAACTGACCCTAGGTTTTTTATTGTGAGGTACAAAATATGGCAAGAGAAAAAAACTAGGCCAATAGATCCTATTATTACTATAGTGATATGGTTAGAATCACTATATGTCAAAAACAACAAAGAAGCCCTATGTCTAGCCTTTAGCCTACCTAGGTGCTCCTGCACCAATTGGGTACTCTCTACCATATCATGAGAGTAGACCATTTTTTCCCTTTTTTGTCAAATTTTTTTTTATAAATATTATATTGCACTAGATTCCATCTCAAGCACTAGTTACAAATGATTAGATGTCTTATGTAGGGTTGGGGAATCATTATAAAGAATAAAAGGAAATCTTATGCTTCATCATTGGGCTCGACAATATCTTTACTATGCATTAGGACTAACAAGACAGAAATAAAAATTACATGCAAATATAATCAATATCATGAAATAATAAATTGCATAAAATAGAACACAAGATACAAATATTTAACATGGTTCACCCAATTCCTATGCTACATATACCAAATAGTGAGTCTTGTATTGTTATTATCTAGTGATAACAACCTAACTACAATCTACAATCCCATACAGATCAATACCATTGCAAGAAGGTAAAATGTCATCATGCATGATAAAATCTCTAACCCTAAAGCCATTTTATATCATTTTTTTTGTTGATTACAAAAATTAGGTCTAGAATGATTCATCCATGATAAAACTAATAGTCAACACCTTTTATAATAATAAAAATTTGTTGACATTTGGGGGACATTATCTCCAAAAATCCCTAGGGGGCATTTCCCCTTAACTGCACCTTATATTGCAACAAGAAACACCCTTGGGGATCTTCCCTAGAACCCTATAAGGAGTGTTGCCCCTTGACTTTGTCTTGGAGGCACTACCTCCAAACCCTTGTAGTAAAATTTGGGTAGAAACCAAACAAATAAGGTGGAGAAATATTAACCTCCAAGTGTGATTAAGATCCACATCACAACAGTCTCCCACTTGGAGACTGGTCAAACTTTATAATAATGACCTCCCACTTGGAAATTAATAATAGCATTTCTAAACCTGTAGCTACTACTCGAATGTAAAACCCCCTAGATTGTTTCTTCTTTTATAATGTTCAATCGAGAAGATCAACCAAAGTTGAAGATGAGTTCAAATTCTCCCTTTACATAGCCTTTTTAAACTTATCTAGGGAATTATCATTTGTATGTATCTTTTCAATCTTTCAATGTCCATCTTCCAAAACATAATAAATGAGATGGTATTGCAACAATGTGTTTGGTCTTTGAGTGTGGACAAATTAATTTTGCAAGATGAATGGTAGTCTTTGTTTTTATAAACAAATAAGTATCCCTCTGTGGGTATCCCAGTTTTTCCATGAAGAACTAAATCCATATCATTTACTTTGTTTCATTTATAGCACAAAAATACTCTACCTTTGTAGTGGATAATGCATTTACCTTCTACAACCAATAAATCTAACTCACTACAAACCCATGTATAGTAAATACATAACCTATAGTACTCTACCTGGTATCAAGAACCCCTTCCAAATTTGAGACAACATAGCCATGTAAATCAGTAGTAAAGCCCCCAAAATGTAAACACTTACTAAATGTTGTTCTCAAATATATAAGAGTTCATTTGACTGCATGTCAGGGCACAATCTAAGGATGACACATATATCTACTAATAACTCTCACTACATGTGCAATATCTAGCATAGTACATACCATACCATATATCAATCTTCCAAAAATTACAGCATAAGGTACCTTAGACATCATATCCTCCTCTTCTTGTGTCTTTCATCTCCTTAGATATATTCAAATGACAAGGCAAAGATGTGTTAAAAGCTTTGGCATTCTCCATAGGGAAATGCTAAAATACCTTCTCAATATAGTTATTATTTTGTTCTTCCTATCTCTACAAATTTTTATACCAGGGATTCTCTCTCCATAGGGAAATGCTAAAATACCTTCTCAATATAGTTATTATTTTTTTCTTCCTATCTCTACAAATTTTTATACCAGGGATTCTCTTTTTGCCCCCAAATCCTTCATAGAAAATGAATGTGGTAACTGTTATTTTAACCCTTTAATGTGATCCATGATAGACCCATCTACAAGCATATTATAAATATATAAGCATGAAATAATGTAGTTATTATTATCCAGACTTGTAAAATAACACAATGATATGAATGACAACTGTTGTACCCATACTCATGCATAAACCTATCAAATTTAAGGTACTATTGTCAAAGTCACATAAATGTTTCTTCAATTTGCACACTAAATTCTCCTTCCCTTTGACCTCAAATGCATGTGGTTGTGCCTTATATATTTATTCATCCCAATCACCATGAAGATAAGTTATTTTAATATCAAGCTACTCCAAATATAAATCTTTAGTAGCCAAAATACTTAAAATAGTGTGAAGAGAAATCAATTTTAACAAAAGGTGAAAAAATCTCATCAAAATAAATGTCCTTTTTCTACACAAATCATTTTACAACTATCTTGGCTTTAAATATTTTCTTACCTTCATTCTCTTTTTTGAACCTGTAAACACATTTACTTATTAGAAACCTTTTACTTGTAGAAAACTTACATAAATCTCAAGTCTAATTTTTAAGAAGGATTCCATTTCTTCTTTCATTGGAGAGTAGTAGTGAATCTTTGTATCCACCTACACACCTTCATCATAACACTCAAGTTGACCAACATCTGTTAATAAAATATAATATAAAGAGGGAGAAACTATTACCAAAGGTCTACTTAGCCTTGTTGACCATCTAACATTCACGAGGGTGTGTGGTATTTTTTATTACCTTTGTTGTGAAGCATTAGGGACTACTGGAATATCATCATTTTGAGCACCATCTAGCACTATATAGTTACTTTCTTCCTTGGCATAGTACTACAACAAATCTTTATAGAACAGTTTCTCATTGAATACGACATGTTGTCTTCTTACAACTTAAAAAATTTCAAAATAAAAAATCCTATAGCCAAATTCATCAATGCTATATTTAAAAAATACACATTTCTTTAACTTTTCTTTTAGTTTGGTTCTAAATTTAGAATCTCTATGTGCAAATGCTTCACAACCAAAGGTTCTAAGAAAAGAATAACTCACATTCTTACCATTCCATGCTTCCTCTTAAATACCACAACTGAAATGAGTAGAGGGACTTCTATTAACCAAATATACAATAGTATTGACAACCTCTACCCAGATGTTTAAGGGAATCCCATCATGCAACCTCATGCTCCTTGTACTCTACATTATTGTCATTTTCATGCATTTAGCCACTCCATTTTCACATGGATTCCTTAGAATAGGTTTCTATCCATGCATAACAATAATATTCAAATTATTTTTTGCAATACTCACCACCATTATCATATCTATTATATTGAAGGCTTTTATCAATCTCATTCTCAACCAAGCATTTTTAATTCTTAAGTGTTTGAAATACATTCTATATTTATGTCTATTGAAATAAACCCATACTTTTCTAGTTGCATTATCAATTAATCTAACATAGTAATCAGAGCTACTAGGGGAAGATACCTGGGCTGATCTCCATTCATATGTATGCACAAGCTCTAATTTTTCATCTTTCTTTTCATTCCTACTCTTCATAAGACTAACTCTCTTTTGTTTTCCATAAACACAACTTCTATGAAAAAACCTCTATTAACACATTTTAGACCTAGTAAAGCATTCTTTGAATAAATTATTTTCATACCTTTCTCACTCATGTACCCAAGCCAATTACACCATACTATTGTAGCAAAATCTACAACATCTCTTTTTTCTCCCTACTCAATTACAACAATTGTTCTTGAACATTTAGTTTTCTCTAAAACAATCAAAGTAGAATGGACAATGTGAACTTGATGAAGGGTGATCCCCTTAATACCATAAACCATAACAAAAAAAAAAGAAACAAAAAAAAATGTGAAAACAAAATATGGACTTCTTATTTGTGTTACAAATGTGGAATTATAGAATTCAAAAGTACAATATTATAACCCACATGGGTGCCTTCATTACAATAATTTTCAAGACAAGCTACAAACTATCACCCAGAGTTGTCCTAGACAATGTTTGGGCCCTCCTTAAATAGGCAATTTTATGCCGCCCAAGAAGGTTCTAGACAATAAAATATAATATGTAGGGCCAACATAACCTAAAAATACATATAGAGTTTTCCAAATACATCTTTGACAATTGTTTTAGATATTTTGGGCATCTCAAATTTGCAAGGCCATTACTCTCAAAATGTTGCTCTGATTGGCTATTATAACCACTTTTCAAAAATGCTAGCTTCAAATCTACAGGCTCAAAATGTTGCAAGCACCCTTCTGTCAAGCTTTTGGACCTCATCCGAGCACTCTAAGGCCTCCAACAATGAGCCTATAGATTTTTCTACAAAATTTTCCACCAAAAATCAGCAATAACTTCTTTGATACTTAAGCTAGAGCAGTGAGATTTTATGGTAGCCTTATAACTCTAAAATAAATCTTCCTATAGAAAAATGAGAACATTCTAAGCTCATATGAAAAAATTACTAAAAATAGAAAGTTCCCATAAATAGTAACCACCTTGTCTACTAGTCCTTATTAAAATAGAAACTAAAAATAAAATATTTTTGGGTGATGCAAGATTGCTCTTACACCGAGGATGCTCCTTCATCAAACACGTGGGATAATTTGAGAAGTGACCCTATTAAATCTTAGGTGTTTAGATGAAAACCAATAAAATTAACCTCCTCCCTTGCTAGCCATGATGAATCCTCTACTGGCCTCCCTTCCCATTTGACTAGGTATTCCTCATAAGTTCTATCCCTGGTACTTTTACCAACATGATTATACAATATCTCCTCATTGCTGGAATAGTCCACTCTACTTTTGCAATTTCATCTCCATCAACTCTTTTATAATACTCTATCAAATCTAAAATGTTAAATATAGATAAAATATTCAATTCAACAAGAAACTCCACTTCATATGCATTTCCAAAATCATGTCATTTCACTATCTTGCACGGTCCAAACTTCTTCTTCTTCATCTTATTACATGTACTCACTGTAAACTATTCCTTCCTCAAATGAACCATGACATCATCTCCAATTTGAAACTACTTATACATCCTTTTCACATCTTCCTTAGACTTATAATGTTTATTCATCTTTATGATGTTCTTCCTCACCTCCTCATGGATGTTCTTCAAGTGTTTATCAATCTCTTCTACTTTAGCACTATTTATCTCTCCTTTAATCAACTACCTCAATTCAGAAGCATTTTTGGGACTTCTCCCATATACAATCTACAATGGTGATTTATGAGTACTCCTATTGAAGAAATTATTATATGCAAATTTTTCATGTGGTAAAATTATATCCCATCATTTTGGCTCATCTCCAACCAAACATCTTAGCACGTTTTCCAAACTATAATTCACAACTTATGTCTATCCATAAGTCTTTGGATGATGTGATGAACTGAACCTCAAATCTATCTTCAACTTCTTCCACGATGTATGTGAGAAATACCCAACAAATTTTGTATCTCGATCTAAAACTATACTCTTTGGTAGACCAAGTAGTCTCACCAGTTCTCTAGAAAACAACTCTACCACATGAGTAGCATTTATAGTCTTCTTGCAAGGAATAAAATGTTCGATCTTTGAAAACCTATCAACCACCACAAAAATAGAATCATGCCTGCATTGTGTCATCGATAATCGAAGAAAAAAATCTATGATAAAAAACCTCACACGACTTCTTGTGTACATGTAATGGCTGATACAATCCTATATTCTTCTTCACTCCTTTCACCATCTAACATACTCTGCAAGGTTGTACAAACCTCTTCATGTCTTGTTGTAATTGTGGCCAATAATAATTCTTAGCAACTAAAGATATGGTTTTATCTATGCCAAAATGTCCAGCCAATCCTGTTATATGCTTCTACTTGATGAGATTCTCTCTCATTGAATTTCTAGGAATGAACAATTGGATTTCTTTGAACAATGTACTATCATGGATCATGAAATCCAACCACTTTGTCTTGTCAAGTGTAAAATTTTTGTACAAGCCTTCCATGCTTCACCAAAATTAGGATCATTTGGATATAAAGTATTGAACTCCTTGAACCCAACCACCTCAATTTGCATTTGTCAACAAAAGTTGTCTTCTACTAAGAGTATCTATAAATTTGTTATACTTTCCACTCATGTGTTTTAAAACAAATGTATAATTGTACAAAAAATCAACCCACTTTAAATGCCTTTGGTTCAATTTTCCTTTAGTATTCAAATATTGCAAAGCTTGATGATCAAAGAACTCCTTAGGAAGAAGATAGTGTCTCCACTTCTTCCATGCTTTAACTATAGCATAAAATTTTTGATCATAAACAAAATATATTATTTTTGGATCATTCAATTTCTCACTAAAATACACAATAGGTCTACCTTCTTGGCTAACAAAAACTCCTATTGAAGTACCACTAGTAGCATAATCTACTTGAAACACCTTGTTAAAATCAAGAAGTACTAAAACACGATGCTTAGTTTCTTTTCATTTCAATAGATTAAAACTCTTATCTACTCCTATAGTCCACTTAAATTCTTTCATATCCCCTCTCGTTGTTTTAGTCAAGGGTCCATAAATACTGCTAAAACCTCTTATGAACATTTTGTCAAAACTAGCCAGTCCATGAAAAGATCTTACCACTATCACGCTTTATGGAGTGGGACATTCAAGGATAGCCTTCACTTTCTCTGGGTCCATTTTTAGACCTTTTTCTAAGACTACACCAAATCCTTCTTTACGAAACTACACTTCTTTAGGTTTATCATCAACTTTTCTTCCCTTAACTTATCAATCACCTTGGGAGTATGAAACAAATGCTCCTCCAATTTCTTACTAAAGATCAATATATCATGTAGGTAAAATAATAACAATCTTATCCAAAAACTCCTTCAATACCTCATTCATGAGCCTCATGAAAGTGTTTGGTGCATTGGTTAGCCCAAAAGGCATGACTAACCACTCATACAGTCCTTCTTTGGTCTTGAAAGTAGTCCTCCACTCATCACCTTCTCTAATACGAATCAGATGGTACCCACTCTTCAGATCTATCTTTATGAAATACTTAGCTCCACTCAAACAGTTCATAATATCATCCATCCTTGGCAATGAAAATCTATACTTGATTGGGATCTTGGTGATTGCATGAGAATCTGAGCACATCCTCCATTCTCCATCTTCTTTGGTGCTAATATGGCTAGTATAACACATAGACTCAGACTCTCTCAAATCAACCCCTTTTGCAACAACTCATGAACTTGTCTATTCAACTCTTAACTTTTTGCTGGTGTCATTCTATGCACTGCCTTGTTTGGAAAACTAGCTCCTAGGACCAAATCCATTTGGTGACTAATCTGGCTCATTAAGGGGAATCTATTAGGTACATTATCTGAGACAATATCAAAAAATTCTCCCAACATATCTGCAACTTCTACAAGTACCTCCTGTACTTATTCTTTACTATGTTCTGGAATTATAGTAAAACATATATGATCATGCTTCATATCTTTGAGAAAGTCCATCAATAAAACACATTCTAGTGGGACTACATATCTTTTCTTCTTCTCCTTTAACAACTTCAACTTATGTTTCATTCCATCCTTTCTCAGAGTGTAGGTATTTTCTTGCCCATCGTATACAACATGCCTGTCAAAATGCCATGGTCTACCTAGCATCATATGACATATGTCTAGAGGTATGATATCACAAAGTACCTCATCCTACTAGCTTCCAATATTGAACTTCACTCAGCACTACTCATTGACCATGACCTTGTAGTCATCTTTCACCCAAGTAATATAGTATGGGGGTAAAAGCACAAACCTATGGCACCCTTTTTTAAAGGAAAAGGCTAAAAAGAGCATAATTGTTCACCTTCAATGATATAAAATTGGTATTATTATTAAGAATTTGAAAATCAAGTAAACTAATGAAGTTTATAGAAATAGTTGAAGTTGAGGATTATAATTTTTAATAATTATTTGGAATAAGAAATGATATATTTTCCTAATTTTTATAGACAATATTTTTGTTGCTAAAAAATGCTGAAATTTAGCGATTTAGTTCCCACCATAAAACTATATGGATATAAAATTATTTCTATTTGGACTCAAAATATGTTATAGATAACACATATATCTAGAACAATCAAAAATAAAAATTGACTTTAGATCTATATTTTCTCTTCTATAGTGATTCAAATTTCTACTCACCCAAAATCGATAGTTTTCATCTCCCAGTACATTTTTCAAAATAAATCAATTCTAACTAGAAGAAAAATTATACATTCTAAAAGAGGGCTATCTCCTCTAGAATGTCATATAATTTTATTTTTTAAATTATATGATTTAATATTTTTTTCTTTTTCAAAATTGACATATTTTTAAGTGTTAAAATACATGCTTGTAGAATTTTTTAATTACACTATACTATATCTAATAAAAAAATGACCAAGACTATATGGGAATATTCTTGACTTTGAGTTCTATAAAATGGTATTTTTTGTTTAGTAAAAAATATCATAAAAAATAGTAAGAGTTATTGAAATTTTAGTTTTTTGAAATAATATTATTTATTTAGTAATTGGATACAAACTGGTATAAAACATGAATTTAATAGATATTTTCAATTGGAAAAGTGTGAGACAATACATAACTTAGCTAGAATAAATTTATCTAGATCATATGTTTCAGAAAAAATGATTTTTGCATATAAATACTCAAATTTGGTTGTTCTAATAATTCAGCCTGAAAGGTGACATAGCTTTGTACTTTTACCCATGGACATGGTTGTTTTTGCATCTTCATCTTTAACATGATGACCACTTTTTTTGACAGAATATTGTTAGTACTTCCACCATCAATGATGACATAAAAATACTTATCTTCACATCTTGTACCTTGTGCAAAAGAAGCTCCTTCTTTGATCAAGTTCATTCTCACCACTTAGTAGGACTCATCTATTAACTAGGACTTCTCCTCTTTCAACATCTTCAAAATGTGACGATCTCAGATTTTCATCAACATGTGCAACTCTAGCCTTGCCTTATGTTCTTTGATCTATTCTTCCTTAGCATTGGGAACATTCAAACTATTTATGCCCTTCTTCTCTATAGTGCAAACATTTCCCATAGAAGCCTCCTCTTCCAGATCCTTGTCCTCTACCTCTTCCTCTCTAATCTATATTGTTCTAATCATGGAAATGGTTGGAATTATTTCCCCTTTAGTTATTACTACTACTTTGAGCCTCATCCTTGTTCTTCTGATCATCATTATGACCTACATAAGATTGTCTACTAGATCTTCCATAGTGATCTATGCCACTATTATTGTTATCAAGCTTCATGCTTAGTTTCTCCTCAACCCTTAGGGTAAACTGGTATGCTTCCTTAATACTGTTTGTCCAAACAAGACTCATCTCATCTTGAATTCTTGGTAGTAACCCATTAAAATAAGGGGCAAATTTTTCCTTATCAACTTCTACATGGTTGATTCTAATGAAAACTCAATAGAACTCTTTAGTAGAACAGATTTTTCTGCTTGCTTCAACCCTTGCATTTTCTTCAATAGATCAAACTCATAATCTCTGGCAATGAATTTTTGTTTCATTTTAGCTACCATCTGATCCCATCTATTGATTTTGTCCTTTCATCTTTTGTTTCGATCCAACTAGTTCTCTTGCCACTAGATCTTTGCATGATCCTTCAATATGGCCTTCGCAAACTTGACCCTATCTGTATCTTCAATATCTTCATATTCAAAGTACTCTTCCAATTCATTGATCTAATTGATCAATTCCTCTAGGTTGAGATTTCTCAAAAATGTGGGAACATCTAACTTAGGTCTTTTTTCCAATACTAGAAATGGCCCTAAAAAGCTTCACCTCCTCTAGGTTAAGAACTTCCTCTACTATGTATGTGTCTATGTTTCCCTCTTCTTCTCTTTCATTGTCACTTTCATCATCTCCTACTATAAGATTCATTCCTCTATGAATCTGTTCTTACATCGCTTACATTTTTCTCTCAAGGTTCTAAAATCCTTAAATGTAACACCATTGACTCTTCAACCATGCTCTCTTTGTGGATGTATTTTTGTGCTTTTGTTGAAACCCTAGTACAAAATACTTCACAATCAGCAATCTATCTATATTCTTAGCCCAAGCCATGGTCCTAGTGTGAGATACCTCATAGTTGGAAATCATTCCACAAACTCAAGAACTCTAGCTCTAATACCATTTGATGAAGGGTGCTCCCCTTAATACCATAAACCATAACAGAAAACAAAGAAACAATGACAAATGCAAGAACAAAATATGAACTTCCTATTTGCACCAAAAATGTAGAACTATATAATTTACAAGTACAATATGCTAACCCATATGGGTGTCTTCATTAAAATAATTTGCAAGACAAGTTGTGAACTATCACCTAGAGCTATCCTAGACAATGTTCAAGCCCTTCTTGAATAGGCAATTTTATACCACTTGGAAAGGTTCTAGAGAGTGAAATGTAATACCTAGGGCCGACGGACCCTAACAATAAATATAGAGTTAATAAAATAAATCTTTGACAATTATTTTAGATATTTTAGGTAGCCCAATTTTAGAAGGCCATAACTCTCAAATTGTTGCTCTGATTGGCTACTATAACCACTTTTTAGAAATGTCAGTGCAAGCTATTATGATCTACTAGCTTAAAATTGTGCAAGTTCCCTTCCATCGAGTTTGCAAACCTCGTCTAGACACTCTAAGGCCTCCAATGTTGAGCCTAAAGATTTGTTTACAAAATTTTCAACCAAAAATATGCAATAAATTCACTGATACTTAAGTTGGAGCAATGAGATTTTTATGGTAGGCTTATAACTCTAGAATGAACCTTCTTGCAAAAAATGAGAATACTCTAAGCTCATATGAAAAACTTACTAAAAATAGAAAGTTCCCACAGATAGTAACCACCCTATCTACTAGTTCTTATTAAAATAGAAAATACTAAAAAGAAAATATTTTTTGGTGATGCAAGATTTCTCTTACACCTAGGTTGCTCCTACATCAGAACTATATAAAGATATAAGGTGCTTACTTTCACATTATTTTCTACTATAGGGGAACCTCTTATAATATTCCATTTTTTATCATTAAAAGTAATTGCATAAAGCTCATAATCGAGTTTCCCTAGAGAAATTAAATTCTTACTCGGCCTTAGAACATGTGTTACCTCTTTTTGTAGCCAATGATTCATGTTCTTTAACTTAATCTTAATTCTACCCTTTCCAACAATTTGATAAGGTTTATTATCCCCCTAATCCCCTTAGACATAATCAAGAAAATAATCTCAATGGGAAGTAGCATAAATTGAAGCCCCCGAATCTAAAACCCATGAATCATCAACACTTTCTAAGGAAAGAAGAAAAGAATCCTCTTCAAATTTGTTACTTACCACATTTGCATCATTGTTCCCTTCTAGCTTGTCTCCTTCATTGTTCTTTTGAGTCAAGCAATCTTTCTTCTTATAGAATTTTGACATAATATTGTTTAATGATAAAGACATTAATATAATTATTTAAAAGATAGTTTTGGAATCGATTATTTTCAAATATTTATTTCACATTTTCTATTCAAAAATTATATACAAATAATGTATCTCACATGTTAAAGAACATAAGTTATCATTAATTAATGGCTAGTATTTTAGCATTCACACCTGCAATTCTATATAGTTTCAAAAGTGGTGAAAATCTAACAGGCTTTATTGGGAGTAGGAGAATTAATCAAAATAATACAAGGAAGAATATAGCTAAAAGTATATTTAAACCTATTATGGAAATTTATTATTCTCTGATGTCCACAATTATTTGACAATTTTTTTTTAATAGAGAGCTTTGATTTATTCAAGCATGATGTCATATTCATTTAGCATATTTGAATTTTTAAATGCTAATGTTTTTAGTTATTTATTTGACAATGAGATGGGATAATCATGATGTTTGTAATAATAGAATTATCAAATTCAAAAATTGAAAGTTCCTTGGCTCAAGCGATCAAGTGATTTCTACTACATAATGTTAAAGACCACAACTACTTATGTTTTAAATTAAGAGCTAAAAGAGGTTTTTGGTAGGGACCCATAATGCTAAAAGTATTACAAACATATTTAAACATTGTAGTCAGAAAACAAAAACAACACCACATAGAGTTGGCATGCCAATCAACCAAAACAATGTTTGAAAGCCTGTGACTACTAAGAAAAATAGCAATTTAAAAAAGACATAGATAAAACCTAAGGAATAGGAATACCAATAGAAGAACATAGACCAACTCCTTAACCTTTTCATTTAGCTCCTCGTCAAGCTCTACAGCTTCCTTTATCTCGATCATCTCAAGTGTAGGACTAATATTATGCTTGTTTGTTGAGCTAGCTCTTGTCTATTTTCGGAGGCTAGTCAAATACAACAGAGTCCATGAAAGAAAAGAGTCCACCTAAATAAAGTTTGATTATGTTATTTAATGGAAAATATTTTACCTAACCACATATAAAAGTGGATAGTTTAGTTTAGCATCATGTGTTAAACACAATAATTATTCACTCTGGTAATGATCAATTACAAAATTACAATTGTAATATTAGATAAAAGACTAAAATAGTACTCTATTTATCTACAACCATGGAAATGACTTATAAAAAAGTTAAACTTTACACAAAACTACATTTTGAAAGAATGATAGGTTTTTTTTCATACCTAGTGAAATGCAATATATGGTGCACAAGATTCTTAACCATAGTCCAAATGGTAAGGATCTTAATCTCTACCATTTGATTTCTTAAAATAATATTTATTTATACCATTTATCTTTTGTATTAGATGAATCAACCTCCAAAGAGAACAATCTGCAATATAACCTTTACAGAGAGTGTTTTATTTTACTACATAATATGTCTCACTTTTTCCCTCTTAATGATAGTATATGCACAATTATCCCAACACAATCACCAAAGAGACAAAAAATAACCTCAAGTATATCACCAAAATTGATAGAAGAAGACACTATAAATATTTTGCAATACCTATTAAACATTTATCCAACAAAATAATCTTACATACTAATCAACCTCTTCATAAGTAGAACCATTCTCCAAAACCAAATATTTAAGATGTCAAGGAGGAGGAACTTCAACACTAATCTCAAGAAGTCCATGACTAAAATGACCAAGAATATCCTCATTCATGAAATTTAACTCCCCTTATAATTCCAAGCATTCCTCACACAATGGAGAAGTAAATACAAAAATTTAATAATTGAACAAGTAAAAGAGCATAAACACTTACTTCATATTATATTCAATGAAATGATATTATTGTTTTTAGAAAATAATAGGATACACTCACATGGGAATTTTCATTGCAATAATGTACAATTTAGAGCTGCATTATGCATCATCAAAATTTCCCCTACTAACTCTTATTTTAATTCTTAATAGTAGGATTATTAAAACTTCTAGAACATTCGAGAAATTGTAACCTCAATTTAAGATCGATCATATTTGTATCAGTTTCCCTACATTAGAATATGATGATAATATGCCCCCAAATAAGTTATAGAACTCACTGTATTGTTTGCATGGATTTTATTCCTCCCAAAGTAGTAAAACATCTGGAGGCCATACATTTAGAATTATCAACTCAATTTTCTATTATAACTTATTTTCAAAAACTTCTTGATTAAAAGGTATAAAAAATTGTTCAAATGAACATAATTGTAATGAATAATTTGAGAAACATTGTATAATTTGTATACATGATCTACTACATATGCTGGAATGACATACCTATTTTCTATATATCTCTACATGCACATGATTAGGAGTTCGCTCAATTATTCTACCTCATATGTCATGAGTAATACAATAAAATTCAAAATCTGTAACATAAAAAATGACATCTCCACATAATAGATGTGCCCTCTACAAACTATACACTTTCTATAATGTATACTTTCAAGATTGGATTTAAATAGTTAGAACAAATATCAAGGGTGATGTAAATGACAAAGAAGTTTTGGTTTTTTTTTGTCTTAAATCTTTTTAGTAGAGTCACTATTTTGGGTTTACCTCTTAAATAGGATTTATCAACTGGGTAAACTCTTTTAGCTAGGGAATGAAAGAAAACAATATATAGGTCAACAAAAGGCACATAACTTGAATAATTTTGTATGTGGCTTAGTCATATAGTTGCTATATAGTTATCCTAAGTACAACTCATTTGTATATATTCTCTATCATCCTTGAATAGACATATCAAACATTATTTTTTATATCCTCCTCTCAAACATATTTAATTTAAAAAACAAAAGAACCACTCTAGGTATAGTTCTCTAATGATAATCATGGAATAATAATATTTGATACCAAATGAAGAAAGTTAATTACATATTTACAAGATATCAAATTAAATTTTATAAAAGATGGAATAAAATTGTCATCATAAAAAGTTAAGACTATAAATGTCATTATTTATAACACTTGTAATACCTAAGAGATTGGGAAATTGTATTGATACACATGCTCAAATCAACATGAACCCACCAAAATATGTGTTTAAAGGGTAGGTTGTGAAATTCTAGGTCCTTTATATTAGATCTAGTCCTATTTTTTGAATCCATTGATGATTAGATGTAAAGTATAAGATTTTAATCTTAAAATACAATAGGAGCCATCTTTTTGAATTCAAAGTTAAATTTAGGATTCAAATAGTCCTCAAAATGTTTATTGAAGTGGACAATAAAACAAGAGCTAAGGAGAGTGTGAAGTTTGGCTCATTATTAAGGACTATAATTTATGATTCTTCAAAACATTTTAGATTATATTAAAAAATCAATTTAATTTTTATTTTTCTCTATTTTACATATAGAAAAATAAACCAATTTTTTAAGGATATTATTATATACGTAAAATATTCATTTTTTCTCTGTATTTTTCTAACATGAATAGGTATTTTTAGTGGAATGTGTACAACACTAATCGGATTTAGAATATCCAAATAAGGGAAGGTGTCATAAATGGGATAATAGAGAGACATAGATTATGACAGAATATCTATCTACAATCAAAGGAAGAAAAATATACTTTGCCTTAAGGTTTTAAAAAAAAAATTCTATATCATGAGAGTGGACCATTTTATTTTTCTCTTTTTTGGTGAAATTTATTTTTATAAATATTATATTTTACTTTATTCCATCTCGCCTACTAGTTACAAATGGTTAGACCTCTCATGTAGGGTTGGGGGTTCTTTATAAAGAATAAAAATAAATTTTATGCTTCATCATTGGGCTAGACAATCTCTCTACTATGTATTAGGACTAATGGGACAAAAATAAAAATTACATGCAAATATAATCAATATCATGAAATAGTAAATCATACAAAATAGAACACAAGACAAAAATATTTAGCATGGTTCACCCAATGTCGGTGTTATGTTTACCAAACAGTGAGTCCAACATTCTTATTATCCAATGTTTACAACTTGATTACAATTTGCAATTATTTATAGTTTAATACCATTAAAAGAAGCTATAATCTCATCATACATAATAAAATCCCTAACCCTAAGCCATTTTATACAATATTTTTTTACCGATCACAAAAATTAGGGCTAGAATAAGTCATCCAAGAGAAAATTTGTAGTCAACACTTTATATAATGATAATGTTAGTTGAGCTTTGGGGGCACTACCTCTAAAAACCCTTTAGGGGGAATTCTCCCTCGATCACACCCTGATATTGTGATAGGGAGTGCACTTGGGGCTCTACCCCAGGACCCTAGATGGGGCATTTCCCCTTGACTTCATCTTGGAGGCACTACACCCAAACTCTCATAGTAAAATCTAGGCAGAAACCATGAAAAAAAGTGACAAAATGTTAACCTCCAAGTGTGATTATGAGCCACATCACAAGAATCACCCACTTGGAGACTAGTTAGATTCTATAACAATAACCTCCCACTTGGAAATTAATAATAGCACTATTAAACCTATAGCTCTTACTGGAATGTAAAACCACCTAGACTATATTGATCTTTTATTATGTTCAATCTAGAAGACCAACCAAAGCTGAAAAGGAGTTCAAATTATCCCTTTTCACAGCCCTTTTAAACTTATCTAGGGAATTATCATCTGTATTCATCTTTTCCATCATTAAATTTCCATCTTTCATAATTGACTAAATGAGATGATACCACAATTCTATGTGTTTAGTCTTTGAATGTGGAGTATAATTCTTTGCAAGATGAATGACATTCTATTTACCTATAAAAACATAACTATTCCTCTATAAGTATCCCAATTCTTCCATAAAGAACTAAATCTATATCATCTCCTTTGTAGTGGATAATGCATTTACCTTCTGCAACTGATAAATCTAACTCACTACTAACCCACATAAAGTAAATACATAACCTATAGTACTTCACCTAGTCTCAAGGCCCCTTTCCAAATTTGTGTCATCATAACCTTGTGAATCACTAGTAAAGCCTCCAAAATGTAAACACTTACTAGATGTTCCTCTAAAATATCTAAGAATCCATTTGACTGCATGTCAAGTCCCAATCTGAGGATGACTCATATATCTAATAACAACTCTCATTACATGTGCAATATCTAGCCTAGTACATACCATACCATATATCAATCAACCAACAACTAAAGAATGAGGTACCTTGGACATCTTATCCTCTTCTTGTGTCTTTTATCTCTTAGTTATTTCCAAATGATGAGGCAAAGATGTGCCAAAATATATGGAATTCTCCATAGAGAAATGTTAAAACATCTTAATATAGAAAAAAAAATTGTTCTTCCTATGTCTACAAATTTTTATAGTCAAGGATTTTTTTTTCTACCCACAAATAGTTCATAGAAAATGAATGTGCTAATTGTTGTTTTAACCTCTTAAAGTGGTCCTTGTTAGACCCATCTACAAGCATATTATCAAGATATAAGCCTAAAATAATATATTTATCCTTATCTAGACTCTTAAAATAATACATTTATATAAATGACAACTAGTGTATCCATGCTCATGCATAAACCTATCAAATTTAAGGTACCATTCTCGAAAGAAATATAAAGTTTTCTTCAATCAACACACTAAATTCTTCTTACTTTTGACCTCAAATGCATGTGGTTATGCCTTATATGTTTCTTCATCTGAATCACCATCAAGAGAAGTTATTTTAACATCAAACTACTCCAATTATAAATCTTGAGTAGCCAAAATACTTAAAATAGTGTGAATAGAAGTCATTTTAACAATAGGAGAAAAGATCTCATCAAAATTATTGCCCTTTTTCTATGCAAGTCATTTTACAACTAATTTGGCTTTAAATACTTTCTTACCTCCATGCACTTCTTTGAACATGTAAACCCATCTATTTTGTAAAGACCTATTACCTATAGGAAACTTACATAAATTTGAAGTTTGATTCTCTAGAAGGATTCCATTTATTCTTTCATTACAAACTTGCAGTGAATCTTTGTATCCACCTACACACCTCCACCATAACATTCAAGTTCACCACCATTCATTAATAAAAAGAATACAAAGTAGGAGAAAATATTTCCATAGGTCAATTTATCCATGTTGATCATCTAACATTCACTGGGGTGTGTGGTATATGTTGTTACATTTAGTGCAAAGCATGAGGAACTACTAGGATATCATCATTTTAAGTATTATTTAGCACTACATAATCACTCTCTTTCTTTTCATGCTATTGCAAAAAATCTTTGTAGAACAGTTTGTCATTTAATATGAAATATCTTCTTCTTAAAATTTTACCAATTTAAAAATCCCAAATCCTATAGTCAAATAAACTAACACCATATTTGAAAAATATATATTTGTTTGACTTGCTTCCAATTTGGTTCTAATTTTAGAATCTCTATGTGCAAATTCTTTACAACCAAAGGTTTTAAGAAAAGAATAACTCACCTTCTTATGACTCCATGCTTTATCTAGAATACCATAACATAGAGGAGTAGAGGGACCTCTATTGATCAAATATACAATAGTACTAATAACATCCACCCACATGTTTAAGAGAAGCCCATCATGCAACCTCACGCTCCTTGCACTCTTCATTATCACAATGTCCATGCATTTAGCCACTACATTTTCATATGGATTCCTTAGAAAAGTTTTCTGTCAATGCATATCATTAGTAGAATAGTAATATTCAAATTATTTTTTGTAATACTCACCACCATTATCAGGTCTAATATTTTGAATTTTTTTACCAATCTAATTCTCAACCAAGCATTTTCATTTCTTAAAAGTTTGAAATCTGTTATAGATTTATGTCTAAGGAAATAAATACATACTTTTCTAGTTACATCATCAATAAATCTCACGTAATAATTAGAGCTAGAAATGGAAGATACCTAAGCTTGTCCCCATACATATGTATGCACATGCTCTAATTTTTTAATCTTTCTTTCCATCCCCACTCTTTACAATACTAACTCTCTTTTCTTTTCCATAAACACAACTTCTGTGAAAATCCATGTTAACACATTTTAGACCTGGTAAAGCATTCTTTAAATATAGTAATGTCATACCTTTCTTACTCATGTGTTCAAGTCTATTGCTCCTTACTATTGTAGTAGAATCTACAACATCTCTTTGTTCTCCCTACTTAAATACAACAACTATTCTTGAACATTCATTTTTCTTTAAAACAATCAAACTAGAAGGAACAATACGAACTGTAAAAAGATATAAGGTGCTTACTTTCACAACATTTTCTACTACAAGGGAACCTCTTATAAAATTGCATTTTTTATCAATAAAAGTAATTGTGTAACCATCATCATCGAGTTTCCCTAGAGAAATACAATTCTTACTCAACCTTATAACATGTCTTACGTCTTTTTGTAGCCAATGATTCCTATTCTTTAACTAAATCTTAGTTCTACCCTTTCCAACAATCTAACAGGGTTTATTATCCCCCAAATAAATAGGACCAAAATCCCCCTTGGATAGAATCAAGAAAATAACTTCCATGGAGAGTAGCATGAAATCAAGCCACTAAATCAAAAAGCCATGAATCTTCAACACTTTCTAAGGAAATAAGAAAAGCATCCTCTTCAGATATGTTACTTACCACATTTGCATCATTTTTCCCTTCTTGTTTGTCTCCATTTTTCTTTTTAGTTGAGAAATCTTTCTTCTTATGCCCTAGTCTCCCACATTACCAACAATATCTTGTTTGTCTCGATTGAAACCTCTTTCACTTTGATTTTTCAATTGATTTTCCACAAATTCCAAAATTGCTTCCTCTCTCATTCATTATGCACTCTACTTTGTGCATTCAAAATGCTCCCTAATGTAGACTGGCCTTATCTTTTCCTTTGAATTTCCTCACTAATAATAATAACAATCACATCATCAAATTTTAGGGTATGAGATCCGAAAATATAATTACTCACATTCGTTACCAATCCATTTCAACTTTTAGACAAAAAAAAAATCAAGAGAGACCTAGTTTTTCCATCAAAATTAACATTTACAGAAGATAGTTTCATGGTAGTTGTATTAAAATCATTTAAATGACCTACAACAAATACATTTTCTGTCATCGTTATTTTGAATAAATTCTTCATGCAAAATGCCTTATTTGAAGTGGAGGGCTTTTCATACTACCTTTCTAGGATTTGTGTCAAATCTTTAGCCATCTTCACTTTTGTAACACTAAATACCACTGATTGTGGTAGGAAATAAGAAATATTTCCAGGTGACTTTCTATCTAAAATATCAAAGTCTTCATTTATCATATATGATGGTTTCTTTGATTTTCCCTCCAATGGTAGCCATAAATCTTTCTGATAAAGATAGTCCTCCATTTTCATTTTCCTTAACTAAAATTTCTAGCCACCAAACTTCTCAACCTTCAACTTACCCTCATCTGCCATTTCTCCCACTCAATTATGAGACCTTCCTATAGAGAATAGCTAAAAAAAATGACCTCTCTCTAATACCACTTGTTAAGATTAATGAGACAAAAAACTAATTAAATGTAAATTATGGGTGAACCAACAATAGTGGGTTACACTTTTTTGGAGGAAGAAATTCTTCCAAAAAATCACAGGGACCAGTTTTTCACTTCAGTAGTATTGAAGAAAGTAAATAGTTTCTATTGAAACTATGTATGCACATAGTTTCTATAGAAACTATTGTTTCCATAAAGTTTTGATTGAAACTTGAATGCTAGAGTGGTGTTGTTAAATTTCACTCATAGGCTTATTAGTTTCGATCCAAACTTACCTACAGAGTTTCATCAAATTTTAATAAAAGTTGGGTGGAGTTAAAAAACCAAACATTCGATCCCACATGTCATTATTGATAGTAGTGTCTCTAGTTTTGATCATAAGTGGGAAGAGGAAACACATCTAACTCATCAAACTTTGAAATAAGTATGGATTTTTTATGGCCCTGTCTAATATGTTTAGTTAAATTTCATTTTTTTTTTGTAATATGTATATATACACACACGCACACATACACAAACGAACACGTATACAATGTGTGTGTATATATATAACTATACATATATGCATATACATATATATACATGTATATATGTGTGTGTGTGTGTGTGTGTGTGTGTGTGTGTGTGTGTGTGTAGACATATCATGTTTGTATATGTACATATATATAAACATACATATGTGTACATGTATATCTATCATATGTGTGTGTGTCTATCTATAGTTTTAATCAAAAGTGGGAAGAGGACATGCATCTGACTCATCAAACTTTGAAATTAGTATGAATTTTTTTTGGTCTTCTCTAATATTTTAAGTTAAATTTTATATTTTTATTTTTATTTTTTATTTTATATATGTATATCCACATATATATGATGTGTGTGTGTATATATACATATACATATATACATATACATAAACATATATTTATAATACATATATATACACATATAAATATATATTTGTGTGTATATATATAAATATATACATATATGTATATATGCATATCATGTGTGTATATATAGAAATATATACACACATTCATATATGTGTGTATATCTATCATCTGTGTATATCCATTTATATAAAAATATATGTATATATGTGTATATATACATATCTATACATGTATAAGTATATATGCATATATACATATGTACATGGATGTGTATATGTATAAATTTATACATGTATGTGTTGAAAATAATTGTGGAATTGTATATTGTCTTTGATGTTACACAAAATGTCAAATCTTTACTAGTCACTATCTGTTGAGATCACTCAAGAAATAAAGATAGTTTTTGGTATGTATCAAGCGTTGAAGAGTTAATCAAATTCAAAGATAGTGTCTACTGAGTTCACTCAAGCACCAAAGGAAGTTTCCAAGAAGACAGTGTCTTTAGAGTTCAGTCAGGCACCAAAAAGAAGTTGGCATGGATCTAGTTTTAATAGAGTTCACTCAGTTACTAAAGGTATTCCATTTAAGATGCAATTTTAATCGAGTAAACATGGTTAACAAAATAAGTCTAAAGAAAGTCTTTTCTAAGTTAGTGTTGGCTGAGTTGGGTCAACTAACGAAGGATTTTTTTGAATCGATATTGGTGAATTTATTTATTAAGTCTAGCTAACTTAAGGGATGGATATTGAATATTTGTAAGTGTATTCAAGTTGACTTGACTAAGAAGAAGATATAAGTATAAGGTCAAGTTGTAGGATTGAAAGACATAATTATAGGATTTAAAATGATAAACCAATGAAGCAAATTGGAAGGATAATAGAGTATCCTAAGTTAACTGAGCTATAGAGTTTCATCTAATCAAGGAGAATCAATCACTCAAGCCAGAATAGAGATATGAAATCAAAAATATACTTGCATTAGCAATTAGGTAGTATCATTATTACTCTCTAATAATTATATTAGTGTACCAAATCTCTTAATAGAGTTATGTTAACAACTATTTGACAAATCCTCTAACAAGGTGGCATTCTAGATTGATGTCTCTAAAGACCTCTAACAAGGACACTCCTAATAGGGTGATTAAACCCTATAACACGGTCACACCTAATAGCATGTTTTGTAACCTTTAATAGGGTTGGCTCCTAACAGGGCTCACTTCAAAAGAGTGAAAAATAGTAACTAGTTGCAATTGGTGATTTTTCCCAAATTGGGTTTCTATGTTAAATCTTGGTATCATATGTGTTCATTTTATTTTCTTTATGATTCCAAAACTAAGTTAATTAAGGTTAATCGCATTAAACATCTTAAGTAGAGTTTATTTTATTGATTGCTAAGTGATTTAGTGTTAATCGAGTTACAATTGTAGTTTTAAGTTCATCAAAGTTTGGTTTTGATTTATGTTGATATCTAAGGGATATGGGAGTTATTTTTGTGGTAACTAATTTACCTCTCACCTCTCAATTATTCCTCTTATATTTCCAACAATTGGTATCAAAACCTTTGGTTCTTGCAGAGAAGGTTTCAAGGACCTAAACTAAAGATCAAGATGTCTTATAGAAGGGAGATCCTTAAGCTAAACAAAGATAATTCAAGGCCTTGCAAGAACTCATGAGATTGTATTTGGCAACCATTGGAGACTCAAGCCTAAGGTACCTAGACACCAACTATGTGGCACCTACTATAACTATTATTGTTGAAGAAATTAGTAAAAAGAAGAATCATAACATTATGATGATTGATATTGCTTCAACTCCCAACTATGGTAAATTTGATGAAGTCAAAGACTATCATACTACTTATGAGATGTGGATCAAGCTCAAAGCTATGTATGGAGGTGATGATGATGTAAGTAGAGTTAAGGCATAAAGTCTTAGAGAAAAAATTGATCAAATGAAGATGAAACAGGATGAGAACATTGCAAAATATAGTGATATAATGAAAGCCATCGTGTATGCAATCAGAGCCTCAAGAGGAAAGATAGATGATGAAATAGTGATAACAAAGGTTATCAAAACACTTCTTCCTATATATGAAATTAGAGTTTTAAGAATTCAAGAAGCAAGATGTGATCCTAAGAATGACCTATAATTGGATGCGCTAGTAAGAAGGTTGACATCATTTGAGTTAAATAACTATGATAACTATGTTCTTGACTCTAGAAACCTTGACTCTTCATTTCAAGCCAAGCTATCACTAGAGAAGAAAGATGAAAAATCTAAAAGGAAATATGATAGTGAGGATGAAGATGGTTTTGATGAAGATATTGAAGCCATTGAAGCATTACTTGCACCAAGATTTCCCAATGGAAAAGGGAAGTACAAAGAAAAAATTTCTTTGATCTTATTTTCTTGTGAAGAAGTTGGTCATATCTCTACAAGGCATCCAAATGGAGAAGGAAAAGAAGAAAAGAAGAATGACAAGTACAAGGGCAAGAAGGACTTCAAAAGCTCCAAGGACTACAAGGACAAAGTCAATAAATTTTGTTACATAGCTAAAGGTGTAGATAGTAGTGAAGAAGAAGATAAAATGGTCTACATTGTTTTTAAGGATGAATCAGATGATGAAAATAATAAGATGGCACTTATCTAACATATTAGTAAGAATGATACATGGATTATCTATAGTGGCTTTTCTCACCATATGACTAGTGAAAAATCTAAATTTAAGAACTTGGTACACTATGATGGTGGAAGTGTTAGATTTGGCAATGATCAACCATGTTATGTGAAAGATAAAGGTTGTACTGCACTAACCAATGATCTTGGATGTGATGATGCTTATTGGATTGAAGGACTAAAGCATAATCTATTTACTATGGCTAAATTGAATAACATTGGATTCAAGGTATTTTTCATTAATGGAAAGGAAAATCTACTAGATGGGAAAGAAACTTTGGTTGGGACTAGTAAGCAAACAAAAGGTATTCTATTCTACCTAGATCTTAATAGAAGTTCATGTTTCATTACTGAATTACAAGAAAGATGGTTATGACATAAGAGGTTATGTCATGAAAATTTTGATAACCTCATAAACATAAGAAAAAATAAAAGGGTTAGAGGCATTTCAAGCCTGAAGAAACTTGGCATGAGTATGTGTGAGAATTGTCAAATTGGTAAGATGGGAAAGACAAGTTTTAAAAGCAAGAACTATCATTTTGAAGAAGTACTGGAGTTGGTTCAAAGAGACCTTTGTAGACCTATTGGCATAGAAATCTACACAAGAGATAAGCACTTCTATTTTTTTGTTGATGATTACTAAAGAATGATGATTGTTATGTATTTGAAGGATAAATCAAAATCCTTTCAGAAGTTTAAATGGTATCTAGATAGAGTGAAGAAAGAAATAGAAAAGAAGCTAAATTTTTTAAGATCAAAAAAATGAGGAGAATTAATTTCTAATGAATTAAATGAATTTTTCAATGAAAGAGGAATCAAAAGACAAGTGTCTGCACCTATCACACCTTAGAAAAATGGCATTGCTAAAAGAAGGAGTAAATCAATCATGGATTGTGCAAGGACCTTGATGATAGAGGAGAATGTTTCTATCAACTACTAGAAGGAAGCAATCAACACTGTAGCTCATACCTTGAATTGAGTTCAATTGATGAAGGATTCAAATGAAACACCTTTTGAATTATGGTATGGCTATAAACCTAATGTGTGTTACTTCAAAGTAATTGGTAGTAAATGTTATATTCTAAAGGAGTCTAGAAAAGGAATCTTTGATGTGAAAAGTGATGAAGGTATATTTCTAGGATATTCCAATAAGAGCAAAGCATATAAATGTATTCAAACCTATCTACTCATAAAGTTATAGAAATTGTACATATGAAGATTGATGAGTTTGCAGAAAAGAGTGAAGAACAAAGCAATGAGGAGCTTGAAGATTACAAAAAAAAATTTTACTATGAGCCTTAGAGTATTGTACCTATTGTTCAAGGAAGTGGCAATCAATAGCCTTCATCACCTGAGTCCCCAAAATCTCTAGTTCAACCCAAGTTGTAGCAAGTGCAATCCAAGTCATCAGAAGGACACAAGTTACAACCATAAGAACACAAGTTTCACTAAGTGGAAACTAAGTCATAGTCTAATGTACCTTAGTCACAGTCAGTGGGACCCAAGAATGATTCAGAAGATCATGATGAACGTAGTCATTTTAGAAAGAATGAGCCCAGACTTGCTAGATATGTCAGAAGGCATCATGCACCTAAGAAAATCATTGGAGATCAATTAGTTGGTACAATGAGAAGTAAGAAATTAAAAGGTACATGTTTTCTTATTGAATTTAAACCTAGATCTATAAAAAGATGCATTAGAGAATGAAAGTTGGATTGAAGGTATCAATTAATAAATTGATCATATAGAAAGTAATAAGAATTAGAATCTTGTTCATAGACCCGAGGATAAAAAAATGTAATTGACACAAAATGGGTATTTAGAAATAAGTTGAATGAGAATGGAGAAGTTTCAAGGAACAAGGGAAGGCTAGTTTGCAAGGGTTATGCTCAAGAGGGAGATATTGACTATGGAGAAACTTTTTCTCCTATTTCTAGACTTGAAGGCATTAGAATAGTCCTTGCATGCACAACACACAAAGGATTCAGAGTGTATTAGATGGATGTGAAATCACCATTCCTAAATCAAGTCTTAGCAAAGGAAGTCTGCATTGAGAAACCTAAAGGTTTCATTGATCCTAGCAAAAGGGATGTGGTTTGTAGACTACAAAAGCTTTGGATGGTCTCAAACAAGCCCTTAGAGCCTCGTATGAAAGGTTACACAAGTATCTCATAACTGCTTTTTTTCAAAGAACTAATCATAATACCATCCTATACATCAAAGAAGGAACAGATAAGAAGATTGTGTTGGAAGAAATCTTTGTTGATCATGCACTTTTCACTGGAAATGATGATTTATGGAAACATTTTTTAGAGGAAATAAGTAAGGAATTTGAGATGTCAATGTTTGGAGAGATCAAACTCTTTGTTTCCTTGTAGATTCAACAAAAGAGGGATGGTATCTATATTACCCAATCAAAATACATCAAGGAGATACCAAAGAAATTTGGTATGGAGGGTTCTAGACCAATTGGAACACCTGTATCTATTGAATATAAGCTTTCCAAAGATGATAATTCAAAAGAGGTAGATTAGACTTCATATAGTCAATGATTGGAAAACTTTAGTATGTGGTGCATACAAGACCCATATAGCATTAGCGGTTAGAATGGTGGCAAGATTATCTACTAATCCAAAAGAAAATCATATGATGGAAATCAAAAGAATAATGAGGTATCTAAAGGGCACTAAAGATTATGGTTTGTGGTATAAGAAAGGAGGTAAATTTGAAATAAAAGCATTTACTAATGTTGATTGGACAGGAAGCATTGATGATAGAAAGAGCACTAGTGGTGGAGAATTCTTTCTTGGTAAGTAGCTAGTATCTTGGACAAGAAAGAAGAAAAATGGTACCTCCCAATCAATAGCAGAAACATAATATGTTGCTACAATAGTTAATTGTTCAAATTTTATTTCATTCAAACAATTTTTGATAGGTATGAAGGAAGAGATCAAGGATCTAGTTGTTGTTATCTATGATAACACTAGTGCAATAAATATTTCTAGCAATCCTGTGATGCATACCAAAGCTAAGCACATTACAATTAATTATAATTTCTTACAAGAATTGGTGCAAGATAAGGAGGTAAGATTGGAATATGTGAATACAAAACAATAGATTGCTGACATATTCACCAAGTCATTACCTAAGGATACATTTTTGTATCTAAGAGGTAAGGTAGGGGTCATTCCCCTATCTAAAGCTCACTAATCATATCTTTGTAATGCATCATTCAAGAATGTTGAAGATCAATCAAGATGATGTGGTATTGTAAAGGGAAGATTTCATGTGAATCAATACATTAGGTATGTGGAAGTTTATTGAAAACTATGTGTGGCATGAGATGCAAAAGAGGGATAGTTTTTTCATATATCAAAGACATTTTATGTTTGATAGGGATAGTTTTCTATCATATCTCAGAGATATTCTTTATATATGTTAGAGATGTCAAAGAGGAAGAATAAACATGAAAGAGGGAGAGTTTGATAGTGCAGTTATTGTAATCAGAGATTGATAATAGAGGGAATTCTCATGAATGAGAATCAGAATGAAACTAAGGATATCTATTTTACTCTAAAATTTATGATGTGTTGTGTTCCCATTAATGCCTAAGAGGGAGATTGTTGAAAATAATTGTTCAATTGTATATTGTCTCTAATGTTACACAAAATTTCAAGTCTTTATTAGCCAGTGTCTACTGAGCCCACTTAGGCAATGAAGATAGTTTCCATTATATGCTAAGCACTCTAGAGTTAATCAAGTTTAGAGATAGTGTGTCCTGAGTTCCATTGGGAAAAAAAGGAGGTTTGCACGAAAATAGTGTTTGTTGAGTTCACTTGGGCACCAAAGTTAAGTTGGTACAAAACTAGTGTTGATAGAGCTGACTTTGTAACCAAAGCAATTCAGTTTAGGAAGTAGTGTTAACCAAGTTCACATGATTAACAAATGAAGTCTGAAGAAATTCTTTTTTGAGTTAGTGTTGACTGAGCTAGGTTGGCTAAGGAAGGATTTTCATGAATTAGTTTTGATGAATTTATTTGTTAAGTCTAGTCGAATTAAGCGATTAATATTGAATATTTTTAAGTGTATTCAAGTTGACTTGACTAAGAAACAGATATAAGTATAAGGTAAAGTTATGAAATTGAAAGGGAGAAGTATGGGATTTAAAATGACAAACCAAGGAAGCGAATTGGAAGGATACCAGAGTATCCTAAGTTGACTGAGCTAGAAAGTTTCATACAATCAAGGGTGATCGGGTATTCAAGCTAGAATAGAGATTTGAAATAAGCAATATAGTTGCATCAATGGTTAGGTCATATCATTGTTACTCTATAATAATTTTAGTAATGTATAAAATCTCTTAACAAAAGTTAGCCTAACAACTATTTTCCAAATCCTCTAACAAGGTGGCATTTCTAGATTGAAGTGTATTAAGACCTCTAACAAGGAAAGTCCTAATAGGATGATTAAATCCTTTAGCATCTAATAGTTTGTTTTGTAACCTTTAACAAGGTCGGCTCCTAGCAGGGCTTACTTGAAAAGAGTAAAAAATAGTAACTAGTTGCAATTGGTGGTTCTTCCCGAATTGGGTTTCCATGTTAAATCCTGGTGTCATATCTATTCATGTTATTTTCTTTATGATTCTACATCTAAGTTAAGTAAATTTAATCATATTAAACATCGTAAGAAGCATTTATATTAGTGATTGTCGAGTAGTAGTAATTCTTAGTGTTTGCTAATTAATTTAGTGCTATCCAAGTTACAACATCATTTTTAGTTTTAGCAGAGTTTGGTTTTGATTTGTATTTACATCTAAGGGATATGGGATTTATTTTTGTGGTAATTGATTCATGCCTCCCCTCTAAGTTACTCCTCTTATATTTCAAATAGTATGTATATTATAGATATACATACTTTTTAATTTTTTAATGTTTAGATGTGTTTATTTTTATGTATGCACATGTGTTATATGTATATAAATATTTTTAATGTACACACATATTAGATGTATGCATGTGTTTGTAATATATTAATTTTGAATGTATATATATTTTTAAATTAACATGTCTTAGTTTTTAATTTGTGTACATTTAAATACATCGATATATACACATATATGACATTGTATATGTTTAATGCAATGTTAAAAATATTTCAAATTGTACAATTATTTCCTTATAATTTTTATTCAATTTCCTCTTCATATTATGTGTAGGTTGAGTATCATATTCTCTCAATCTTTTCACATTCATTTCAATTAAATGGTCTATGTTTCTATGACTAATTTTTCTCTTCAATCTTTAAGCTAGATTAACATTCTCATTTGTTATTTCATCGTGGACTACAAAAAAAAAGAAGAAGAAATAATCTAAAGATATATAGGACCTTTTTAGGGGACATATATGTATATACATTACTTGAAAGATTATATATAATTTTATCTAAATCCCAACATTTGTAAATATTATAAATTTGTAACTTTTAATTTGAACTAAAGAGCTTGATGTATATACTTCTTTGACCTTGGGATGATCCCTCTTTGATATTTATTGCTTCAATTCCTCTTTTCCAACATTTCTATCATCAATTACTACACACAAAATATAAAAGATAAAATAAAGCAATTTTGTAAGGGGGAATTAAAGTTCTAAAGTTTTCCTAGACCTAAAAATCTAGAAAGAGATTGTACACTTGCGAGAGGTACATGTGTACTTGTTAGATCTTGGGATGAACCTTTACCAATCTCGGTAAGTTTTCCTAGTTGACTATTTCATTAATATTCATAATTTTAAAGACCGTAATTTAATAAACACCAATCTTAAATATTCTTAATTTAATAAACCCTAGTCTCTAGTTAATAGAAACCCTAATTTAATATTTACATATTCCTAACTGAATGAACCCTAATCCTAACTATAGAAATATCTATCTAGAATAATATTGTATACTATAAATAAAATTGTAATAAAAAAAGATTGTACATATATACCTTGCCTCTTAAAGTATCTTGCTAAAGTTTTTTGATGATTTTCATCTTCTTGTTCCTCTTTTCTTTTTTTTGTGCATACTTATTTTCTCTTTTTTCTTTATTTCTCATTGCAAATTCTTCTTCAAATTTTCAAAAATGGAGAAGTTGCAATTATTTGATCCTTCCCAATTCAAATCCAAATCATCTAATATGTTTTTATTCTAAACTAAAATTAATGAATAATTATTTATATGGGAATCACACAAAATAACAAAATTGCCACAAAGGGCCAACCATAGTTTTGATCGAAACTAGTTTGTTGGTTTCAATTGAAACTACCTTATGCCCAGTTCATTCAACATTAACCGAGACTTTTAGTTTTGATAGAAACTAACTAAAAAAGTTTTGATCAAAGTTGTGTAAAATGTTTTTGATAGAAAGTTGTTTTTTAATTGAAACTAGCAAAATAGAAGTGTTTTGTAAAGGCTATAAGGTTTTCAATTGTTTTCATGGCTTCCTAGCTCAATTACTATGTTTAAATGGAACATTGAAGACTTTCCATTCTGCATGACACAAGTACTCAAAATGAGCTTTCTGATGACTATGTATTTGATATATTTTGAATTTTTTCAGGTGTATAGGCTTTTTATGTTAATTGAATAGAGGTTCATAATAAAAAATAAACCTCCATATTGGAATCTCATAGAAAAATAGTAACTAAAAGAATATTTTTTTGAAAAGTAACTAAAGTCTCTATATTTGAGTCCTCTTTCAATCAAAAAATTAAAATTTTAAATTGGTATAAGTATATAATAAGTTACATGTTTCCAAATCCATGCATGTCCAAATTAATGTTAGGTCAGCTTTAAACTCTAATAAAATATGAAATACTAAGGATAAATAAATTAGACCACCTGCACGGTTTTGGTATTTATGCTAACAAACTTGATGTGAAAGAATCACATCAATATCTATTTTAGTTTAAAAAATAATAATGTGTGTGAAAAAAAATGTCACTCTTTAAAAATCTTTTTTTTTGATAACATGTCAACCAAATCAATTATATAAAAAAAAAAAACTAAAAATATATATATTTAGAATTTACACATAAAATCATAAAAGACTATAGTTTACATTATCTTCAAATTCATAACCGTTAAATAATAATTTACATCAAAATGTTAATTTTTTGTTGAAAAGTCATTGTTATGTGTCAATTTAGGCAAAAAAGTGTAACCCATTATCGTATAAAATAATAAATCACAATATTAGTTGAAATTTATTTTTATATAGCCAATATTACAAAATAATAGATGACACTGAAGAGAACACAAGACAAGAAGATTTAACATGGTTCACCTAATCCCTAGTACATCTACCAAATAATGAGTCCAATATTCTTATTATCCAGTGATTACAATATTCTATGTAAAATAATTATATTTTTTACTCTCTACCATATCATGAGAGTAGACAATATTTTCTTCCTATTTTCTATCAAATTTATTTTTATAAATATCATACTATATTAGATTTTATCTCTCCTACTAGTTACAAATGTTTAGGTGTCTCATGTAGGGTTCATGGTTCTTTATGAAGAATAGAAAGAAATCTTATGCTTCATAATTGGAATAGACAACATCTCTGTTATGTTGTCATCTCTAAGACCAAAATGCTAAGGGATTAGTAGAAATGGTTGAGTATGGACAAATTATGCATTATTATTTTATATTTTTAAATATGCTATGGGTCTCAAGGAAATGCAATATTTTTATTTGAATATTGAGGTGATCCATGTAATAAATAAAAATCTACTTCCTTATTATTATATGATTGGTCCATATGGAAGAAATTTTCATTGATATTAAATATCCACAATTCATTAGCTAAAGATACAGGATCTTCTTTTTCTAGTTTAAATGAGTTTATCACTCAAAATCATAATGTGCAACTTTTATATTACATGTTCTTATGCCTTCATATGAATAATGAAAAATAATTTTATAAACTAAAGTAAAAAACACTTGAATAAATAATTAACACAACAGCAATATGCATAAAAATATAATAATTTAAGATAATTCTTAAATAAGAAAAAAGGAAGATAAATAAATCAAACAAAATAATGTACTTATTAATTTTATTGTAATACACTTTAATATTAAATTAAATAATATCTAACAATATTATGATCTCTTAGAGAGGAAATAGATGTATTTATATTAATGTATATTTGTTGGACTAGTCTACATTGATCGAGAAAAGTGATGAGTAGTGAACCCAAGTATTAAGTAAGTATAAAGTATTATCAGTGATTGGCAACCAAGTAACAAGAAGTAATGAAGCATTGCTAGTGCAAAAACTAATAGACTAGCATACTACTTGTGATATAAGAAAGATGCAGAACATTGAATTCTAGTTATCATGGGCCAACCACCATTGATGTGACAAAACAAGGGAATGTCTGAATGTGACATGACATGTACACATTGAGAAGTGATAGAATGCAACCTATGAATTCAAGGTCACATGTCTACATATAGATGTGAAAATGGACAAAATAAGAGTTTCTAGATTAAAAAATATGCATTTTTAATTTATGCATCTGTGTGTGATATTCTATGATTTTGCTACATACCTTTTATCATTTCCTTACTAGTTAAATGTATACTAACAAAGTGCATATCTTAAATCTATCAACATAACTAGTAAATTTTGTAAAATAGGGACCAACAATTGATATCTAATCTTAGACCCTAATGGCTACAAGTCTAAAAATTAGAGGAAGATTCGATGACATCATTGAAAAGGAAACTAGAAAAAATACTAGACACTATTGAGGATTTAAGGAACACACTAAGAGAATCCTTATCCAAGTAGAAGAAGCTAATGAAAAGGTTGGGAGAAATCCAAGAGATATTAGAAAATCTCAAAGAGAAAAGTAGTTCTAAAGATTAAGAGGATGCAATATTAAAACTTACGACCAAGAAGATAAAATAGAGAAATAGAACAATGAAAAGGGAAAAAGATCATGCAAAAATTAGAATAAGTGAAGGATAAGATTAAAAAGTAAATACCATCCTTGCAATAGGGAAATCCTATGAGGAACTCACACTAGCTTAATAATAAAACTACTGAGTTGAGGATGTGGTAAAAGAAAAATAAGATGAGATGGCCCTCATGGAAGAGGAACACTAGTATATAAAACAAGAAAATAACATTGTACAAGTGAGCATGATCATGAAAAAATAGAACAATTGAGTGCTCTAACTAAGGAAGCAAGGTAGATGGAGGAACAAGTTCACCAATCAATGGATGAACTCAAGATAGTAAAGGAAGAGTGTGACAAGATAAAAAAGCCAAATGAAAATACCCTAAAGGTGGAGTGGTAGTTAAACACTTAAAGAGATATGATAAGCACAATTGGTCTAGGATTCAAAGGTATTAGCATGACTGAGAAATGAGACTCTTCAAAGAAGAGATGCACAAGTCCACAAAGGAAAACATGAAATTTTTGAAAGGAATGTCATCAAAAAAACCTAATTTTTCTAGTTGTCAAAAAATAGGACACAAGTCAAATGTGTGTTGGCATAGGCAATTTACAATTGGTAGAAAAAATTTGCATAGAGACTTTTGTAGTATTTTCCTTCAGCATTGAAATAGTATGCATGAGTGCATGAATCTTTCAAATAAAGAAAGCATATAAGGCTGCTCTAATACTATTACTATGAAATATAGTATTGTAAAAGTGAAAAAGAATATGGATCAAGTACTATATCATATCATTACTCTCTTAAGAGTAGGAGATAGGTTTTTTTTTTCTATAGAAATGTAGTTACATTACAAGATAAAGAAAGTGGTGAATAGGTCATTTCAACTATGCAAGACCATGGAACAACACAAGAAGAACAGTCTATAAATATCACAAAATAGGTTATATGGCATAAACCCAAGCAACAAAAATGGCAGAAAAGGAGAAGGAATGGCCATTGATGTTGACAAAGTTAATAAGGACTTTGCTAAATTATAGACCAAGAAAAATTCAGAGGATACATGAGTAACAATTGGAGAAGCGGTGATATCACTAGAAAGTGGTGAGACCTCGAAATCAAATTAAGATGGCTAAGCTTAAAAGAACTTAGATAAGTAAAATAATGTCTATATAGGTCCCTATTTTTAAACTGGTAAGTTATCACATGAGATTCAATAAATAGAAACTTTTCTACTAGTGTGATGTGAAGATAGGTTGACACTAAATTTTGACTTCTAGATAAATTTTCAGGAGATATTTACTGCACAAAGGTAGAGGTAGATAAGGAGGTGAGTTTACCATTAGGATATCAACATTACTTTCTAGTCTAATCGATAAATAGACATATCATTAAGAAAAAAGTCACATTTGCACAATCGTTAGATTCAAAAAGCTTTTATTTGCACAACCCTTGCTACTCAATGAGTGATTCTTTATGAAAATTTTAGCAAGAAGATAATAGCTACTTTGACACTCTAGAATCATCTCAGTTTAAAAATTCAAAGAGAAACTCTAGAGCTATAAATTTTAATGCAATAGTATGATGGTATATTTGAATTAGACATGGTTGATGGCCAAAAACAAGATCCAACTATCTATGAACTAATCTTGCATAATGATGACAAGAAATATACAACTAGACCCTTATTCTCACTCCAAAATAATGTCTAACTACTCAAAGATGTGAATGACTACCTTAAAGAAAAGATAATGGAGGTTGGGGATGCAAATTGTAGATATATTTATGAGAAGTTTCCTGGGATTAGTCAGTGGAAAAAAGGTTTTGAAGATGTAGAAATGACAACCATAGCTCATGTAGTGGATATACCAAATTTCTTCAAGGATGAATAGGTGTGAGTGGTGCTCATTTATGTAAATGACCAATACATGTGGCTAGATAAGACATACAAGATCACAAAGGATTTGATCAAGCGAAAGATGAGATTCAGCGAAACTATAGAAGATCTGGCAACTCGAAAGCTCAAACATAATGAACTGGAAAAATTGAATGGTTGTCTATTGGAAACTATAATTGAAAAAATTGTTATGTAGTCATTAATGTCAAATATACTAATGATACATGTTACTATGTGATCTAAATGTCATATATATTTGATTGATGAAGAGGATTTGAGAAATTCCTCATAACAAAAGCACATAGAGGAAAGGTTGAGTTATGAGAAGGAAGCTACAATGGATGTTTGATTAGTTAGACTTTGACAAGATAAATTTGTTGTTTACATAATGAAGACATGAGAAAAAACTAATAGATTTCACATGCCTAATCAATGAATATAATAGAAGATTAAGGAAATATAAATTTATGCCGAGTGATGCAAGTGTCAACCGAGCCACAATAATTGTCAAGAAAATTCAATATTGACCAAGCATCAACATCAACCAAGGAAACAATGTCAATGCTAAGCTAGAAGCTATATAGCCACTAAGAAAATCATTCGTGAAAAAGTGTTAGAACCTCATGATGGATGAGTAATAGAATTTTGAATGTGTATGACAAATCATGATTTCTAGTCAAATCAGTTGATTTCTTGGAGTGTGGAAAGAGTGTTAAAGATAATCATTGAGGAGTTGGGTCATTTAATTCAAGGAGAGGATTATGTAAATGGTTTAAGAGATAAATTCGATGAGAAGCTTGTAGAAAAGAATAATGATTAATAAATACAATGAATATTTTTAATTGAATCACAAGCCCTTAGATCTATAGTGATTGTGAAAAGGAAAAGGATAAAAATTACCTATTTAAAGAAGCACAAAGATGAACTTTAGTGAGTGTAAAGCATGTAAGATGGAACAAAGCTCCTAATGTTGATAAGTGAATCTAACAAGAGGGCTTAATATTTCTATGAAGAGAAGGGTGAATGCTTGAAGGGATACCAAGAAAATTGAGGTCAGGTGACAAGGAAGGCTTGTTTGGGAATCAACACATGAATTTAATAGATATATGAAACTACAAAGTGAGTTATAATCATACATATCAAACCTTGATGTTTTATTTATAATCATAGTATTTATAGTTTGTATTGAAATCATTTTAATTAAAGCTTGACCTAATAGTCATTGAGTACTTGACATTTTTTGTAAATCCTTTAACAGGGTGACACTTTAATGGAATGTTCTAAAGTCCTCTGACAAGGCAACTCCTAATAGGGTGATCAAATAATCTAACTACATCACATTTAGCAGTGTGTGTTGTAACCTTTAATAGGGTTGGCTCCTCATAGGGTTCATTTTAGAAGAGTGAAAGAGTGGTGACATGTTGTTGGTGGTTTTTTCCCAAATTGGGTTTCCACATTAAATCCTAGGGTCAAACTTGAGTAGAGTATTTTATGGTGTTTCTCAAAGATAAATTAGATGTCTTTTAATTATTTAAGTGGTATTTAGTGAGAGTTGAAAAATAAATAGGGAAGAATGTGAAGTTTCTAAGATCTGATAAAGGTGATGAATTCATTTCCAATGAGTTCAACACATTTTACAATGATAGAGGAATTAGTAGATACGTGTCAACATTAAGGACCCCTCCTCAAAATGGGATAGTTGAAAGAAGAAATAGATCAATAATGGATTATGCTATGATATTGATGATGGATAAGAATATATCACATAAATATTGTAGATAAGCTATGAGTAGTGTTTTTTATACCTTAAATAGAGTACAATTCAAGATGTCATGTCCCCTTTTCAAATAATTAAAAAAATAATAATCTTTGCTAAGGCAGGCAGGCCCAAGAAAGTGAAGTTTCAAAAAAAGGGGGTTAATCTTTGGAAACTGTTGGACTAATAAATGAAAATTATTATTAAAATATGTTTCATTAACCTCTCTTGGACGTGAGTTACAATTATGCCCTCTTTTAAGGGGTTTGGAGGCATTTTGGGCTGAGGGGAGAACTTGATTTTTGCTCATTCTTTGTTATTCTTCAGAGGCTGCCAAACCTGTGGAGAAGGAGACCCAAGAACGGGAGTTTGCAGGTTTCCAGGGAGACCCAAGAATGGGAGTTTGCAGGTTTCTAGGAAGGCTAAGTATGAGTTTTCCTTTGTGCTGAACAGTGTAGATTTGTGGGTTTTTGGGTGTGTTTTTTGCATGAGTTTGGTATTTTTAGTTGAGCATTTCATATCAGTTTTGGTTGCTGTTTTATTTCAGACTTTAAGCTGTTAAAATAGAGCTGAATATATGTATTGTGACATGATTAAACTTTTGAGATAGTTTATTAGTGTTGTGTGGTGTTTCCGGGCATTTTTGTGTTAATTTCGGGAGCCCGATGAGCATAGTTTTTGTCCTACATTTGAGAACTGTTGTGTAAAGGTTATACGGATTTGGAAATGTCATTTTGTAGGATATTATGCTGCTGAAATTTCTGTAAAAATTTCCACTTTCAGATTTATTAATAATTGGTGAAGCTGTGAAGCTTTTGGCACAATTTCTGGCATACCCGATTTGGGGTTTCTTGAGAAATTTGGAGGATCTTTGTGATATCAGTTGTTTGATTTTGAAAATCTGATTAGAGGCGTGAAATACCATATCAAATCAAAAAAGGGGACATTTCACAAGAAAGGTACAAATTCTACACCTTCTATAATATGGTAGGGATATGCTCCTAATGTGAAATATTTCAAAATGTTTGGAGGAAAATGCTACATATTTAAAGATAATATGAATGGAAAACTTGATATTAATAGTGATAAAGACATATTCCTAGGATATTCCACTGAGAGTAAACCTTACAAGTGTTTACACTCTAACACTAAAGAAGTTGTGGAAAGTGCAAATGTGAAAGTTGATGAACTTATAGAAATAAATGATGTTGAATATAAGAAAGAACCTAAAGATTATATTAAATTCATATATGTAGATGATGGTGTTTTCAAAACTCCTACTAAACAACAAAATAAAGTTGCATTTTCACAACAAATAGGGAATGTTGAGGTGTAACATGTTGTTGAGTAGTAAAAAGTGGGTGTTGAGTAACAGGTAGAAGATGTTGAGTCATAGACAAATATTTTTTACCATTGGGTAGACAATGTTGAGCATGTTGAACCTGAACCTTAACCTTAACAAGAAAGAGATAATAAGTCTATGATTATTTTTTAAGATGAACCTATTGAAGAAAAGAGAAGGAAACCATCTGTCCTAGCTAAGTATCTAAGAAGACATCATAATCCTAAAAAAAGATTGGAGATGTATAATCTAGTGTTATGACAAGGAGGAGACTCAAAAATGATACATGTTTACTTCATGACTTTGAGCCCAAATCAATGAATGATGCTTTAGAAACTAAAGATAGGATCCAAGCAATGAATGAAGAAATTGAAGAGATTGAGAAGAACAATACTTGGATGCTAGTGCCTTGACCAAAGGAAAAAATGTGATTGGAACAAAATGGGGTTTTAGGATTACGGTAAATGAAAAAGGTGTAGTTACAAGGAACAAGGCTAGAATGGTTTGCAAAGGCTATGCTCAAGAAGAAGGAATTGACTATGGAGAAAAAAATTCTCTTATAGCAAGACTAGAAGGAGTCAAAACTTTGAATGCATATTCAGCCTACAAAAACTTTGAGGTATATCAGATGGATGTCAAATTAATATTACTAAATAATATACTTGAGGAAGAAGTGTACATAGAATAAACTAAAAATTTGTGGACTGAAACAAGAACAATATGGTATGTTAACTAAAATCTCTATAAGGATTAAAATAAGCTCCAAGAGCATGGTATGAATGACTACACAATTACTTGGTGAAGATTGGTTTTGAAAGGACAAATGATCATTGTAACGTATACTTGAAGATTGGTAAGAACAATGAGGTACTACTATCTAAAAGAATTATTCATAACACTATATTTGGAGGAGAAGAAGCATTATGCAAATCATTTGTTGATGAAATGAAGAAGGAATTTGAGATGTCAATGTTTGGTGAAATCAAATTCTTTGTTGGCCTAAAAGTATGTCAAATTAAATTTGGCATTTGCATTACTCAGTCCAAATATATTAAGGAGATACTAAAAACTTTTGGAATGGAAAACTACAACATGTTATCCATAGAAGACCTAATATTGCATTGGTTTTTAGAATAGTTGCTAGATTTTTAGAAAATCCTAAGGAAAATCATATGATGGTAGTGAAAAGGATATTGAGATATATGAAAGACAAAAGAATATGTATTGTATTACAAGAGAAATTATAGATTTTAATTAGACATATTCACTAACTGTAATTGGGTACGAAATATTGATAATAGAAAAAGCACTAGTGGTGGTGCATTCTTTCTAAAGAGATTGATGTTATGGACAAGAAAGAAACGTAATTATATTTTCCAATCAACAGGTGAGGTTGAGTATGTGGCAACTGTAGTGAACTATTCAAACATTATGTGGATCAAGAAATTATTGAATGGAATGAACGAAGAAATTACAAACTCAATGGTTATCTACTATGATAAAAAAAAGTGCTATAAGTATATCAAATAACCTTTTAATACCCACAAAAGCAAAGAAAATTTCTATCAAGTACCACTACTTGAGATAACTAGTTCAAGATAATGAAGTGAAGTAATAATATATATACACACCAAAGAAAAAATTGCTGACATATTCATTAAAGCCTCACCAAAGGATGCTTATGAATATCTACATAATTAGGATGTATGAAGGAAATAAAGTCAAGAGAGATGGTGTCTTTAGAAATGTTTCCAAAGAGGGAGATAATCTTTAATAAGGAGATAATATACCAAAAGGTGAGATTAAATTGAAATATTAGACAAAATTCTAGAGGGAGAGTATGTATACAAGAAACAAGAAGAAGTCTATAACTTAGAACTTTGAGGGAGTTTTTGAAATTGCATGAATGAGAATTAGAATGAAACTAAGGATATTGATTACTTCTGGAAGTGGAAACTTTTGGATTGCATGGTAACAAAGAGGGAGATTTTATTCCTAAAGAGAAAATGGTTTGAGGTATTTACATAAATGCCAAAGAGGGAGATTATTGGAAACTAAAATTAAAAAAAATTGTTATGTTGTCTTTGATGTCAAATCTACTAATTAGACATATTTTTATCTGATCTAAATATCACATCAATTTGATTGATGAAGAGGATTTGATAATTTCTACTAACAAAATCACCTAGAGGAAAGCCTGAGTTATGAAAACCAAGCTACAATGGATATTTGACTAGTTAAAATTTGCTAAGATAATTTGAATCTTTACATTATGAAGACATGAGACAAGAATGACAAATTGCATACACCTAATCAAGGAATAGAATAGAAGATTAAGGAACTTGAAGTTTATGTCAAGTGATGCTATTGTCAATCAAGCAATATTAATTGCTAAGATAATTTAGTATTGATTGAGAGTTAGTATCGACTGAGAAAAAAATGTTCATGTTGAGCTAGAAGCTCTATAGTGGCCAAGAAAATTAGTGATGATTGAGTGTTAGAACCTAGTGATGTCTGAGTGATGGTATTTTGAATGTGTATAGGAAATCATGATTTCTAGCCAACTCAGTTGATTTCTTGGGATATGAAAAGAGTGTTGAAGATCGGGATTGATGAGTTGGATCATTTAATTGAAGGAGAGGACTAGGTAAATGATATAAGAGATAAATTCCATGATAAGTTTCTAGAAAAGGAGAAAGATGAACAGATATAATGAATCTATTGGATCAAATTGCAATTTCTAAGATTTACAATACTTGTAAAAATAGAAAAGAACCAAAATTATCTATGTAAGGAGGCATGGAGATGAAATTTAGGGAGTGTGAAGAGTGCAACTAAGAGAAAAATGAAAAGAATAGAACAAAGAAGTTGTATGTGTTGCTAGTAAGAGAGAACAAAGCTCTTGAGGTTGATAAGTCAATCTACACATAAGGCTTAAGATTTTTGAGAAGAGAAGGATGAATACTTGAAGGGTTCTAAGAAACTCAAGTATAGGGTGGAAAGGAAGGCTTATCAGAGAATTAACACATGAAATGAACAAAAATCTAAAAATGAAAACTAAGTTGTAATCATATTGATCAAACCCAACTATTTTATTTCTAATCATTGTAGATAGTTTCTATTGAAATCCTTTTAATCAAAGGTTGACCTAATAGTCATGAAGCGCTTGACAGTATTTGTAAATCCTTCAACAAGGTGACATTATAATGGAATGTTATAAATTCTTCTAACAAGGTCACTCCAAATAGAGTGATTAAATCCTCTAAATAGGTTAGATTTAGAAGTGTGTATTGTAACCTTTAACAAGTTTGGTTCCTAACAAGGCTCACTTCAAAAGAGTGAAAAAGTGGTGACATGTTGCTAATGGTTTTTTCCCAATTTGAGTTTCCACATTAAATCTTGTTGTCAAGCTTCACTTGGATATTTTAAGATTTTTTCTATTTCAAATGTTTACATTCAGCAAGTCTATTATATTAGGATAGTGAACTACTAGTTAATATTGTTGGTCAAATTACAATAAAGACAGACTTACAACAGGATAAGCAAGATAGTAAAAGTGTTTAATTATTTGTTTGTTGAATTGGTACATATGGACCATGAGTAATTGATTCACCACCCCCCCCCCCCTCCCCCACCATCATCTCTTCTACAATTTTCTAACAATGTCGTCATGATGGTAAAATGCGTTCACTAAAGGATGTTCCTGATCAAAAAGTGTAGTTCAAAAAATAGGTGAATGCAAATAGACCATACTAGTCAAGTTAGAAACATAATGTGCTTTCTAGTGTAGTATACTAAGAACACCAAATAATAAAGGAGAAAACTAAGTTTAATCTAAGTTGTTCACTACACAAGTAGATGATGAATAATTTGAGGAAGATCAAGAGAGATAGTGGTACAAATATATTTAAGTTTAGCATTAAACTAGTGAGAATATTTTTCTATTTCAAGGAAAAGGGCCATGGTAACAAGGAGCTCCTATAGAAGTTAAAACAATGTACTACAACTCTAATAATGAGATGGCACAACAAGTTAGGTTGTAGTTCTCTAGACAAGCTTGATAAGTACTTCAAGAAATTCTAAGGAGAATAGAAAAGAAAGAAGAGGATACCTATTAATCTAGTAAATGGATATCAAAGAAATATTTTCCTTTTAGCAAGCATGGATAGGTACATGGTATACATGGTTGAACCAAGAACCTTCAAGTTTATTAAATTCCCCTATGAGATTAAAGAGGAACCAAATATAAATATCATCAAATAATTATTGCGAAAACTTGTTGATAAGAATAAACAAAGGTTTGGCATGAGTGAAGAGAAAAGGAAAGAGCTAATGTGGTGCAAAGCACCTAGAGTTTTGGCTAATGCTAATCATTTTTGTCTTGTAAGTGGTCTTATTTTAACCAATGATTAATAAGGAAGATAAAGTCCATAGAGTGTGTTTTAATTCTTAGAAAGTCATTCTAGGTGTTGGCAAGAAGTTGCCTAGTATTGGGAAAAAGTTGCCTAGTTGGGTCAAACTTGGTCAAAAAATGACTTTGAATCAAAAATGGGTGGAAGTGTGTAAAAAGTATTTATATAGCTTACTAAGACCAGTTTGGTTCCATTAGTGGGAATGGGGAGTGAAAAATGTTGACAATGCAAAAGTTGTAAAAGTAGTCAATGGTAACTTTACAACGTTTTTTAAATATTGAAATCATTTGCAAATATTTTTCTCATTCAAGAAAAAAAATAAGAATTACAAACTTATTCAAGCTCCTTTTGATAAACCACACTAGAAACAACATTTGGAAACCAAGAGTCACAACTTAGAATCTACCTTTTACAATGAGATAAATACAACCAATAGAAGACCAAGAGTCACAACTTAGACTTCCACAAAGATGTTCCTCTTAGGATTTGAACTAGCATCTCCACAATGAGAACTCAATTCTTCAACCAACTAAGCTAAACCCCTTGGATGTAACTTTGAAACTTTGCAAAATTGTCATGGCGAGAAATGGCAACATTTGAGAAATAATGAAAGATTTTGTTATGGGTTAGTTTGTGAAATTAAAACATGTACTCCTTAGATTTATAAGCTCAATTCAAAAAAGAATGACAGTTTGACTTCCCATTGCACAAATTTTGGTTTTGAATCAATCAACTATTGAAGAAAAAATTGTCACAATCACTTTGCAACTCAAACATCTATGCTCAAATAGATTGATATAAGAAAATTAGTTGCATTTTTTGAAAGGGAATAAGGATTTCTAACTTAATGCATGACTTAAGGGGTCCAACTCTATTTTTTTAATAGGTGAAGAAATTTCATTTCTTAGAGTCATGCTCACTAGTATTGGTTAGAGTAGCTAGTACTAAAATGGCTATGGATTGAATTCCACTATGTAAACCATCACAACCATTTGCAATCAGTTAGAGAATTGTGTATGTATTATATATATGAATTTTGGGGTTATTTGTTAAGTTTTTCTATATTTTCCATCAACCCCTAGAGGAGACCTACTGTGCCCAACTAGATGTCTTGACAATTGTAGAATACAAATAAAGGAGGAGGTTGATTGGTTTGTGCTAATCAAGAATGTGGATATGAAGAAAATTAATTAAAGATCTTAGGGCCTAGAGTTAAAGAGATTTGGAGTCATTTTGGACTCCATTTTATCCCTTAAAAGATTACACACCAAGTGTAAACTCGTAACCCTCATTAATAAGCTTGATTCTAGGAAAGAATTGTACGGTCACCATGAGGGTCCAAAATGTAGAAAATCTCCAAGAACTTTGAAAAGAGCATCTAGAACATCAATTATTTGGGGGCCTCGTTAGGGTAGTTTGTGATATATTGGCCAAATGTTCTATTAGGAGACCTAATTGTGGCTAAAAGGTTACTAGCTCTAAGTAAGGATGTTGTTGGGATCGATAAGAAGCTATGGAAAAATATGACCTAGAAGACTCCAAAACTTGTCAAATGAACTTGAAAATAAGCTTAGAACTTACTATATCATTCTTTTGGTCCTTAGAGTAATAGGTGAAGGTGTGATGTATTGAAGCAGTGTCTTGGAGTTAGAGCAAGCTGGGTAGTACATTGGTAGTGAGAACCTTCGAAGGAAGGAGTGTTCAGTTAAGAATATCTCCTTGTGTAGAGTCTAGAAGGAACCCTAGGAAGTGACAAAAATTGGGCCTTGAAGATCCTACAAAAAGATAGGGCAAGTGTTCATGTATCTCCCTATCATAATGGAGAAAAAAGAATAATTCTCTAAGGAAAAGTTACAAAAGAAGAAGAAGAGAGGCACAAGATAATTGTACAAAATGCTAGAGAAATGGTAGCCCAAGAAAGTGAAGAGAGTTTACAATTGGACACCAAATGTTAATCGTCACCTGAACATGAATCAAATGAAGAAGGAGAAGAAGAAAGAATTTTAAAAAAATTAACAACTTCAAATCATCCAATAGTGGATATGTACAATAGGAAATCCACTGAGAAAAACAACAAGAAATCTCCTACCTAGCTAGAGGAAGAAGAACAAGAAGAAGAAATAGAGATATAAAATCCCAAGTGAACAAAGGAAGGTAAGAAAATTACTCTTTAAAATATTATTAATAATATGAAAACTGATGAGAACTATAGTAAAATACTAAACTTAGAGATAGATTTTTAAAAATTACCAAACGAAATAGAAATTTTAAATTATAGATGTTGTATTTGTAAGCCTAAGAGTTTTTAATAGATAGCTATGATAGATTCACAATTACAAAGTGAACTATTTGAGACATTAAATGAAACATTCTCTAAAACCATAATTTAATGGAGGAACATGTTAGATAAAGTACTAGTATATTTCAAACATGATCTTATTAAGGAGGTCATGGGCCTAGAAGAAACATGCAGGTAGAACACTAATGCTCTTGACAATGTAGCATGTTAATAACTATAGGTTTCAAGAAATGCCTTTATAGGAAGAACACCAACACTTTCGTGTTATGTACATATTTTTATTTATGTCTCTACCTAGTTTTATTTGTATATATATGTCGTTAGTTCCCATGCTTTGTGTAAATCAGTCATTTTATGTCAAACCAAGATTTCAAGTTCTCCTTGCTATTCACTCTATAAATTCCTCATGTAGGATCCTATGTCATTAAAGTGTTATCCTAAAGATTTTGATTAGTTATTTAATGTAGGAGCTAGGTGCCACCAAAAATTCCTTCCAATATGTTGGTAAACAGATTGTCCTTTTAAATAAATTCTCAAAATGCCCAAATCTGAAAGAACAATTAGATGCCAAATGTTGGATAATCTATCATGAGATTGATAGATTTCCTTTGAATTGGAAGGTAAAACTCCCTTATGAAATGATATGCAATGAATTTTTTTTAATGCCTAAACTAACTGGGTGCATTCTTAACCCGAGAACGAAAGAGGAAAACCAAGTCAATCCTAGGCAAGATTAACTTAGGCAAAATTTAGATCCTAAACCTAGCCAACTTCAAGAACTCACACATCTTATGACTCCTCAACATTGATGATGCAATATGAATTCAATGAATGCAAATGCAAATGCAATGTAAATGAAATTAGAACTGAAGGTCATCTATTTGGGTTCTTGTAATAGAAATGGCTGCAAACACTTCTTATCCACAACACATTTGCTATCCAATTCTAAGGTGTAAGATAATGCCCAAAATCGATTAATGCAACGCTCTGATTGCGAATAATCAAAAAAACTAGTTTTAAACTCTCTGATTTAAAAAAAGATCTATCTTTATTATGAACATAGCAAATAATGATGCTCTGATCATTATTACTTATAACTCAGTATCAAATCTATTACTAAAATGGAATAGAAAACCCCCCAAATGCAAGAAACAGAAAATATAGAAATTAAATGTGTTCCTCTCCCTGCTCCAGCTCTCTAACTGTATGTCGAAAAAAAGAAGAACCCCCTGGACAGTAAAGAATTGACACCAACCACGATTGTCTCTGCAATCTCCCTTCATACCAACAATTTGCCGACCCCTTTCTCTAAGAAAAAGATTTACCATAAATAGCCTCCCTCAAGATGCTTGTTCAGCTCTCCTTATGATGGCTTTTCGGTTTCATAAAACTGAATCTTAAAATGGTCCTGACTTTTCAGTTTTGTAACTGCCTTAAGAAAAATAAAATCCTCTCTATTCCATGACACATGGCCTTTTCATTTGGATGGAAAATGAAATTCATTTCTTTGCTCAATAGAACAATTTTCTCTTATGGCCTTGTCTTGTTATTTGGAAATTAACTTAGTGTTACATGTCACTAGAATCTTCCAACACCTTCGGTTTGTCTTCGAGAATCTTTTATCATAACTCCTGCTCAAACTCATCAGCACAAATTTTAATCATACTATTTTACAAATATTCTGTATCATTATAACTATTACTCTTGAATCATTGCAAGACCACTTTGTTCCTTCATACCCACGTTACTTGATTCTGATTTGTATTCTTCTTTCCCTTTGGATTCAGTTGAAATCATGTTGAGAACATGGGCATTTATATCTTTCAATCCTTGCATGACTTCCTCTGTTTGTGAGGATTGTTGTGTAGGATTTCCATGGATGTTAGTGGCTTCTAAAAGATTTGGGCTGCTTTGATATGGTTTATACAATGACTGGATTTGATAATACATTCTTGGCAGGAAATAGAATGAAGTATACATTTCTTCAATTGCAACATACAAATTCTCCATCATGGCTTCTCTGGGTTTGCATTGTTTCATACATTTTATGCTCTTAGCTAACTCATGAAGAATATCTACCACTTCCTTGCCCACCATATGGGCAAAAGGATTCTTGAATGCTGGTTGATTTCTATTTCGTACCTAATGTTCTAAATGAAGGGAGTCATGTAGAGCAACAACACAGTAAGCCATGTGGTGAACCAGGCTTCCTGCTTTCACATATTGTTTCCATTGATGCCTGAATCCAAACATTCCATGTGGAGGCTCCCAACTCGCAAAAGTGGCCAGGAATTCCCTGGCTTTACAATCTAAAAATTGATTTATATCCTTCTTCAATTTTGTCCTTCACTAATCTCATGACACTGTGAGCCATCCAAATACTGAATCAGGCATCCTTCAAAGGAATCTGCTAAAGAATGAATTCTCTTAACAATGGAGTGGTGAAGATCTCCTCCTGCCCAGCTAAAAAGAATGTTTCGCTCTCATCCATCAACTGTCTTTAGAATTTAATGTTATGTTTCATCCTCCTATTACATTTCCAAATTTCTCGATTTGTAGCTGTTGGAAGCAATCCACTAGGAATCCATAAGTATCAAAATGATTCAATGATCAAACCTTCCAGAGAGTTCATATTTTGAAATATATCTTTTCCTCTCTTGGAATCCAATCCATATTAACTCTCGATCATAATATTTGCTATAAGATTCTTCATCCAAGCTGTTAGCTCTATTTCACATTCTTTTTCATCAATAAATCTCCATTCATCCAACATTTCCTTGGTATTTTGCATTGCAAGAAACACAGAGGCTCCAACAGGATTTAGCAACTCTCTTCAACTGATTCTGAATTATGTCTATGATCATGTGCTTGGTTTTCATCCACAAATAACCATTTAGTTATATTCTGATTAACGTCTAAAATTGCTTGAGAACCAACAGCTCATTTTCATGTAGACTACTTGGACTGCTTGAAGGAGTTTCGACCAAGTCTTTCCCATTAGTAGAAAGCCTAGCCACAACCTCATCCTACAGGCTCCATATTCTAGATGTATTATTTGAACTCTTTTATGTTCTTCATGTCTCGATCTATTATCATTCCTATCATTTCTTGATAAGCATTCATCATTTATTTCTAATTTCCCAAATGGTAGTGAAGGTTAACAATTTATTTCAAGGCCTTAAATCCCCACTGATCTTTCTGAGGTTCCATTCTAACGACTTTATAAAAATTGGATAATGCAACTTGAGGATTAGACTCAACCAAACCTTTAGAGTTGTAATACTGGTTTTAAATGGCAACACCTTTTTTCATCTAGATCTTCATTAGAATCTTCAATTCCATAATCCATTTCATCCATGTCACCTATAATGACTTACACCAAGACTCAAGATTGACTAGACTGACTTGATATGACCCCAATTATTGCCATAAAAGAAAGGATGACTGAAAGTCAGACAACAGCTGGCTCCAACTGTGGGATCATGTACTGCAAAGTGCATGAAGAATTTAGCATCTCTGGTTAAGCAAGTGCCTTAAGCATTGGGTTATGGAATCTAGAACGAAGATCAATGAGGAAGTGCATACAGGGAGGGCGGAGGGGAGCAGGGCAAACTGAAACAAAGTGAGAGAAAACAATAACAACAACTAGGCAAGAAGAAGCTACACTAGACATGCCAAAACTGAGAAGGGAACCTATTTACAAAAGGTGAGGAGACCTCACCAACAAGACCAAAAGCAAGGAAAGATTAATACATGACCGTTTATAGGAAGAGAGAAATATGAACCTCTTCGACACAGAGGAGAATGCTTCACCAGCTTGCAACAAAATTGATATCTTCTGGCCAATCCTTGACTGCTGAATTTGAGTCCAAAAGCTATTTGTAACATAGTAACCCATAGAACTTTGCCAAATAACCATGCCTCATCATATACTTCTGATTGCTCTATATTTATCCGCATATTATCTTTCACATGCTCCATCCTATTTTGTGAAGAAGAAGACTCACTGGACTCTAAAAACATCACCGAATCATATTTACAATTGTTATCCTTAACCTTGTCACTTATAACAAAGATATCAATATTCAAATCTAGACTGGCAGGATATTCAAGCAATTCCAAATGCCATGCTTGAAAACACTCACATCCATTTACTCCATTACCATTCTTAGCAAAGATATCATCTTTCAAATTAGAATGAACATAATCAAAAAATTGAAAAGCTTCTGGAAGTGAGATAGCATCATACCAATCACAGGCTTTATCATTAACAACTTCAGATTTCAAAATGGGGTTGAAATTGAAGGATTCCTTATTTGCTATAGCGTCCATCCAAGCTGAGACATCTTCTTCATTTTCCATAGCAAGATGTTCATTTGAATTCACAACTTCAATATTTGGATCAATTATGGAAGAGTATCCCAGACCGGGAGGATTATAATTAGATTCACTATCTTCTTCATAATGCTACAATACCTCATTATCTTTTGCAATTCCTTCCTTTTCATCATTTGTTATTGCCACATCTTCAAATTCGGTATCGTGATCACTAAAGCATAATGTAGCCAGCATGTTTGTTTTAGGATAGTTTTTAGGAAGACAATAATCCCCATTAATTTCTTTTTCAATTTTACTGATCATTTCTTCAATCATATTTTCAGATTTGACAAAACATTTTTCCACTTTTTCTTCAAGACACATAGATTCTAATATAGTATCATCACCAACCTTTGCAACTTGAAAATCAGTTTCACAAAAAAAATTCAATGGAATTCAACTCTTCATATTTTGCGTTAACTATCTAATTATTCTCATCAGAGACTTCACGCAAAGGTTTATCTTTATTTTCTTCAAATTTGAAACTTTTAAAATCAGAGGTAAATGAAGGCATGAAAGAAAATTCATTGTCAACTGTTCTTACCAATTCTTCATCATCGAGAAGGCTATCTTCATTTGCTGAAAGTTGTGCTTTTAGGAAACTAGGCTTCTCTTGCTATTCAAAACTCAAACCATTGGTTGATATGATCTCTTCCTTCTGCTCACTAGTTATATCTTCTTCGGAAAAATTCTCTGTTGATTCTTGAGAGAAACTGAAATCCTTTATAATTGCATCTGAACTATTGATGGTGTGTTCTTGATATTTAAGTTCAGACATAGGCAGAGTATTTTTTGAACTCTTCTCATTATATTCATCCTTAGGAAAGAAAATCTTCTTTTCAACCTCAAATGAGGAATCTAATGGTGCAATTAATGATTCCAAAGGAAATACTATTGAGTAACAAGGAATAATAACAAACTTTTCTTCTTCTTGTGGTGGTTTAGGCTAGAAATGTTTTTCATGTTGATTACCTTCTTCATGTTGATGGCTCATCCATGGTAACACTGAGGATGAAGAAAATTTAGGCTCTCTCAAAGCAGGGAAGATGGGAGGAGATAAAGCATCCTTTTTAGAACTCGCATAAGTGCTTTTCTATTTGAACTCCTAGAGAACATATAATCTCTTTTCAATCAGCTTCCACAATTCTCTAGACCGATGGTCTTGAGCTATACTTAAGTTGTTTCTTGTGGCATAGCTGACACTCTCTTTAAATTTTATCCAGAGTTGTTGCAGCATAGGATCATCATCAATCACAATCTCTTCAACAGATGGCGAAAGTTTCTTTTTATATTTTAAATCATTTCTTAGAGGAATTTGACCTTTATACATTTCCTAAGATTATTTGTACAATAGAGTAACAGAAATCTGTATAAACTTCATCAAAGTAACAAGAAAGAGAATGATGTTACCTCAATCATGAGCAACCAACTTTCTAGCAAGTTCTCCAAAACTTTGTTTTAATAGGCATGATCTTTTTTACAACGGAGTCGCCAATCTCTGAGTAGCAGAGAAAATGAATATTACAGCTTGAAAAACCAAAGTATTCTTCCTCTTAGTCACCAAAAACATGAGCTGGGAACCTGAATGATAAGAACTTTCAAATCTTTCAAACTTTGATATAAAATAGGTTCTTTTAAAGACACAGAGTTGCCAATCTCAAACAGAGATAACAATAATAAAACTAGAAATACAATCTCCAGCACTGGTCTTCTTTTCCAACTTCCGCAGCGGTGTCGCCAAAAATCTGTTGGTAAATAGATTGTCCTTTTAAATAAATTCTCAAAATGCCCAAATCTGAAAGAAAAATTAGATGCCAACAATTGGATAATCTATCATGAGATTGATAGATTTCCTCTCAATTGGAAGGTACAACTCCCTTATGAAATGATATGCAATGAATTTTTTTATCTTTTCTACTTGTGAGTTAGTCAGGGATAACCCAAGTTACATATCCAAGCATATGATTATTATGGTTAGATGGTACACTTGGGAAATATCATTTACTTGTGTATTACCCAATGTTGTTTCTACTTTTACTACCTTTTGGATTTATGTGTGATGCTAGGAAATTCCTTGCATGTATGTTTTGAGTCACTCCTATCCAATTATAGTCACAAGGCCTTGATTGTGTAGGTAACCTTATAAATTATGTAAAATTTCTATATTAAATTAAGTGCTCAGCTACTTAGTGGTTCTATATATGGGGAATCCCATACTGAAGCTTAAAATATATTCCATCGCATCCTCCATTTAACAAAAGGAAACAACAAAAAAGATTATTTTTATCCTTATCAAAATCATCCTATCAACATCAATCTAACATGATTACCATATCTTGAATCATATCCCAAATCTCAGAAAGATTCTACAAGTTTCCAAAAAAAAATCCATACACCAACTAAATCCCCCATATGTCCCTCATGTAATCCATCATATCTCAAAAATATATATAAATTGTGAGGTAATCTATCTCTACCTAGAAGAAATAGTTGGTTACTGATATGTTACATTACACCCCATATCCATCATGTCATTTCACAATTCACCCCATCCCACATAATTTTACATGCAAGACAGAAAATTTACCCTTTCATAGCCCTTCTGTATCCTCTTCTCATAACATTTTTTGTGCATGTTTAGATGTCATAAATTCTCATTTTCTCAAGCCCTATTATTTTATTAAGGGGAAAACACATAGTATAGTCCCTTTTAAGACACGAGAAAACTAGTTTCTTTAAAAATCTTATTTTCATCGTCTATTAATTAAAAACATTTTTGAAGTAGTGTTGTACAAAAACTATTCCAAAGAGGAGAAAATGAGACACCTAAATTTGATCACATAAATATATAATAAAATTAATTCATCCTCTAAGGCATATTTTAGTTAAATATTAAATGATTAATTAGTTTGAATTTATCACCTAGTTAGTTAATTTAATAGATCAATTATACTCTGATTAAAAAATTAAATGACAACCAATAGTTTGATTCATTAATCAAAACCCCCTTTTCTCTATTAAATCAAATAAATACATACCCATTTAATTTAATCTCAAATATCTTATCTATTTAATTAATTTAACTAATTAAATCCCTCCAACCTCAAACTCACCGCTAAACTAGTAGTTAGCCATACCCATCTCATGCACCAATAATTCCTCTTTTAATTAACTAATTTTTGTATTTAATTAAACTTACCCATTGACCTTTTTTTTTGAAAAATCCACCCACAAATCACATCATTCTATCAAATAAGCCACATTTCCCATGTAAACTAAAATACTTTGCCCCTCATCAGTGTCTCAAATTCCTCCCGAAAGCACTTGCATAAATTAAGGCGGTATTAACACATCCTAACTCAAGCCCAAGTCCACTCTTCTTCCACATCCATGTCTTCCACCTCTAAAGACACAAGTCTATCTCTTATAACTATCCTATTGAAATGATTCCTATCTTATACCTAACTTAGTTAACTATCCATGAGGAATTCTTATCTCTACTTAACTCAAATGCCTATAAATTGAACCCTTTACTCATCACAAATAATCCACCTTCTAAGTAGAAGTACTTGTTGAAAATTTTTATTCAATTTTATATTGTCTTTGATGTTACACAAAATATCAAGTCTTTACTAGTGAATTTTTGCTGAGCTCAATGGAAAATGGAGATAGTTTCCAGTGTCTGTCAAGCATTCTAGAGAAAACCATGTTCAATGTCTATGTATACCATTATGGAAATTTTTAAGAAAACCCCAATTGAGATTGCCAACTCTTTACCCAAAATTCTATATGATAGAGTTGAGAAAAGGTGGCCATACCATCTCTCAACTGAAAGGAATATCAAAGAGACTACTCTAGCAAGAGCGATGCAAGACTTGGACAAGTCTACCATGATAATGTCCATTAATAAGCATAAGGGGAGATTTTCACCAAAATATAGAACCTTTAACATTTTACAAAAAAAAAATTGAAGATGTCCAAAAGACCACCTAGTTGTGGAAAGTGATATATAGGATAACAATAATTGAGTTAAACAAATAGATACGTATGGAAGTAGGTGAAGACAAAGTTGAACATGAAGAAGTTGAGGTAACAAAAGATGAACCTATAAGGGAAGGACATGAGGAAGGTACTATAAAAGATGCATATATAGAGGCTACAACTAACAAAGAGAAACAACAAGATTAGAATGTACCAGAGGATCAACAAAAAAGGTTGAGGATGTTTGTGATAGCACCACTCAAAAAATCAATCCCTTAACAAAGGAGGATATGAAGAAGATATTGATTGATACCACCATCAAAGAAAAACTATGTAGCCATCTTGTATTGGTGAGTGTGGATGAGATTGAGAAGACAAAATTGGCATCTTCAAGGGAGAAAAATCAAGAATTATCTAGTGCCCCCCACCCTCTCCCCAATCTACAAAAGTGTAACCTACCATGCCTATGGTAGTATATCAAAGGAGACACAATGTCAAAACATGTCACTATATTGGTGTCAAAAAAATTTTACATTCATTTTCAACAGATGAGAAATATGGGACATTAGTCGAAACAGGTTAGGAAGCCAGTCTTGCACCTACATTAAAAGCACAAGGTGATGTAGAGGTCACAAAAAAGGAGAAGGATAGGACTAAATATTTACTCTCAACTACAAAACTAGAGGAAGTGATAGAAATTCAAGACACTGGTTACTGCTACTCCTATTCCTAGTCAAGCACTTCATAGGCCAAGTGTTGAAGTTACACCCTTGCAATCATCAAGGCCTAGTCCTAGAACATATAAGGTTGATGAGGTCACATATCATGGTGATGTCAACTTAGATGAGGTGATTTAACTACCAAAATTTAATCTTGCATCAATCACCATAGAGCAAATGGGCATATTGCAAAATGCTCTAGCCAAAAAGAAACACCAAGAACTACTTAGAAGGGAGCATAAGAATAAATATGCACTTCATGACATCAAGGATGTATATTTCTTGATGCATTTAGCGTACCTACACCTGATGAAGCTAAGTCAATCATTGAGCAATTTTCAAATATTGTGGAGAAGGTAAATGATGAAGACCTAGACACAAATGTCAAACTATTAGAATAGTTTGAGAAGAAATTTCATGCCAAGGTCACTATAAAGATATCAAATGTCATTGCACTTAGTCAGGTTGAGTTATTAACCAAAATTGATGGTGTGAAGAAAGTGTTGCAGAATATTAGCTCTCTTTACACCAAGTTTTGTGATGTACCCTTGTTCACACAAGAAATTCAGAGACACATTGACCATCTAGAGGGAGATTAAAAGTCAACATGTAAAAACACACAAAAATCTCCTAGTAAAAGCCAGTCTCATTTTACACAATTGATGTCAGCACAAGGTTAGTTAGTAGCATTGCAAGCTCAAGATACCAACATTCAGAATACGGTAATCAACATCTAGTACATGTTGACCCCTCACATGGAGGTCTTACACAAGGAGCTACCCTATTAAGAAACATTGACGAAGAAAGATCCCCATTTTTCTACTCATGAAGGTCTAGTTAACCTTGTTGCCAAGATAGCTATTCAAATCAAATCTCTAGAGGTAGTGTGTGACAACTAGGATGTAACATTAAAGCTAATACAAGAGGTCCATAAATCATTCTTGAAAAAACACACTATCTATGTACCACCCATGACATAAGTGCCAAAAAGTGGGAGAATGTATAATTTTTGGGGTAGACCAAATAAAGGGGGAGTTAGTATAGAGAAACAGAGCCAACACAATAGTATAACAAATCTACTTAGCAAGAGTATTCAAATTCAAAAAAGTACAATCAACTTAAGCGGAGTTATATAACTTTGAGGTATGACAAATAAGTCACAAGTCTTCCAAAATTTTGAAGTTTTGAGATTTTATATGTAAGCTGAATACTTAATAGAAATTATCTGAGTTATTCTCATAAGTTAAGGATATTCATGCATGACCAATTTTTTTTTCCACTCATGTCAAAGGGAAAGATTGTTAATTCAGATTGGTTTTGATATATGAGTGACAACACACTTAAGTCATTTACAAGATAGAACTTAGTTGATGCCAAAAAAGTAATATATCCTAAGCATAAGTTGTCAAATAGTATATGTCAAGTGAGATATGTGAAATGTGCCAAGTAATTAGTAAGTGTCGTGTTACTCAAATGTCAAATAGATAGTTGATGCTGAGTGATTTGTATGTCAAGTGATGAATGGATTTCAAGGCATTTAGAGACTGAGTTATGATATTGAAGATATAGTGGGTGTGGAGTATTAGAGACTTCAAGTGCCAAGTAAAATAGTTTTGGACATAGTTGTTTGTAATGGCACAAAATTATATGCAAATTGTTTTTAAGCTAACTTAAGGATTTTTTGTGATTCTAAATTATAAGAACAAATCTATATTGAGGATGCCTATGCAATGCATCAAACCTTTAAGTTAAAGGGATGGTTTAGGTGGTGAAATGGATGAATCACAATCATGGATTCATACCTAACCCTAAGTCACCTAGCTCTTCTTATAGAAGGAAAGCTCCTAAACATTGTGTGTGTGGGAGAGAAGTTTTCATGCACAAACAAAGCATTCATGGTGGCTAAGGAATTGTGAACTGAGTTATACATTGCAAAATCAGTCAGAGGAGAATAAAGAAAAGGAATTAGAGGAATTAAGTGATACATCTGATCAGAGAGGATTGAGTACACATCAATAAAGAAGTGATATGTTATCTAGTAGTAGAGTGCTAATTGTAGGATCACCCCTTACACATTCTAATAGGTGAATCAGTTCAATCTCTTAATAGAGTAGTTCTAATAGGTTGTTGTAAATCCTTTAACAAGGTGCTTCATTGTAAATTTAAGTCCTTTAATTAGAGACACTTTTAATAGGGTATTGAAATCATGTAACATGGTAAGATTTAATAATCTTGTAAGCCTTTAATAGGGTAGATCTTTAACAAGGTAGATTAGAGTTTATGATCAAACATTGTAACCTTCACTGGATACACTTTACAACTATAGTAGTGAAGATTGTTGAGTGTCATCCCCACCCTAGTTCTACCTTATCATTAAAGGGTTTTTGGGCAACCAAATATCTTGCACAATGTATGTGTTAAATATCATTTTCTTTCATGCTATGGATGAATATGTTTAGCTAGCTATTTTAGTTTACATGCAAATTGTGAGATGGATGTATGGTGAAAGATTTTATGGTTAAAGTTTTGAGGGGCTAATTCACCCCATCACCCTCCCCCCCACCCCCAAAGAGTTCCCTTTCCATATTGTATTTCTAACAAGGTCAAGTTGTGGGATTGAAAGTGAAGAGCATGGGATTGAAAAGATAAACCAAGGAAGCTAATTGGAAGGACAGTAGAGCATCCTGAGTTAACTGAACTACAAAGTTTTATCTAATCAAGGAGGATCAAGTATTTAATCCATAGTAAATATCTAAAATCACCAATGTAGTTGCATCAACAATCAGGGCATCTCATTGTTACTCTCTAATAATTGTAGTAATGTATCAGATCTCTTAAAAGAGTTCACTTAACAACTATTTGCCAAATCCTCTAAAAGGGTGGCATTTCTAGATTGATGTGTCTAAAGACCTCTAACAAGGCCACTCTTAATAGGGTGATTACATCATTTAATAGGGTTGCACCTAGTAGTGTGTTCTATAACCTTTAATAGGGTTGGCTCCTAATAGGGCTTGCTTCATAAGAGTTTAAATAGTAACTAGTTGTATTTGGTGGTTTTTTTCCAAATTGGATTTCCACATTAAATCCTAGTGTCATATGTGTTCTTGTTATATGATTTCTATTCTACAACTCAATTAATTATGGTTAATCACATTAAACATCTAAAGAAGTAATATTTCAGTGTGTACCAAGTTATAGTAATTCTTACTGTTTGTTGAGTGAGTCAATGAGTTATAGTAGTATTTTTAGTTTCAGCAAATTTTTGTTTTAATTTAGATTGACATCAAAGGGATCTGTGATTTATTTTTGTGGTAACTGATTCACCCTACCCTCTTAGTTATTCCTCTTATATCTCCAACAAATGGTATCAGAGCTCAAGGTGCTTGCAAAAAAGGCTTCAAGGACCTAAGCTAAAGATTAGGATGTCTCACAGAAGGGAGATCCCCAAGTTGAACATAGATAACTTCAAGGCATGGTAAGAACTAATGAGATTATATTTGGAAACCATTCGAAACTATAGGCTAAAGTACCTAGATGCCAAATATGTGGCACCTTATATAAGAAATTACATAAAAGAAGAATCATAACATTATGATGATCGATATTGCTTTAACTCTTAGCTCTATTGAATTTGATGAATTTTTAAAGACTGTGATACTACTCATGATATGTGGACGAAGATGAAGGACATTTATGGAGTAGATGATAATTTAAGGAATTTGAGATGTCAATGTGTGGAGAGATCAAATTCTTTTTTGACTTACATATTCAATAGAAGAAGGATGGTATGTATATTATTCAATCAAAATACATCAAGGAGATAATGAAGAAGTTTGGGATCGAAGATTCTAGACTAGTTGGAACACCTATGTCTACTATATATAAGCTTTCCAAAGATGATGATTCAAAAGAACTAGATCATACTACATACAAATCAATTATATAGCATTAGCAATTGGAATGGCAGCAAGATTCTCTACAAATCTAAAAGAATATCATATGATGGCAATCAAAAGAATCATGAGATATCTAAAGGGTACTGAAGATTATGTTTTGTGGTATAAAAAAGGAGGCAACTTTAAATTGAAAGTATTTGCTAGTGTTGATTGGGAAGGAAGCATTGATGATAGGAAGAGCACTAGTGGTGGAGCATTCTTTCTTAGAAAAAGGCTAGTATCTTGGACAAGCAAGAAGAAAAATTGTATCTCTTAGTCAACATAGGAAGTAGAATATGTTGCTACAATAGTCAATTATTCAAATATTGTTTGGTTCAAACAACTATTGACAGGTATGAAGGAAGAGATTGAGGATCTAGTTGTTGTTTTGATTGATAACACCAATGCAATTAACATTTCCAAGAATTGTGTGATGCATACCAAAACCAAGAACATTGTAATTAAGTATCATTTCGTAAGAGAATTAGTGAAAGATAAGGAGGTACTTGTAGGTACAATTTGAATATGTGAATACAAAAGAATAGATTGCAGATATATTCACCAAGCCATTACCTAAGGATGCATTCTTGTATCTAAGAGGTAAGCTAGGGGTCATTCTCGTATTTAAATCTCACTAATTCGATTTGAGTGATCCATCAACCAACCATGTTGAAGATCAATCAAGTTGATGCAATATTGTAAAGGGAAGATTGCATATGAATAAATTAATTAGGTACATTAAATTTTATTGAATGTTATCTTTGGCATAAGATATCAAAGAGGGAGAGTTATGCCATACATCAGAGAAATTTTATAAGAAGAGTTTACTATGAAATTTATGTTCTTTGCATGAGATGTCAAGTTTTGATAAAAAGAGAGAATGAACTTGAGTTGATATCAAAGAGGGAGAGTTTGATATTGTACTCACTATAATCAAAAAATCATTTTAGAAGGAGAGATTGATGTTAGAGGGAGTTCACTCTGATAGAGAAAGTTCTCATGGATGCGAATCAACATGAAACTAAGGATATTATTATTACTTTTATTTTTTTCTAAAAGTTGATTGTATTATGAAATATTGTGTTGCCATCAATGCCAAAGAGGGAGATTGTTGAAAACAATTGTTCAATTTCGTATTGTCTTTGATGTTATACAAAATGTCAAGTCTTTACCCATTATTGTCTATCGAGCGCACTTGGGCGATGAAGATAGTTTCCAATATCTACTAAGAAATCTAAAGTAAACCAAGTTTAGAGTGAGTATGTGTCATGCCTAACTCAAAAGCCAAAGAAAGTTTGTAGGAAGAGAGTGTCTACCAGTTCACTCAAGCAACAAAGAGAAGTTGGCATAAAATATGTGTTAACCAAGCTGACTCTGTTACCAAAGGAATTTAGTTTAGGATGTAGTGTTAATTGAGTTCACATGGTTAATAAAGGAATTCTAAGGAAATACTTTTCTAAACTAGTGTTCACCAAGCTAGGTCACCTAATGAAGGATTTTCTTGAATCATCATATTTAGTTTGATGAATTTAATTATTAAGTCTAGCCAACATAACGGATGAATATTGAATATTTGTAAGTCTATTCAAGTTGACTTGACTATGAAAAAGATATAAGTATAAGGTCAAGTGGTGGGATTAAAAGAGACAAGCATGGAATTGAAAAGATAAACCAAGGAAGTGAATTGGAAGGATAGTAGAGTATTCTGAGTTGACTAAGCTACAATATTTTATCTGGTCAAGGAGGATCAAGTATTCAAGACAGAAAAGAGATCTAAAATCAGCAATATAGTTGCATTAGTAGTTAGTTCATATCATTTTTACTCTCTAATAATTGTAGTAGTGTATGGAATCTCTTAACATAGTTTAACAGCTATTTGTGAAATCCTCTAACCAGGTGGTGTTTCTACATTGAACTATCTAAAGACCTCTAACAAGGTCACTCCTAATAGGGTGATTAAATCATTTAATAAGGTGACACCTAAAATTGTGTTTTCTAACCTTTAATAAGGTTGTCTCCTAATAGGGCTCACTTGAGAAGAGTGAAAAACAATAACTAGTTGCAATTGGTGGTTTTTCCCAAATTAGGTTTCCACATTAAATCCTGGTGTCATATGTCTTCATGTTATTTTCTTTCTGTTATGCAACTAAGTTAATTGTTGTTAATCACATTAAACATGTAAAGAAGTAATATTTCAATGATTATCGAGTTACAATAATTCTTAGTGTTTTCCAAATGATTCAGTGCTAACCGAGTTACAATAGTATTTTCTGTTTCAGCGCAGTTTTGTTTTAATTTATATTGACATCTAAGGGATCTGGGATTTATTTTTGTGGTAATTGATTCACCCCTCCCCTCTTAGTTACTCCTCTTATATTTCCAATAGTACTATATTGTTTTGACAACTAATTATTATCAAACAACTATTGAGTATATTTAGGATTTCATGCTTTCATGCATTTTCATCTATTGTAGAAGTATTTAGAATACATCCAAAATCATAGCCAAATCTACAAATCAAGAAAGATACATAGGCATCGAGGTTTACATTCTTTAATTTGGGTTTCCTTTTGGTTAATCTATTTTTGTTCTTTTCTATTAGTCTAGCAATCCTTGGTTTGTTCTTAGTATTCATTGCATACTAGTTTTCGCACATAGAGTTCTTATCTAGGGAGACAATGCTTGAGAAAATTACTCTATTTCCTCTATTTCTATAGCTCTTCTCTCTTAGGATTCTCGATTTCTCTTTTGGGCTAATGTTTGGAAGAAGTATTATATCCAAATAATTAGCATCTTGTGGTTGTCTTTCAATAATAAGATCCTAAGTCTTGACAATCTATATCTTAGAGGCATGGTCTTCCCTAATTATTGCTTCCTTGTAAATCAAACTTTGAGTATATCACACATATCTTGATCATCTATCCTTATTCTTCGGAGGTCTGGAGTTTTCCTTTTCAAAAATAGAATATTTACTAGATAATGCATGACTCTTTATAGGTTTTTGGGCAAAGTTAAAACTGTGCACTCATACTTATGTGGAAAGGAAATTACGATTGATTGTTAGACCTCCTATGATGCATAACTTGTGAAAAGAGAAAAAGAATAGGGTGTTTAGGGATTTTATGCTTCCCCCTATGATCATGGATGAAATAATTAAGATTTGCATTATTGAAAACTATCAAAAAATTATTCACATTGACATAGATCTTGAGGTTGTAAGAAATGGTAGCTATTGGATATTCTAATAAAGATAGCAATAAATCAAGATGGGATAGTGCGAGATGGAATTTTCCTCCCCAAGCATGGTTTAAAATTAACTTTAATAGGGCAACCAAGAGAAATCCTAGAGTCACTGGGTGTCAAAGTATATATTAAATGATAAGGGTGATATTTTTAAAGCTATTTCTTTCCCTCTTGGCTCTATGACTAATCACTTTGTTGAGGCCATGGGATTTCTCTATTCTATTAAGCTGGTGTCTTCTTGTCTAGATAAAACTACTTGGATCAAAGGGGATTAAGAGAATATAATAAATTATTTTAAATGCAAGTGTAATCCCTCTTGGATGATAAAAAATATAGTAAATAAAGCCAAAATAACTGCAAGAGCTTTTGATAAAAAATTTGTATTACACCTATGGAGGGAGGCCAATAAGGCTGTTATTACCATTTCCATCTTGGAAGCTAGATTTGATGAAATCAATTGGTGGCAAGGTGGACCAGATTTGAAAGATGTTTTCAAAATGTTCATTTTCTTTGAAAATACACGTGGTATTAGTATTGAAATATCATATCTTTCCTGAATTGATAAACATGTTTTCTAGAGGAAAGATTAATTATAATGATAGCATGGAGGGTGATTTTCCCAATATCTAGAAAGGACGACAAACTTTTGGGGTTATTTCTTTCTCTTTTACCCTTTTTCCTCTCACTTGTGACACAATGTTTGTGAGTTTAACTGATAATTTTTATCTTTATAATTCTAGTCTTGTTAATATGGGGGGGTTGAAGAAACGGAAGCCCACTAACTATAAGAAATGGAAAATAAGAATAGATTTTGGGAGAAATTATCCAAGGGTTTCCTTATGCATTACATGTAGAGATTGAAAGTGTCTAAGCTTAATATTACCACACAATTCATTCAGGGTTACAAAGTTGGCAATATGGTCATAGATGGGGAAGAGTTGTAGCTCTTGGTGGAAGTTATTATTGAAATCAAGGAACTTATCTCTAAAGGTATGTATTTTTTTCATGATAAGAAGATTCCTAATGTTGCGGCTAGAGATTCCCCCTAAAATAGGAATGATAAGGATAGAATGGATTCTTGGGGTGGCCAAGGTTTATTTTGTTGATTCTTTAAAGAAAATTTGGATGAAGGTTTTGGTTTCTATTACGAAACACATTACTTTGGATGGCTGCTATGAAATCGCCCATTAGTACCATTTTGCATTGATTTATCACTTTAGCCATAGGCAGAGGACTTTATTTCCCTTTTATGTATTTGTTTTCTCTCACTTAGAGAATTGACACCCTTTGAAAGAAAATAAAAAAGACTATACTACATGAAGGGCCAATTAAAATTGATTATATTAAAGAAAATGTGCTGGATTTGTTCAGACTAGGCTTTCAGGAAGAAAGATTAGTCTTCAAGGCCTTGTAGCAGTAGGGGTAAGGGAAAGAGAGCTCTTGGGGAACTATAGATGAAATCTTATGATTCTATTAAGAATGGTAAACCTGAACCAAATCACAATGAAATCCCTCTTAAACATAATAATTAAAGATCTTAAACTCAACAATTAAATCCAACTACATTGACACTTAACAACAATTAAAGATCTTAAACACATCACATAATTACAAAATTTTATGTAGACCTAATTTTTCTTATATATTTTTCCCTTAATTCAAAGTGTAGCCCAATGTACAATGATAATTTTATCTTTACATTATTCAATGATGTATTATTCTAGATTTTAAAATGCCAATATTAGTTTGTATGACCTCGCTACTTTTCATATCTCGGTGGAAGACCTATTCAATCACAAGTGGGACGACCACCTTAGCAAGACTCGGTACCTGTAGACAGCATTTCCAAGTTATACTCTCTAATGAGCGTCCCCCTTACTTATTCCACCCGCAACAATTGCTTACGTATGCCTGTTACTCCACATCATCTGCACTCTTACGTTTCTACTTTAACCTCTTATTCCATTGGTCTTTTCTGAGTTAGTTTACATATTCCTCTAGAAGTAGTTTGGTTGATACTAAATTGTAATATACAAGCATCAAGGCCGTTAGAATAGGTGCTTGTTTTCCGTGATAAATAGCATTCAAGAATTGTTACGTATAAATTCTTTTATAAATGCTAGGCATAAAACCATAAAGTCAATAAATGAATAGACCAAGTTTTTAAATGTATAGACTAAGTCTATTATATGGCCCCGTAAAGACCAATACGGTCGATCAACTTTCTTTTAATACACCACTTGCTCTGTGTATTATCACGAGACAATGGTCAGGAGAAAATATTCTACTTCCTTCAAGTCTCTTGTGTCAAACCAGGAAGTTTTGATATATGTGGGCTGCTTTCAGTACGTTATTTTAACGACCAGTTTCTTCCGCATTCCACGTCGCCTGTTCAACGATGGCATACATAGAATCTACCCCGCACGTTAAATAATGTGAATTTGTTTGACTTGATTGCTAGGGATTTTTATTTTCTCAATATTTTGCCAGCATATCTAATTCTTTCACCGATGGTAATATAGGATTCTACACTTTCTATAGTAAAGTAAACAAGGATTCTATGGTATCGAGATTGTATAGTATGTAATGTATGTCAAGTATTGCTCTAGTCTTTGTACAGACAAAAAATACGTTTGATTTGGTTTGTTTCACTACCCATGCAGTTAGCCCGTGCCTTTTTGTTGTCGTGACAATTTACTCAGAAGAACATATTTTATGTCGCGCCAGTCTCTCGTTTTCTACCAAGATGTTTTGCTCTCTGCCTGTGGGCTGCTTTAAGCACACTATTACATTTTGATTTAATATTGTTTAACGAGAAAGACATTAATATAATTTTCTAGAAAAGAGTTTTGGAATCAATTATTTTCAAATATTTATCACACGTTTGCCGTTCAAAGATGGTATACAAAGAATCTATTTCCCACGTCAAAGAACATGCGTTGTCTTAAATTAATGGCTAATATTACGGCATTCACACCTAATCTGTTGAATGGTGTTTTATCATTCTATATAGAGTCGAAACTGGTGAAAATCTAAAAAAACTTTATTGGGAGAATGAGAATTAATCACACTAATCCAAGGAACCTGAAACCAGAAGTCAATACAAAAAAAGCTATTAAAAGTGTAAGAGTCATGACAAAAATTTTGTGGTGGAAATAGAATACACATTTAACAAATCTAGTACCCAAAAATCAACAAGTCAATACAAAAGAGATATTAAAAGTATAAGAGTCATAGCGAAATTATGTGGTGGAAATATAATACACATTTAACAAATCTAGTACCCAAAACCAACAACCCACAAAAACTAAGGAATCTCGGTGACCTCCGGGGCTCCCTCCATGGTCTTGGAACCAGCCTCGATCTTCTTATTGTTGAGTTTACCTTGGGTCCTTTTGCTTGGGACTTGGATGCACTTTCTCTTCTCTTCAATAACGAGATCAATTTTCAGCTCAATGCCTTACTGCTCCTTGCTTAACAGCTTTAGGACCAAGGATTGTATCCTTTTGTTACTTTCATTTATTACCCTTTTGACTTCTCTCAACTATCCAGTAACATCCTCCTCCATTTTATTCTGCACGTCCTTATTGAGGTGCCTTTGCAACTCAATGGCCACCATCTTAAAGGCAACAATTTAATTGTGAGCCCACAAATCAAAGACATTAGTGGACTCCATTTTTGCTTTAATATTCTCAATAGCAACTAGGGTGTGAGACAAATTCTGATTTCTTCCCCGCTTATCTTTTCCAGTCAAGAGGTCTCCAAAGTCAGAGGTAGAGTAAAATTTATAGAAATTTATTATATCTTTGATGTCAATAATTATTTGAATTTTTTTTTGCAATCTTATAAATGTGACTTATATTAGAATAATGTTATATTCATTTAACAAATTTGATTTTCTTAAGACTAATGTCATTAGGAATTTATATGTCAATTGAAATCAACTAATTGTGATGTTTAGGGTTAAAAAATTGGCTTACAAGATCAAGTGATTTCCTTTAAATAATGCTAAATAGCATAGCTAGTTATTTTAGTAAAGATTTTTCTTATTTAGATAGACAGGTGAAAAATTTAGGTTAGGATTATGTGTTAAACACAACAATTATTCATGTGACATTGATCAATTATAAAATTACAATTGTTATATTAGAGAACAGAATGAATAGTACTCTATTGATCTACAACCATATAATTGACCTATAAAAAAGTTAATGTTTACACAAAATTACACATAGAAAGCATGATAACAATTTATTTCCATACCTAGTGAAATAGCATCTATATGGTGCAAAATATTCTTAACCACTATTCACAATGGTATGTATCTTAATCTCTACCATTTGATTTCTTAAAATAAGATTTATTTATAGACTTTTCATTCCTTTTAGATAAATCAACCTCCAAATATAATAATCTACAATATAACCTTTATAGAGAGACGGTTATTTCACTAGACAAATTACCTCTATTTTACCCTCTTTGATGATAGTGTATGTGCTATTTTACTAAGACTATCATCAAAGAGAAATAACCTCAAAATTGTTCCCATAATTTACAAAATAATATACTATAAACATTTTTGAAATACCTACCAAGTAGTTATCCAAGAGAAAAGGATTTGATACAGTATGATAAACCTTTTCATGAGTAGAACCAATATCCAAAACTAAGTATGGAAGATGTGGTGGAAGAGGAAGTATAACACCAATCTCATGAGGATCATGATTCAAATGACCAAGAATTTCTTCATTGGTGAAAGCTGACTTCACTTACAATCCCAAGCATATGTGGTACAATAGAGAAATAAATAAAATAATTACAAGAATCCTATAATATTTAATGGAATGACATTATAGTATTTAGAAAATAACATGACACACCCACATGGGAATTTTAATTACTCATTAAAATTACTCCTAGTAACTCCTATTTTTCTTCTTATTATTAGGAGGATTAACTTCCCTTTAAAGTCCTTGAAATTGTAACCCCCCATTGGAGATTGATCATCCTTACATTATTTTTTGTTGCATTAGAATATGCCCCCAAATAAGTTTTAGAGTTCATTGAAATGTTTGAAAGGCTTTTCTTCCTCCCAAGTAGTGCAACTTCTAAAGGCCATGTCTCTTATATCATGGACTCAATTGTCTATTTTAACTTCTTTTCAAATACTTCTTAGTTAAAAGGTGTAAAAAATTATTCAAATGAACATAGTCATAATGAATAAATTAAGAATGATCACACGATTGTTATACATGATCTACTACATTTGTAGGAGATATGGACCTCTTCCTATTTGTCTCTAGTGTGTACATGATTAGGAGTTAACTCAATGATTTTACCTTATACATCATGAGTAATATGAAAAACACAAAATAACCTAAAAATGGATGACTCCACACAATAGATGTGTCCACAATATATATATATATATATATATATATATATATATATATATATATATATATATATATATATATATATATATATATATATATATATATATATATATATATATATATATATATATATATATAAGCTCATAGAAATGTATACTTTCAATACAAGCTTCAAAATGGTTAGAAAATATATCAAGGAGGGTACAAATGACAGAGGTTTATAGTCCTAGCTTTTTATTTTGTCTTGCATCTTTTTAGAAGAGTCATCATTTTACTTTGACAACTTAAAATGGATTTTTCAAGAAGGTAAATTATGTCAAGTATGGAATGCAAGGATAGAATATATGGGTCAACATAAGGTCCATAATTTGAATAGTTTTCTATTTGTGGTTAGTCATATAATTTTTATATAGGCCTTCTCATTAAAACCCATTTGAATAGATTTTCCTACCATCTTTGAATAGACAAACCAAGCATTATTTTGTTATACCCTCCTCTCAAAAATATTTAAAATTAAAGGAAATTGTGTTGATACACATGCTCAAGTCAACATGAACCCACCAAAATATATGTTTGAAGAGTGGGTCGTGAAAGTTTATATCCTTTATATTAGATTTGGTCCTTTTTTTGAATTTGTTGATGATTGGATGTAAAATATAACATTTTAATTTTAAAATTTTAAAATGGGATAGGACCAATATTTTGAATTCGAAGTTAAACTGTAGGTTTTAAAGGATCCTCTCTCTCTCTCTCTCTCTCTCTCTCTCTCTCTCTCTCTCTCTCTCTCTCTCTCTCTCTCTCTCTCCCCCTCTGTGTGTGTGTGTGTGTGTGTGTGTGTGTGTGTGTGTGTGTGTGTGTGTGTGTGTGTGATAGTGAAAAATTGATTTTAATTTAATTTAATTCTACTATAAATATAGAGAAAGAAACCCTTTTTTGAAGGATACTATCACTTAAATTAACTTTTCATTTACTTTTCTACATTTTTAGGATGTAAATTCAATTTTCCAATGGCATTTATAATTCTAATAGGACTTAGACTATCCAAATAAGGATAGGTGTCATATATGAGACAATAAAGAAACATTAATTATAAGTTAATATCTATATACAATCATAGGGAAAAAAAAAACTTTGTCCAAAGGTTTTAAAATCTTTTGGTATGTAAAGTGATTTTATTCTATACTCTATACCATACGATGATAGTACACCATAATTTTTTTCTTCTTTCTCAAATTATATATATAGATATAGATATAGATATCTATATCTATATCTATATCTATATCTAGATATTTATATTACACTAGATTCCATCCCTCCCACTAGTTACAAATTATTAGGTTTCTTATGTAGGTTTGGGGATTCTTGATAAGGAGCACAAAGAGATTTTATGCTTCATTATTTGGCTAGACCACATCTCATCTATGTTCGCATCTCATAGACAAAAATTCTAAAAGATTAGTAGCAAAAGTTGAGAACAAACAAGCTTTGTATTGTTGTTTCATATTTGAAAATATGCTATAGATCCCAAAGAAATGCATCATTTTTCTTCACATTGAGGTGACTTATGTAATTGAAAAAAAAAATTGTAGTTCCTTATCAATATGTGATTGCTCTATATGAAAGAAGTTATTGTCACATTAAATATCCACAATCCATTAGCTAAAGAGACAAGAGAATCTTTTTAGTAGTTTATATAAATTTATTGCTCAAAATCATATTATGCAACTTCTATGTTAAATCTAAACACATCTTTTCATATAAATAATATAAAATAATTTTAAATTGAAGTAATACACAATAATTTTAAATTGAATAAAATGTACGAGCATTAATATTTTAATTGTTAGCATGTCAGTTTGATTTATATATTAATTAAAGTTGTTTTAATAATTTTGTTAACATTTATCATTTTTTGCACTAATTGTTTATTTTAAAAAATGTGAAAGTAGATTAAATAATACATATGTTATTGAATAATAAATTATAAATAAATAAGTCATAAGAGATAATATATTAAGATTGTATAGAAAATGTTACAATATTTAGAATATCTATCTATTACAAGATAATTTTTTTGACAAATCATATATGCAGATTAACATTATTAAAAGTAACAATAAAGAAATAAATTAAATATTAATATAATTAACAGTAAAATATATAAAAGTCCTTAAATGCAATCTTAAAATAGATAAATAACTGAAAATACATAAGATTACATCTATATTACAATTATAAATAGAAGTCAATAACTTATCCTACAATATCATCTCATCTATTCTCCTCAAACTAATATTTAAATGTTCACTTGTCAAAGATTCTTTCAATATTTTTCAGATTGAAATACCTAAAAAACGATAATTTCAACAGAACCTTAATTTATTAATTATCGTTATACCAAATTCCTTATCAACATATATGTTTGATCTACTAACAACATAAATATTAATTTACGCATGCATTTAGCTGTCCATTTAACTTGTCTCCTAGAAAAACTGTATGAATGTCTGCACTATGTACTAACGTTAACATCAAACGACTAAGTCCGTGCGTATCGTGGTTACCACCAAACTCAATCCACCACGTGGTCTACCGACATGATATTTCGACCAACAGCCACCAACTTTGTGCTTTTAATATTTAAGAGAGCTACACAAGCAAACGGAAAGAAATGGTTCCACATCTGGCACCTGACCTGTGAATAGACATCTGGCCCAACGGGATTGGACTTTCCCCGGCCAAAGTCAAAGGAAGAAAATCATGTTATGTCGGTAAGAAATTTATATACATGTTTTTCTTCAAGTTATGTCATCGGTTACTTTTAAGGCACGCCCAATTTATTGTCTATTCAAAATAAGCAAAAGCGTTATTGGCTTGTATAATTTTAGAAGAGAGATTAGATAGGCTTATAGAATTTTAGAAGAAATATTAAATAGAGATAGACTTAAAAAAGGAAGAAAACTTTGTAAGCTAAAATAGAGAGGAAGATATGGTCAAACAATCGTACTAAAATGGAGTAATCTTTAGTCAAAAAATAGAATATTAAATGGAAGTACAATTGTCAAAAGTTCAATAGAATTAGGTAGGTGATGTCTACATAAAAATGAGAAAACATTGTAGTCTTATGTTATATTGGGGCAGGTAGGAATAGGGTGATATTTTATAATGAAGTTTCGATATATAGTAACATTCATATCAATTATGTGTACACTAAAAATATATAGTTTACAAATAATTATTGAATCATATTTAAAGTGTAATATAATGAGGTGGTTGATACCTAAATAAGAATTGAAAAAAACTTTGACCTTGTTTTTAATGTATTTAGATATCAGCCAAAAAAGGGGGGTTGACCCCATGGTATAGAGGGCTGGAGACCAGCTGGTAATTTCCCCCTACTATCTAACCAATCCCTTTTCTAGACATAAAAAATATCGTAATGTTTAATACCATAGCATTATACCTCAAAATATTATTATCAACCATACTGCCTCTAACATACATACTATGCAAAAAAATAATCTAGCAACAAAGATTGCAAGTGCTACTAATAAAATGATTACTATACACATCAACTAAAAGTGCCACAAAGGGCATATAATTCATAGTTAACCATAACATTATAAAAATAAAAATAAAAGCAAGCATAAGGGGCTAGTTCCCCTCCTCCTCCAAGTTCTCATCAGGATCCTCCATGGCCAGTTTCTCCACCTCCTCCTTGATGGGTTTCTCTAGCAGAGTCTTGAGCCAAGCTTTATTACTCTACCTAGTATCAGTATCAGAGTCAATAATGCTAATGTTTTTCCTATTACTTAGGGGCTTTTTGTCCACTGGCTTCTTCAAGGTAGAACTAGGGCTAGGGTTCATGGAGACTTGGGGAGTAACAATGGCAAGGGGGTCAACAAGAAGAGGTGGCTTGAGGGCTAGTTGGAACTTGTAAAGTTTAAACATGAAGGCCTAGTGCAGGATATAAAAGTGTCTTCCTTCCTCCCTCTTTTTCCTAACATTAAACACACTATCCTTTATCGAATGAAAAATAACATGCAGGAAAGAAATTAGGTTGTGGTTCCTAAAATGGAAATAAATAGGAAAGTGCTAATAATATAACGCCTAAAATTGTTCTTCTAGAGTTATGTAGTGCATAATGGCATAGCACACAACGTCCCAAGGTTTGGGTAGGTCCTTCGATGAAAAATAACCCTGCATGCAAATAGAATCTTCCTTATGGTAGAAGAATTTTGTCAAGCTCATTTCATCAGAAACCCTAGCCTGCTCAAGCCAACTAGTGCCCTCGAGAGACAACCCACCAACCATCTCAATGAGCTCCTCTATCATTACAAAGACCACTCCATTAATGTTCACCTTCCTATTATTCCTTCTAGGGGTTGACGAACTAGAGGGACACATGATCATCATACCCTTCAATGCCTCCATGAATGACAACAACTACCTTCTTGTAGATAAACCCAAGTCGCCTCACTATCCCTGATACAATCCTCAATCTTATCTAGTTTAATGTGTTCGCTAGCACCCATGTTTTCACCAAGTTCAATCACCTTATCCTCAAATTTCACCCACATCCCCTTGTTGTAGGACAAAGCTTGGAAGCAAGGGTAGTTTAAAGATATAATGATCGTAATGTACCTAAGAAAGCAATCATTTCTCATCATAAAATCACAAGTCTTGACATTTTCCAATCTCCCTCTAGCTTGAGCACATGTGAACAATACCTTTCTCATTGAAGTTAACCATTTTGAGTTGTGTATTGAGTGTGATGGAGGGAAATTGCCATTATTATTATTCACACCTCCTATCCTTGGTCATTTTATCTTTCTAACTAAATCAGTGCAGATGGTCCTCTCACCATAGTAAAAATACTCACTTTGAGGAAACCCCAAATGTAAATAAGCACAAAATATTTCCAAATATCTTGAATTTATGGTTTTTAATTCTTGGGTTCTCCCGACCACCTAGATCCACACCAATATGCCACTTCTTGTACTTCATTAAATAGGACCATAAAGAGCACATACACTTTCAACCATCATTTGTCGAGATGGTGGGGTCTGGCTGACATCATCTCATTCCTTTATTCCTTCCACGTTATGACCAAATTTAGCTAGGTCAACCGCAACTTTTTTGCCTTCCCTATAGATGTGGTCCACATGGACTTCAAGTAACCCATTCAACAAACTGCAAATTTCCTTTATTGTCGCTTTTGTCTTCCACCTATGCCTACCTTCATCCTTCATAAGATTGACAATTAACATCAAATCTCCTTCAATAGCTAATCTATTAATTCTTCTAGCTCTTGCTATCTTCATTCCTCATAGTAGGGCCAAAGCTTCCACTTCATTATTTGATCTCTCTCTACAATTCTTAGCATAGGCAACCACCACCTTACTGGGATTATCCAAAACAACACCTCCAACCGCAGTCCTTCAAGCAGTGGTTGAGCCATCGAAATTGAGTTTCATCCAATCTTCTAGCAGGTGTCAAACGATTTTAGATCTAACCAAAACTTTAGAGTTGTGGAATCTTGCCACCTTCAGACTTAAGTCTGAAGAATTAGCCCATCTCATATCTGGGTCCCTCCGATAGAAATAAGAATACTCTGATATTTACCAATAGTAACATATATCAATTATGTGCACACTAAAAACATACAGTTTACAAACAATTTAAGTATTTTCTTAAAAGATATAAACTGAAAGCAACAAATTTATTGAATTAGAAATTATTGACAAATTATAATCTAAAATAAAATCATTTTTTTTCAAAACTTTGTCATACTAGAAAGTTTAGTATAAAATCCCATAAACTAAGTCATACAGTTTACAAACAATTTAAGTATTTTCCTATAAACTGAAAACAAAAAATTTATTGAATTAGAAATCACTGACAAATTATAATCTAAAATAAAATCTTTTTTTTTTTCAAAACTTTGTCATACTAGAAAGTTTAGTATGCTATCCCATAAACTATGTCATATAGTTTACAAACAATTTAAGTATTTTCTTAAAAGATATAAACTGAAAACAACAAATTTATTGAATTAAAAATCATTGACAAATTATAATCTAAAATAAAATAAAATAATAATTTTTTTCAAAACTTAGTCATACTAGAAAGTTTATTATACTATCCTATAAACTAAGTCATACAGTTTAGAAACAATTTAAGTATTTCCTTAAAAAATATAAACTGAAAACAACAAATTTATTGAATTAGAAATCATTAACAAATTATAATCTAAAATAAAATAAAATAAATTATTTTTTTCAAAACTTTGTATCCCATAAACTCAGTCATTAAAATCTCCCATACATTCATTCAGTCAAATTCTGTTATATTCATTGATTGCGTTACGTAAAGCTTTGGGTTTGGTCACGCTTTTCCATTTTCCAGGCTGGTTCAAATGCTTGGTTGTCAGATTATGTCCTCTAGTCTGTCCGTCCTTGTCGGCTCCATGTGTGGTCTTTAACCCTACACCACCACTGCTTTTCTACTTACCCCACTGCAAACCTAAATTTCCTGTCTCCTCCCTAACGTGGCCACTCCACTCCACAAAATTCAACTCTTCACGCTCTATATAACCTCGACCATACAAACATCTCACAATTAGTTTCTGAACTCTGCCTTGCTTATCCAGGATGCAGAACAGTGAAGGACTGGCGTGGTGGTGGCCATATGTAATACTTCCCCTAACATATAGGGACACCAATTCATGGAATATTCAAGGAGATGATATCGTCCTTTCACTGAAGCAATACGTGGGGATACTGATATTTTCTGTGCTTTTGTGGGTAATTATATCCTGGAGGAGTAATGGAGGGTGTGCGTGGGCTGGGAAGAATAAGAAGATTCCAGGGCCCAGAGGATGGCCCATAATTGGAAGTCTAATGGAGATGAGCGGTGGGCATGCTCACCGTAAGCTTGCTCACTTGGCTTATATTCATAACGCCAAAAGACTGATGGCGTTCAGCCTAGGCTCAACCCGCGCAGTTATAACCTCTGATCCAGAAGTGGCCAGGGAGCTATTGAACTCCCCCAACTTTGCGGATAGGCCACTCAAGCAATCTGCTCAGCAGCTCATGTTTGGGAGGGCGATAGGCTTTGCACCCAACGGCGACTACTGGCGGATGCTGCGTAGGATTTCATCTGCTCATCTCTTTAGCCCGCGAAGAATTGCTGCGCACGAAGCCGGGCGTCAGGCGGACTGTGTTAATATGCTGGATGATATACGCAGTGAGTGGACATGCAAGGGCGCCGTACAGCTCCGTCCACATCTTCAAATGGCGGCGCTGAATAATATCATGGGAAGCGTCTTTGGTGCACGGCTGGGTGGTGATAGACAACGGAGAGAGGTGAGGGAGATGGTGGAAGAAGGGTTTGAACTGCTCGGTGCATTCAATTGGAGCGATCATCTGCCATGGCTGCGGATTTTCGACCCGAAGCGAATCCACGCCCGCTGTGCTCAACTTGTACCTCGAGTTAGGGTTTTTGTCCAAAACATCATCGACCAACATAGGCAGTCGAATTCGGCGAGGGACACGGCCGATTCAGATTTCGTGGACGTGCTCCTTTCGCTTCAAGGACATGACACGCTCAACGACGATGACATGATCGCTGTTCTCTGGGTAAGCAAACACACCATCTTGTTATATGTTTTAGAGCCAACAATATCGAAACCCTGATTATTAATAGCGGATATCTGACTAAGAAAAGTACAAAACATCATGATGTATATGCAGGAAACCCTAATTTGTTTGGTACTAATAATATGGAAACCCTAGCAATTAATATAATTTTTCCCTCTCGTACAGGAGATGGTATTCCGCGGTACAGATACTGTTGCTTTGGTCGCAGAGTGGGCGATGGCTGAGTTGGTATTGAACGAAGATATACAAGAGAAAGCCCGGGCTGAATTGGAGGCAGTTGTTGGGAGGAAGAGAAGCGTGCGGGACGAGGACATAACAAAGCTTCCATACCTGCAGGCGGTGGTAAAAGAGACTTTGCGAATGCATCCGCCGGGGCCTTTGCTATCATGGGCTCGTCTGTGCACAAACGACATTGATATAGCCGGTGGAATGCATATTCCGGCGGGGACAACAGCCATGGTTAACATGTGGTCAATTACTCACGACCCGGAGATCTGGGAGTCTCCTCATGAATTCCGGCCGGAGAGATTTCTTGAAGAGAAAGTAAACGTTATGGGTAATGACTTGAGGCTTGCACCCTTCGGCGCAGGTCGGCGAGTGTGCCCGGGAAAGGCTCTGGGACTAACTACTGTTCATCTGTGGGTGGCAAAATTGGTGCACCATTACAAGTGGAGTCCTAGTCAGCAACACCCTGTAGATCTTACAGAGGTTCTCAAGTTGTCCTCCCAAATGGTCGCGCCTCTTACTGCCATTCCGTCCCCTACAATACCCTACTGAGAAACCCTCTTGTTATGTTTTTTTTTGCTTTTTTACATATCAGAGTATATGATAGTCTAGTTTTGCCTGTTATAAATTACCTTCAACACCATTTTATTAGATGCTTGTTTCGCACGCCACTGTTTTTACCCACAGGAGTTTGTGAACAGAAAAATGTATACAAATCCCAATGTCAATATTACTGACAAATACGTTCGATCATTTTCTTTTACCGCTTCTAATGTTACAATTTGCTATTTGTATTTAAATAATTTGCTTCCCTGGAAATTTCCTACCTTCCAGAAATAAGTTTTCATATCTGAAGGCTTCCTTGAGGAGTATGATATTAAAATTTGACTAAATGTTGTTTGAGGGTTGCGTCACATATTTTTCACGAGATATTTTTGAAAGTAAAGAAAATTCGAATCTCTTCAAGATAATGCACTATATGTTTTTATATATATATTTTTAGAAAGATAATAAATAAAAGAATACAAGTATTTTCTATTAGAGACGAGGCAAATCAGTTCTATGTCTTTTAGTAGAAAGAATTTCAATTTCAGAACAGGTAAGTGTATATGAAACTTTACAACTAATAAAAAAGAGAGCACAATAAAAATTTCAAAAATTGAAACTATAAAAGATTAAGTAGAATTCACATTATAGTGCCTCATAAGAATATTCTATTTATTTTCAACGAAGCACAATCTTTTGTTTCATTTGTATAAGGCAGTTTCCAAGTTAACTCATTTACTTCTTGCTGATTTTAATAGTTTCTTTGATTTTTGCCTCTTCTATTTCATTGCACTTTTCTTTCTATTTCAATCCTCTTGCAAATCTTCTATAAAATTCATTTACTTTTCTTTATAAGTTTCCATTTTTTGTGCTTACTTTTCCCCTCAGTCAACTTCTAGTGTAGGTTAAGCCCTATGGGTATTACATCCTCCATAATTAATTTTGTATTCTACAAATATATTTATAGATATATAATGGTCATCTTTCAACTAAAAAAATCATATTGACCATACTTGTTCTCTACAACCTCTATTTTTATTTATCTCTCGATCTCTACCCTTAGAATGGAAAATGATATTTTGGATGGATGGATGGATGGGTCTATATAGTTCCAAGGAGTGAAATCTAATAACATGTTTTTTCTCGATAAAATTGTGAGACTATGTGTGACATCTGGTATTAATAAATGAATATCACAATTTCATGGAAATGTTGTTCTTGTTAGACTAGTCCGTAATACAATTGATTAGTATCATACACTCTTTACATCTCAAACACTATCCTAGTATAATGTATATAAATAGATGGATACAGAGGAGGATAGTGAGAAAGCTACTTTGGTAGATTAGTTGAAAAAATGTTTAGACCTTTGAGTACATGTCTTTCCCCTATTTCTTTCCATTGAGAAGAAGTTAAAGAAACTATGTAGAAGAAGGAAGATGTGCCTATTAAAAATGTTGACACTAGTGAGGATGAGGAGGAATTTAATAAAAAAGCCTTGTGCTTGAATTAATTTGAAGAGAACATTTCCCATGATGTTTTTGTTGCTTTTGAGAACTCACCATTGAAAGCTTCCCCTAAAGAAACAAAAGATAAGAGTGAGGAGGATAGGGAAAGGAATTTTCAAGTGTCCACTCTAGTGGATATGAATGATGTCAATGTTAAGTGCTAGAAGATGATCTCAAATGGGTGGACATTTAGCCTCGTCTAGGTGTTTTGCAAACAAAAAAGACAATCTCCATGTATTCCTTCACAATAAAACAATGGACATTCAATTCCATCAAAAAGATTAATATAAATTATAGAGCCCTAAATGTCAAAATGGAAGAAGATGTGAAAAGGATGAATGATGAACTTGAGAATGAAGCTTCTAGGTATGATATCGAGAAGAATAATTTGTTTTATGGTGTTTTGAATAGAATTGAGAACATGAAAAATATTGCTAGATCATGGTATAGAATTACTAGAATCTCTTGGCTCAGGTGATGGTGGAGAGCATGATCAAAATAATAGGTCATGTTGATTTGTTGATTTGAATGTAGACAAGATTATGGTGGTGGACTTAAATGACCCTAAGATTGTGCAAGAATTTCTTGGAAAAATAAGAACCAAGTCATCAACTAGAAACTTGAAGGCTATGAATGACAATATTAACAAATAGGAAGTTAAAGTGGCTATGGAAAAGATCAAAGAAATGTAGTAGGAGATGGTTTTTGAGCAAGTTTAAATTTTAGGTAGTTACTAGTCTTGATTACTAGTCCTTTTGGCCTTTCAAGTTTGAGGGATTTTTTGGGATTAATGAGACAAAAATTACATGCAAATATATCCAATGTTAGAAAATAATAATGCACATAGAAGAGAGCACAACACACAAATATTTAATGTGGTTCACCTAATGCCTAGGCTACATCCACAAAATAGAGAGTCCAATATTTATTCAGTGATTACAACTTGATTATAATCTATAATCTCTTATAGCTAAATATCGTTGCAAGAAGCTACTATCTCATCACACACTATGAATTCCCTAACCCTAAGCCATTTTATAAATCTTTTTGTTGCTTGCAAAATTAGTGATGTAATAATTACAATATGTTGGCCCCCAAAAAAAAGGCCAATACAATTACCCCCCTAATAAAATTTCTTGGGGGTTACACCTCTTGCAATATTGGGGGATACCACCCCCAAACCCATGCTCGGGTTCACCCCAGCCCCAAATCACGCCAAGGACTTATGGAGAGTGTATAATTCTTCCCTAATCAGTCACCACAAACTAAAAATCTCCCACTTGGGGATTGATGAGGCTATGTTTAGTTGTTATTTGTTTTTAAAGTTTTGTGTTGGTTCTGTGGTGGGTTGCTACTTACTCACAGGTGCTAGTTTTCATTTTTTAGGAATGTTTAAACTTGTAAACACTTCTATTTTAAATTTTTTGTAGTGAGTATTGGGGTTTGGCGTCCCCTCTAAAAAAACTAGTTTTAACCCTTAATCAAAAACTTATATAAATAGATGTTATTTGTATAAAAATTAATATTGATAAAAATACACCATTTCTTGTAAAACCTCTTTTTCTAAAGAAATAGAAAATGTTAACTATAATGCTAAATAAATAGGAAAAAAGAAAGTCACAATAAAACACAATTTTAATATGTGTCACCTATTGTATGATACAACCAAAATTAGACAGTTCTTATGAATAACTAGAATAAAGTTAAACTACAAGTTAATTAAACTCTCAGATAGAAAATGATAATTAGACAAAATTTTGAAGAGATAAAGGTTACAAATTCATGCTTGATAGAAAATAATGTAATTTTTCAAGGAATGTTCTTATATGGTATTTTTCTCTTAACGACCATAAATATGATAATCATATGAAATAATGTAATATGGAGCATCTGTTATAATCATATAAAGAAAGTTTAGTTAGTTATGATAAATGAATTGTTATCTATTATACGAAAGATTGTTCTCCATAAAATAAAGATCTACTCAACTATAGGCAATCTAGTTTGATTGAGATTCATCTATGTATTTACAAAAAAAAAAAATTGCATGCAAGTAAGCTATTTTGTCTAGAATCCAAAAATAAGATATTTGAGATGATATATGACTACCTCTAATTGACAATACACACACACAAACACAGACACACACACACACACACACACACACACACACACACACACACACAAACATATATGTATATATTTATGTCATTACAACTAAAATGAAGTTTATGGGACTCATGTCACATACATAAGAAAATCTATTAAGAAAATGAATAAATGTTTAATTGTACATGCAAATATCATAGGGAATATATTGAACAAGTTATAACAAGGAAGGTGAGCGGGGAGAATGCATGACAATAAAATATTTAAAAATGAGCCACGATTTAAATAAATGAACTAGATGAATTACATTTTGAGAATAATATTGAGATGTAATTTTTTTATTTAACTTCATATGAATCACGGACATTAATAAATGATATAAAAATATTTTTTAAAAAGTGTATAATTTACATCAAGAAAATAACTCACAAACGAGATTTTCAATTTTATTTTCATGTTTTCTTAAAATATTTATATAATTTTGGGAGATGTTGAGTTAATGGTTCAATATATTCCCTATAAGGTTTGCACATACAACCATACATTTTTTCATTTTCTTAATACTTTTTCTTATGTATGTTATGTGAGTGCCATAAACTTCATTTGAGTTCTGATAACATAAAGCTTCACATAAAATGGAACTCTTTTCATCTTGATATTTAATTTTAAATTTTACTCTTTACTCTAACAAGTGTGAGTTGTACAAATTTAGACATCTTAGGTCTACTCATATATATATATATATATATATATATATATATATATATATATATATATATATATATATATAATAAATTCAAATTGAGGAACAAGGAATAATTGTTCATGTTACATTGCAAGTTTTAATTAGAAAAAACTTAAGTCTAGATTACTTATTTACTTGATTTATTATCTCTTACATAGTATATAGTATAGATTTAAAATATGTATCTCATAATCATTACATAACATAAAATATTATTTTACTAATTTTTCTTTTTTGTAGATCGGTAAATGACTGAAGCGTAGATTAATTATTGTTCTATAATTTAATTAATCATTTTTACATGTATATCAAATTTGAACCCAAGAACTCCCACATGAGAGACTTACAAGTTAGTGTTCTATTGTAGGCTCTTGCCTATTTTACTAAATTTATTAATCTTAAACAAGATTATCAAAATATATTCATTTAAGAAACATCTAATTCTAAGATAATACTATAAATCACCTATCATATTATTTTCTTACCATCATTTAGAAATGGGTGGGATAAAGCACATAGGGGAAAGTTGAATTTCTCAATTTTCTCGTTGCTCTAGAGGAGCTTCAAGGAATTAATTTAAGGTTGTGGAAGAATAGACTAATGAAGAGGATAATTATGGTGAGGTTCCTTTCTTTTTGGGCTTCATTTTTGCCATCTTTTTTGGATATGTATTGGATGGTTTTCCCACATCTTCATAAATATACCATTTTGATTTTTTTTGATGGTTGCTGGATTTTTTTTCCTTTAATCAATCATGTTGGGTTCTCTTTGTCTCCTTATATCATGTTTCCATTTCTTGAACAACTATTTTTCTTTTGTGGTCACTAGTGGGAGTGTGGGACTAAGTTTTCTATATGTAAAAATGATATATTGACTTCTATGTAAATTACCCTTTGCGTTGGAGGTGATATGTGTAGGCTTTTCATAAATTAGTTCTCTTTGTAGTCCTTTGATATTTAAAAATCATTTGGTTTGGCTCATAATTCAACATTTGGGTTTCCATTATCACTAGAAATCTAGGCTCTTTGCTAGGGTATTCGTGTTGTGCTTGAAGCTTTCAAGCTCCCAAAATTTTGTATTAGATTTTTATTTCTTTGGCCTCCACTTTTAGAGAAGGTTCCCTCTAATATTTGTCTTTTGTATGAGGTTTCTTCCCCTAGGACTTTTACCTAGTACTAGCAATAGATTTCATGCATTTCAAATATCTTTTATCAAATCCCTTTTCTTTGATCAATATGGTAGTCATAGTCTTGTTGGTGTAGCAGGTGCTTAACATGATTAAAAAGTAGGTCCTTTTCAATTATTAGTCTTGATTTCTTCTTACTTAATAAACAGCTAAGATGAATAACAAGTAACAATTATTCGAAGGTATCTAAAGAAAGGCACCATTTTTATATGTAAATTTCAAAAATTGAATCCAATAAAGATAGAACTCTTTGCATCAATTTAGCCGCAAGAGATTCATGAAGCACTAAGCATCTTTAATTTCTACATCTTTCCTATTTTATTAAAATATATTTTATCATATTTAATCAAGAAAATATTTAAAATATACTTTATTATCCTTTATTAAAACATTTGATAATTATAATAAGTGAGAAAAGAAAATGAAGAAAAATTAAAAGCTGGAACAAAATAGAATCAACCTTTTAACTTAAGAAAGTCTTGTACCTTCTTAAGATTAACATGTAATATTAATTAATCTTAATAAAAATAACAAATAAATAGTAAATAATCTAGACTTAGATCAATTACCTATCAAACAAACAAAAAATGACACATTTTAATGTATTCAACTTCCAACCAATCATAATATACAAATTATTGATGAGCCATAAATTAAAAGAGCTAGTATGGCTTCCCAAGAAAATTCTTGTGCGAGAGCAAACAAAAATGGAAAATGAGGGTCCCCTTAGAAACCATACCATCAAGCGACTTATTCCATTAGTATACTTGTTCAAACCACACTTAATCCGTAATCTGGACCACCAACCTGACAATGAAGGGCTGTCACCTTTGTTCTTTCAGTTTTCCATATACTAATGTCCAATCATAAAATACCGAAGAAAATGGAAAGACAAACCATCCTAATTTCTTCAAATGCGCGGCAGTTTCCTTAGATAGAAAAACATGTATATGCTGAATGCGTTGGCAGTTGCCCTGGCAAAAGTCAAAGGACGCAAACAATCCAAGATATGTTTAATAATAAATATTTTTGCTTTTGTCAAATTCTAATACACTCAAGTAGTGCATTACGTGAAGATGTTGCTTTGCTGCTTTTAAACCATTTCTAGTTCGGTTCAAATGCCTGTTTGTCTGATTCTGTTCCCTGCGTGGAATTCTTGGGCTGCACTCTTCTGAACCCCACTCTTCCTTGTCAACAAATTCGCAATCTTCTTCAAACAAAGTGTGATATCTGTGGGCAGAGAAGATTTTCAAAACCAACAAATTGGAAAGTTTCCAGGAGAATCTTAAACACGTTTCCCATCGAAAGATAACATCGAGACTATGTCATACAACAAATATTGTCGATTTCTTTGACTTGCACACATTATATACTTTCTTTATAGTATATTGAAGGTTTCAAACTTTAAAAAGCTCATTGTGTGAAAGACTAAAGATAGTATCGTAAAAAGATAACAAATTAGGATACCCAGGAGGTCATTTTCATGGCAGGCAGATATGTTTTTAGTGATGAATTTTTCAAACATAAAAAGTTGATCTAATATCTATTTAAGGGGAAAAAAAAACATTAAATTCTACAAAAATTGATTAAACTAATTTGATATTATTACATTTTCTAAATGATAACTCATATAGTATTATTTATTATAGAGTATAATTTATTATATATCTAGTGAAAATAGAATAAATTTTACAAATATGTTTTTTTTTTAATTTATAATTTTTATTTTACCTATAAAATTGTATCTAGATTTCTTTAATAAGATCAAATTTATCATGTTTTATAATTTCAAATTTATAAATAAAAGTGGTGTTTGGATAATAATGCTCATTTTAGAAAATTTATAATATTTATTTTCAAAAAAAAGGTAATTGATGAGATTAGCATTTCTAGAATAATCGAAAAATTTGAAAACCCACCTTTTAAATTCTATTTTGTATTAATTTTGAGAGAAGTGTCTTTGTACATTTAACATGAATAAATTGTATAATCTGATATAATATTTGGTTATCCAAATTATACAACATGCTTATCCATTAGCCATATTCTTTTATGCACAACACCACAAACCTCAATCTATATATCCAAATTTCCTTATAATCTTCCTACCACTTAATTTTTAACTCTGTGTGTGTACACACACACACACACACACACACACACACACAAGTATATATATAGGTATTTATGTGTATATATACATATGTATCTATGTACATATATGTATACATGTACACATATACATGTATATATATATATATGTGTGTGTGTGTGTGTGTGTGTGTGTGTGTGGGCATATATATATGTATGTATGTATGTATGTATATGTGTGTGTATGTGTGTGTATATATATAGGTATACATACATCTATACATATATTTATACATAAACATATATATAGGTATACATACTTGCTATATATATACATACATACATACATATATATACACGTACACACACACACACACATATATATATACATATTTATGTATACGTATACATATTTATGTATACGTATACATGTTGATGTATACGTATATATACATATATACATATATATAAGTATACATATATAGGTATAGCTATATATAGGTATGGATATATATGTATACAGGAAAGCATATATATACATATATATAGATATATACACATATGTATATATGTACATATATATGTATATGTGCACATATATATATGTATATATATGTATATGTACATATATATACACACTGTGTGTGTGTGTGTGTGTGTGTGTGTGTATACATATCATTGATCTTATGGATAAATCATTTGTCAATTAGTGCCAAAACACTTAATCATTTTATTTGTCACATTACTACCAAAGGTCATAGTGTAAACTGAGATAACCATGTTAACCAAGTAGAGAAAATGTATCATTGACTGAGCTTCACTATCAACCAAACTATATAGTGTCAACTGAGTTCTACAGTGTTTGTTGAGTCATCAGTGTTAATCAAGTCTAATCCTAAGTGATCAATGTAGATCAAGTAACATTGTCAACTAAGTGCAAGAGTTTGTTGAGTTCACTTTGTTGCCGAGTGTTAGAATAGTAGCTGAGTGCTCTTCAAAACCTAAGTATTAACACTAAGTTGACTTAGTGAATATTATTGAATTTGGTATTGTAGCCAACCTCGGAAGGTAATTAGTTGGATTGGTATATATGTAAGATATCTTATCATATCCAAAAGAAAAAAAATATCAAGTATGAATGTGAATTGAAGATTAAAGACTACAAGATGTATAAGGAAAAGTAGAGTGTCATCTCTCATAGCAAGGTGATCATTTTACATTAAAGGAATCACAACCAACAAACTGAGTTGTAGAGAAGAGATGAACTACTAGTTCATCCTAACAGGTGCATCAACCAAATCCTCTAACAAGTTTGACTTAACAATCTTATGCAAAATCTCCTACCTGAGTGCATACTTTATTGTATTGTATAAATCATTTAACAAGGTGGACTTAATAGTCCTTATTACTCCTAATAGGGAAGATCATTAGAAGTGATCATTTGTAAGACTTAACATGCCAACTTTATACTATAGTAATAAAGCTTGTGGGTATCATCCCTACCTTAGTTTTACATTCTTTATGGAGGGTTTCTAGGTTGCCAAATATTGTGTGAACTATTATGAATATTTTATTGAAGCAGAAGCATCTTGCATGGGAAAATTTATAATTTATAGAAAAGGAAAAAAAATTGTGGAGGAGAGAGAAAGTGATGAAAATAGAAAAAAAATAATAAAATAAAATAAGGGAAAATGGAGAAAAGAAAAAAAAGGAATCTCTATTTTCGAGGTGTATAGGTGGAGTAATAGAAAAATAAAATAAAAATGGTTGTCATTCCATTTATCAAGGTGTGTAGGTGGAATTCTAGAAGGTTGTGGCTTTGGTGTAGGTGAAATCATAGAAGGTTGTGGCTTTGGTGTAGGTGAAATCATAGAAGGTTGTGGATATTTTGTAGGTGGTATTCTAGAAGTTTGTGGATAAATCATGCATTGCATGGTAAGTGCCTATTTAAGCAAGGTATATGAGCATTTCTAATCAAGCTTTGGAAGGTCAAGCTTCAAGGTGTGATCTCTTCTTAGTAGAAGCTTGGAGAGAAGGAGGAAGTGAGGAATGACTTTTCCTAAGTTTTTGGACCGAGCACGGAATGTGAGGCAATTTAGAGTAGGATTGTGATAGATTTTTGAGTCTGGACAGACACCGAATGTGAGGTAGTTTACACTTGGATCTTAAATAAAGTTGGAGAAGAGCTAGTGGCTACAATTTAGAAACAAGGAGGTTTCCTGGTGGCTTGTGAGCACAAGTTGACATCTTGGAGGTTTCTACCAGAGTGTGGATCTAGACTAACTTGGGTTTGGATTGGATCTTGAGGGATCTTGCAGTACTGCTATTGTATTTGGCTGTAACCGGGAAGGCCTTACAGCCTAGCACATTGCATGTCAATAGTTATTTTATGAATAAAGATTTGTGATTTGATATCAGATCTTGCATTTTTGGTTATGAGTTGGTAGGGTGGTGTGTCCCTTCATCATTTATTACTTTTAGTCTTTCATGCATGCAATTAGATTAGATTAGCTTAAAAAGGATTAATTGGTTAATTGAAGTTAAAGTTTTATTCATTCCATATTCACTTCACCCCTCCCCCTACTCTCTTAGTCACCTAGCCAAAACATATCATCATGTACCCTACTCAAAATGATTCGAGTCTAATCATGATTGTCAAACTCTATATAAAAGATATACCTTACCAAATTCAAATATTCTAGGTATGCATACCTAGACTTCAAGGATAAGCCATTTTTGCACATGTTTCCTAGGTCTCAATGAATTTCACCATTGCCTATACTCTCTATTTTATAGTGAATATAAATTTTTATATCCTCAACATATAACATATTTTTCAAAACTTGTGAAAATGTTCCCAACAGATAATCCAATAATGAAACAAACAAATGTTTCTTAAACTCATATCATGGTCTATCACTCACATCATACACATTGTGACTAGCCATTGAAATTATGACTAAAAATACTAAAATACTATATTCAAACTTTGCAAACTACCTTATAAATGAGATTTTAGGCTTCTCCAACTTTCCTCTTCATGTAGTGCCTGCCCCTAGGTTACATTTTTGTTATCATTGTCAAACTCTTTTAGAATAGTTTTATGTTGATGATTATTAGTGACATTATTTTGAGATTATCAGATATTGTTTCAGATTCAGTTGATAAATGATGAGATTACTTGGTACTTTATATTTCATGTATGTATGATGATTATTACAGTATTTGTAGTTATTAATGATGATTAGTTAGATGATTTATTATCATATGTGTTTTCTTATAGATACTTACCCCATACTTGCATGTGTATGGTGTGTGCATTTGTTTTCTTTATGTATGGTGTTTCTGATGTGATTAAGGAAGGGATTCCTAATCACCTGCTAGTTGGGATCTACATGATGCACCACTTCTTACCATTGTCTATTTAGCTTAGTATATATTGTGCTTGTACATGCATGGATTATATGTAGGTTGCAGGTACCGGGTATCGACTTTCCTGAATTGCCAGGATGAGCGTACCCTATCGCATTATCTCAATGGTAAGAGAGGGGAGATAAAATTCTCAAGTCCAAATCCCAACCCTTTAAGCCATTTGTCCTAATTGAAAATTAGGACAAGTATCTAAGTCAGATACCCTTCGAATACGTTAGATGACGTAATTCATGATATTAACCCTTTTGGTTCAATTTTGTATGTATTTTTCTATGATGGGTTTTCGTATTTTATTTTATGAGTCTTTAGTGTATTTTCTATTAATTAAGCCTAATAAAAAGATTTAATTAATGGTTTAATTTAATCAAAAATTAATATGATATTTATTTTATTTAATTAATTAAGAAATTAATAAAATAAAATAATTAAATTTGAAGATAAAAGTTATAAGTTTAAATTTAGAATGTGATAATATTTATTAATTTAATAATAATATATTTAGAGCTCATTTTTATTTTGTTAATTAAGTTTCAAAAATAAATTTAAAAGTGGAAAAGATATTAAAACTATTGAAAGATTCTAGATCACGTGATGTGTGCATGTGATTAAAATATATTAAGATAAAACAAGTGGATTCAATAAAGTGAGTGCATGAGATTTAAAAATAATAAATTAATTTTAAAAAATAAAAATAAATAAAGTGAATATTAAATAAATTAATATGTATTATTTTAATATTTATTCATATAAGAGTATGCGAACTCTCAGGAGTTGTCATGTAGACAACACATGAGTTTGCACTCTAATTATGCACATGTTGTCTACACTTAGGAGTTAGCACATTATTTGAGCACATGGTGTCTACAACATTCTAGACACCTCATCATGTTTATCTTATTATTGTGGAAGTTATGTGCTTAGTTGTCATGCTTATCTCCTAGTTCTTTCTAGACACATTCTAGATGCATCTTAGAGGCCTTTATATAGAGGCTCTCCTAGTGTGTATGGACATCCTCATATGCCTCTACAAGCACTCCTAGTCACTTGGAGGGGGTTTCGATTCTTGGAGAAATTGAAAATGTTGGAGAAGGAAGGAATTTTCGGAAAAGGGAAGGTTTTGAAGGGAGGAGCTTCTCTACGATTTTTTGAGGCGTAGCAAATTAGCATCAGTGTCCAAGTAGGCACTCGTGATTATTTTGCATACTCTATTATGCTTTCTCTCTTCCTATCTTCATCATGTTTGCTAGATGACTACTTGGATAATTCTTGTGATGAATGTTCTGTATTGTGGAAATTTGGGTATGCATGTTGTTTCATTTGGATTGAGGAATTAAAATATTATTGCAAACCTCCCTTAGTAGAATCAAGATTTGGAAATTGATTCAGGTTTGGGTTTGAATTAAAATAGAATCTTATTATTATGCATTAGTTTTATATGATTTATTAACTAATCGAATTAAATTAAATTTAATTAGGATTAGTTAATAGTAGAAGAAGTGTAATTAATTATTAGTCAATTTAAGTAAATGGATTTTTTAAATGAGGGAAAATTAAAAGAAAAGATATATTAATAAGTGGAATTAAATAATTGAATTATTAATGAGACTGATTTTACTTAAAATCAATGAAGGTTATTTTAAATAAATGATTGTCCTTGAAGTGTTTTAAGGAAATTGTAAACTAATTATTTGAAGGTTGATAAGTATTATTCTAATAATTTGAATAATGTGAGACACTTATTGGAATTATTAATAACATTGATTTTTAGTGAAATAATGCAAATGATTTTATCTAAAAGTCAATGGGAACTAGTTCAATGATTTAAATAAGTAAATAAGTATCTTCTGATTATTTTAGAGAATTGTTTTAAAATAATGGAGGGATAATTCTATGTTTTATTCAAAAAAATAAATGGGTTGAATTGTAGATTAAATGAAGAATCTTATACACTTGAAATGTACTTGAAAACGAAAACTAAAACCTAATATTTGGCTTAACAATGTGATTGTGAAAGAAAACTAAAATATGTGTTTGTATCTTGTTCTTTATGCTATCCATGTTTGGGGTTTGGGTGGTCCTAGAGTATTGACCAGTTAGGATGTCTACCAGAGGCTTGGGGTTATGCAAATGTGATGGCATGTTGATGTTATTTGATCTTGATCTATTAAAAACTCAACCATGGTAATGTGATGGTATGCTCTATGAGATGTTTGTATTTACTGATTGTTATTGCTTCCTAGTCTTCTTGTGTGAAGCTGAGGTGTATGTATTTGAGACACTTTACTTAACCATTTTTGAGTCATTGATAAGTTATCCTTGGACTACTTTCCAGTTGCCATGATGAGACTGAAGTGTTGATTTATTTCTTGATGTTTTAATGTTGTGACATGTTTTGACTCGAGCATTTTGGAGTCTTCGATCAGTATTATTTTCTTTGAGATGCCTTTTTGGTTGCTTGTTGAGAAGCAATGGATATGGTGATTTATCATTGATATGGATATTGAGATTTATTTTGAGATACTATACGGCTGCTCGATGAGGACCGATGGATATTGTGATTATCATTGATACCTTCAGTTGCTAATAGAGAACTGTTGTGGTCATGATTATCAATGGATGCTTTTCAGTTGCTCATGGAAATTTGATGTTCTTATTGTGGATTATCTTTTGGTATTTTTCCAGTCGCTTGTTAAGAACTGGGGTGATTTTATGTGATTATCGATTTGTGCTTTTATTGAGCTTAGGGTAGGTTATCTACTTGTAGTGTTGGGAAGTGGCTTGCGATGGGGGCTAGGGCCCTAAGTGGCTACTAGGGTAACTCATTGTAAGTTGTATTAATAAGTGAAAACATTACACTAAATGGGGATTAAAATGAATATAATAAGATAATTGTATGTTCTTGCCCATGCCTCGAGTGCTAGTATAGACTAGGATGGGACTGGAGAGAACGCTTGGTTGCGAATTTGCATTTTGTTGTATGCCTCATCAGTATGAGAGCATACTAGTGGCCGCATAGGGATCACTAGGGGCCTAGGGTCTATTGAGAGACTACTAGGGTAACTCTAGCGTGATTCATGCGATGACACTTTCCCGCTGACATGGTAGGTTTCCTACGTATCTTGTGTGCCTCTGGGTATAGGTGTCGACCATTTTATGATGGAACCTTTGAGCTAGCATACTTTTAGGATTTCCTAAACTTGAGATTATCTCCTCAGTGTGGTGGGAGTGGGCCATTTAGGTTCCACGGGGTCAAGTGGTAGTGCTTTTTCACTCTTACCATTTGAGATCCGTCCATAGACATCGTGGCTAGAGCATTCTTTATTGGCATCTATCTTCATTCTATTCTTGGATTATGATGATGGACATGTATCCTTATATTGATAATTAGCATGTGATAGATGATGTTGTTTACTTATCTTATGCCTTATTTTGCATGATTAGATTTATGATGCATAGGTTGTAGCATGTTAGATTGCTTTCTGCATATGATGTAGTATGTTTTAGGAGTGATGTCCCTACTATGATAATACTGATGATCTCTTTGGTGACTTGGGATGTTACGCACGGAGGGATGGCTAGGGCCCACGATGGTCTAATGATCCTATTTATGGTTGGGAGGAACTGTGCATTTAGATAATTATGTGTTGTGTTTATGATTTATGGCTATCTTTTACAATGGAGGTTTATATCTTCTATGATGATGTATCATGTATAAAATTTGGTTTCATTTAATTTATTGCACTTGCATCATGGATTAGAATAGGATCATGTACCTTATTTTCACATATGTATATTCTTTTATGTCTTTCATACCCTGTGACATGTACAGTGGATGATTGAGCATTTTGGAAACTAAATTACTAAGGGACATTTAGAAAAAATATATATTATGGACTGTGGACCTTTAAGTATTCTTTCATGTGGATGTGGTAGTTGTTAGACTTAGTATTAGTTAGATTAAATGTGACTCAACATCTTGGGATCCTTAAGGAATGTAACCTGTTATGTATGCTTATGTATGCTTTTAGATGAATGTCTGTTTTTACTTCTGCTACTGTGTGTTTGATATGAATGGTTTATCTTTCACGATTAAAAATTTTTTTTTTGGCAAATTTAGTTAAAATTTAGGTTAATTCTTTTGGATCCCTTGGCGGGGCATTACACTTCACAATTTTCTCTTTTCAATTTAATACATTGTCAAATTATTCCTCAATTCCCTCAAGAAACTTCACATGAACAAACGGTACATACAATCTCTCTTGTGATCCTTAAATCATTTCAAATTGCACTACACATTAAATGTGTATCTACTATAGATTCAAATACTATCTTTGTTTACCAATAAGCTTGATTTATCAATTCTTTCTCACTACGATCATATCAAGACTTGTGCACTTGACAGTAGCCTTCTCTCTATGTCCTTAACCTCTTGTTAACCATGAAACTTCCAACTCTATCATTAACATCAATTTTGACCAACTGATGCACTTCCACAATTAAAACTACTTAATTCAAGTAGGATGAGTCATAAAATATATGCAACTTCAATGTCTTATAAGGTGCATTGAAAAATTGTTCCTCCAAAACTATATAAGAGCTTTCCAGATCATTTGCTATCACAAATTCTTCCTTGAATTCATTAACATGTTCCTTAACTAGTTCTTTATGACTATTTTCACTATCATTTTTATTCCTTCTATCCATTCCGCAACATCTCACTATGTGTCTAAAGTTATTACATAATTGACATACCGGTGCATTTCTTCTCATATTAGTTTCATTCTTATTCTTAGGTGCTCTACAATTCCTTGCAATGTATCCAGGATTGTTACACTTGTAACACACAAATTGGCTCTTCTCTTTATTATATTTCTATCCATCGTTGGATCTATTATGTGATCTTCCTCTTTAATTATCTATAGGGTTAGTAATCCTAGACATTCTACTATTTGCATTATTATCATCAAACTTAGGTTTCTTACATTCTAATGCCTTATGTCCATAACCATGGTAATTGTAGCAATAGAAATTAGTAATGGGTTTAAATGACTTACCTATGCAATCTCTTTTCATGTGTCCAAATTCACTACATATGAAGCTTCTACCTATGAGCTGATGTCTTACTTCCTTGGGTGATTAATCTTGCTTTGGTTTATCAACTTTCTCTATTTTCTTAGGTTCATTAGATTGAGCTGACAAATCAATTAATTCTACTTCCTTTGATAGTTTTGTAGATGTTATTGATTCCACTTTACTTAGATAAGATCTCTTAGGGGATTTAATAACTGGATCTGGTTTACTTCTGATTTTAGATTTCTTGTCTAATTTCTCTCCAATCAAATAACCAAGTCTCATTTTGTCATAAGAAGGTCTCTAGTGAAATCTCTATTGATCTATCTTTTCACTACTAGAATACAGTTTCTCTAATTGTTGCTTACCTCCTATAGATTCTACTTTCACAATAATTTTGTACTTTTCTAACTTAGCATGTTCAATCTTGATAGTATCTAGTTTCGATGTAACTTGACTTAACTAGATCTACAATCTACATTCGTAGTTTTTAGTTCAAGTTCATTCTTGCTACTATTATTTTAAAGATTGATGTTAAGTTCAACGATTTTCAATTCATGTTTCAAGATCTCATTTTCCTTTTGAAGATATCCTACTTCATCATTATCACTAGTCTACACAATTGATTCATTGCTAGATGTCAATGAAAATATTTTCATCTTCATACCTATCTTTTAGGTTATCTCTTTCCTCAATAAGAAGGTCAATCTACTCAAGAGCTTCTTCAAGGTTTTTCTTCAACTATTCAATATCTTTAGGGATCTTACTTAGGATGTTAAACTTCTTCAAAGTAACTATGTTTTGATAACAAATAGATAATACTAAGAGGGGCGGGTGAGTCAGTATTCTACAAAATTTTACCAACAATTGAATATTGTTAATTACTTTATAACTTGCATATGAAAGTAAACCAACAATGATGAACAATAAATTTAATCATACACATAGATAACTCATAGACCATTATTTGTTAACCAAGGAAATCTTGGCCAAGGGAAAACCTTGGTGGGCATGATACCCACTAGATGATTCACTAAACAATTGGATCATAATTAAGGATATTGACCCTGTTAAGAGTTTATGAAGTAGATATAGTGTTTCAAGTCCTATTAGGAGACTAGGCATTGTTAGGAGCGTCAACCCTATTATGAGTTGGTGGAATAAATACAATGTATGTAAGAAGAACCCACTACCCTAACGTGCAATTATATAATTTAGTTCTTCACAAGAATAGATATACATACAATTTTGTCTGATGTACTTTGCACTTGTTCTATTCATAGATTAGAATTCACAGCACATAAGGCTCTCAAATATTTCAATCTTTTTTTGTACAATAGTTTGCATCACACAACACTTGCTTTTCTATCATAGATAGCACTCTTATCTATGTAATATGAGATCTTTACTTATACCTTGCATAATTACGAAACTTTGTTCATCTAGCCATCATGTGTTCACATGCTTGAAATAATTTAAAATATCTTATAGAAAAATATCCACATAGTCGGCTAATCATAATTTAGTAATTATTTCATAACCAAAATAATTTCTAAGACTGTACAATCCAATTCTCCATGGGTCAGTGCAAGAAGTTGGGTCTCACTTTTGGCCAAAAAATGGAAGTGCTTTTTGTGTTTTTGAAATAATTTGTCAATTGATGCCAAAATTTGAGCCATTTAGAGATTAAATATTTAAAAACTCTAGAAATAAAAATTGTAGCGCCTGGGATCTTCTTTTTGAATATGCAATTTATTTGTATACCCATATGATAAATTTTTCTTTTTGGTATGGATCTTTAAAAAATACTTTTTCAAAATGCCTATTTTAGGACCATACCATGCTCATGTATGAACACCATAATTTGACACAACTAAATGAATTTTTGTAAATCTTTTTAAACGGAGTTACCTGAAACACAAAAGATTGATGAGAATATTTTTCTTGAATTTTTTAATTAATATTTTTTAAATTAATTTTTAGTTGGCTATAAATGTAAATTATAAAGCCTCTTGAGTACAAATACCATAATTTGATCAAAATTTCACTTTTTTCATTTTTTTAAAAAACTTCAAAAGAATTGAATGTAGGTTGATGACACATAAATTAATTTAAGAAAAATCATAAAATAAAAAAGTTATTAAATTTTTAGTAAATGTTGCTATTTTACATTTAGGTACCACCTTTGATTAAAAGATAATACAAAAATAGTAAATAAAATTATAACACTATAAAATTTATATTTTTGAAATTAGGATAGTGAGAGTTCTAATGAGTTTTTGTTTTGTAAAAAAATTGATTGGGAAGACCCTCAACAAATTATGGCAAGGGATGAATTTGTTAGTTCAATGCCTTAGCCAAATCTTGAGAGGCCAAGGCATAGGCTTGGTCTCACCAAGCCTATCCAAAACTAAAATCTAAGGCAAGAAAAATAATCCTGCCTCATATTGTAAGAAATGGGCACCCATTATTTGAATTTCAAAAAATGAGTACGCATTTTGAAAAACTAAAAGCGACATTTTAAATCTCTCCAAAGCTAAAAAAATTGAATTTTTAAGAAATGGGTACCCATTTTTTACTTTTAAAAAATGGGTACCCAATTTTTAAAAAATTGGTACCCATTTCTAAAAAATTCAAATTTTTAATTTTTTGAGAAATGGGTACTTACTTTTTGAAAATTAAAATGGGTACCCAATTTTTTTAAAAGAATGAGTGCCCATATTTTAAATTTAGGGTTAGGTAACCAAGTTGAAAAGCGGTGCCCATTTTTTAAAATTGAGTGCCCATTTCTAAGAGGTCTCATTCTGCAAATTTGACTTCTGTGAAATTGCCACTCAACTTTGTGCATTCACCCCTACTATTCTCTATTTTGCACTGTTAAATGCTTGCACTACTATTTTTGTGATAACTCACACCATACTGTTTGTACACATCTATACACTAGCATATGTCAGCATGATACTATCATGAAGCGTTCCTCAACTATGCATGAGCTGACTCTCAATAAGTCATCTATACACTTAAGATCTATTGTCTATACTACTATAAACTATCTAATACATAGACAATTTTCTAACTCTAGGATGATAATTGTTCTCTAAGAACAAAGAACTTCCTTAATACCTTTTCTTTATCAAGCTCAATGCTTCTAATAGTATTGTGGATCTTTTCTATCTTAGCTTCAAAATCTTTAATTTTGGGCTCTAGTTGCTGCAATTTGGTAATGAGTATATGAAGCTCACTCAATTGTCCTTTGATTTTGTTATCAAAATCTAATAGGTAACTATATGAAATTGTGCACTTTCCAAAAAACTTATTACCTTCATCTACGCTTCTCCTCAAATATTTTATTCACACATCTAAGGTTATAAGATCATTTATGACATTTGTGTTAAGATAAACCATGGACAGGAATAAAAACTACATGCAAATATAACCAATAACAAAAAATAATAGAACACACAGAAATGAACACAAGGCACCAAGATTTAACATGGTTCACCCAATCCCTGGGCTACGTCCACCAAATAGCAAGTTCGATCTTATTACAATCCAGTGATTACAACCTGATTACAATCCGTAATCCCTTACAGCTCAATACCACCACAAGAACCAATTTCGTATCACAACATTATCAAAAAATACCCAACCCTAAGCCCTTTTATACAAGTATTAAACCACTTTAGGGTTATATCATGTCAGCCATATGTCGATCATAATATGTCGGCTACCATGTTAGTATGTACAATACTTTCCTGATCAGTCACCACAATCTAACAATCTCCCACTTGGGGACTGATCAGGCTCCACACTAAACAACAATCTCCCACTTGGAGACTGATCATGTAGCAATACCACTACCACATGGGGCTCCCACTAGATCAAACCATCCTAGACTCTATTGTTCTTTTATTCATGTTCAGTCTAAAAGACCAACCGAAGCTGAAGAGGAGTTCAACTTCTCCCTTGTTACAACCTTTGTCAACATATCTGCTGGATTGTCATTGGTATGTATCTTCTCCAGCTTTAACTATCCATCCTCCAAAACAGACTGAATGAAATGGTACCGCAACTGTATGTGTTTGGTCTTAGAATGTAGAGCTGAATTCTTAGCAAGATGAATGGCACTCTGACTATCTGTGAACAAATAATTATCCTTCTGAGGATGTCCCAATTCTTCCAAGAAGAACTGAAGCCATATCATCTCTTTGGCTGCCTCTGTAGCAGCAACATACTCTGCCTCTGTAGTGGAGAGAGCATTAATCTTCTGTAACCTAGAAACCTAGCTCACGGCTGCCCCACCAATAGTAAAGACATAACCTGTAGTACTCCGCCTGGTATCAATATCCCCAGCCAAATCTGAGTCAACATAGCCCTGTAAATTAGTAGTAGAGCCCCCAAAGTGTAAACACTTATTGGATGTTCCTCTCAAATATCTGAGAATCCACTTGACAACATTCTAATGCTCAAATCCTGGATGACTCATATACCTACTAATGACTCCCACTGCATATGCAATATCTGGCCTAGTGCATACCATAGCATACATCAAACTTCTTACAGCTGAAGCATAGGGTACCTTGGACATCTTATCCTCCTCTTCATGTGTCTTGGGACACATCTCCTTAGTCAATTTCAAATGACTAGGTAAAGGTGTGCTGACAGCTTTAGCATTCTCCATAGAGAAACGTTGCAACACCTTCTCAACATAATCAGCTTGAGATAGCGTCAATATTCTGTTCTTCCTATCTCTGCAAATCTTCATACCAAGGATTTGTTTTGCTGCCCCCAAATCCTTCATAGCAAATGCATGTGCTAATTGGCATTTCAGCCCCTTAATATGATCCATGTTAGACCTAGCTACAAGCATATCATCAACATATAAACATAAAATAATGTAGCTATCATCATCCAACCTCTTAAAATAAACACAGTAATCTAAATAACACCTATTATATCCATGCTCATGCATAAAACTGTCAAATTTCAGATACCATTGCCGAGGTGCTTGCTTCAAGCCATATAAACTTTTCTTCAATTTGCACACTAAGTTCTCCTTACCTTTGACCTCAAAACCCTGTCGCTGAGCCATATATATTTCTTCATCCAAATCACCATGAAGAAAAGGCTATTTTAACATCCATCTTCTCTAAATGGAAATCTTCAGTAGCCACAAGACTTAAAACAGTATGAATAGAAGTCATTTTAACAATAGGAGAAAATATCTCATCAAAATAAATTCCCTTTTTCTGTGCAAATCCTTTTACAACTAACCTGGCCTTAAATCTTTTCTTACCTCCTTCCTCTTCTTTCAACTTGTAAACCCATTTATTCTGTAAAGCCTTTTTACCTGCAGGCAACTTGCACAAATCCCATGTCTTATTTTTCAGCAAAGAGTCCATTTCATCTTTCATTGCAGACTCCCACTGAATCTTAGTATCCACCTACAAAGCTTCATCATAACTTTCACGTTCACCAGCATCAGTAAGTAAAATAGAATACAAAGAGGGAGAAAACCTTTGTGGAGGTCTAATTTGCCTTGTTGACCATCTAACATTCACTGGTGTGTGTCGTATTTGTTGTTGCAGTTGTTGCACATCATGAGGAATGGCTGGAACATCAGCTTTTGGAGTATCATCCAGCACTACATAATCATCTTCTTTCTTCTCATGTTGCTGCAACAGATCTTTGTACAACACTTTCTCATTGAATATGACATCCCGACTTCTAATAATTTTAATATTTTCAAAATCCCAAAGCCTATAACCAAATTCATTAATTCCATATCCAAAAAAGACACATTTCTTTGATTTAGCTTCTAGCTTGGTTCTATTTTCAGAATCTATATGAGCAAAAGCTTCACAACCGAAGGTCTTGAGAAAAGAATAACTCACCTTCTTACTAGTCCATGCTTCCTCTGGAATACCACAGCCCAAAGGAGTAGAGGGACCTCTATTAATCAAATATACTGCAGTATTGATAGCCTCCACCCACATGTGTAAGGGCAACCCAGCATGCAACCTCATGCTCCTTGCGCGCTCCATTATAGTCCTGTTCATGCGTTCAGCCACTCCATTTTCCTGTGGATTCCTTGGAATAGTTTTTTGTCTACGAATACCATTAGTGGAGAAATAATCTTCAAATTCATGACTGCAATACTCACCACCATTATCAGATCTGAGACATTTTAATTTCTTACCAGTCTCATTTTCAACCAAGCATTTCCATTTCTTAAAAGTTTGAAATACATCATATTTCTGTCTAAGGAAATAAACCCATACTTTTCTAGTTGCATCATCAATAAATGTAACATAATAATGAGAGCCACCAAGGGAAGATACCTGGGTTGGTCCACATACATCTGTATGCACAAGCTCTAATTTCTCCTTTTTGTTTTCCTTCCTTGTCTTTACAAAACTCACTCTCTTTTGTTTTCCATACACACAGCTTTCACAGAAATCCATATTCACACATTTTAGACCTGGTAAAACTTTCCTTGAATGAAGTAATTTCATACCTTTCTCACTCATGTGCCCAAGTCTATTGTGCCACAACGCTGTATCAGAATCTATAGTAGCTATTTGTTCTCCCTGCTCAACTGCAGTAATTGTTCCTGAATATTCATTTTTCTTTGAAACAATCAAAGTAGAAGGAACAATATGACCTATACAAAGATATAAGGTGCCTACTTTCACACCTTTTTCTACTACAAGGGAGCCTTTTGAAACCTTCCAATTTTTATCATTAAAAGTAACTACACAACCCTCATCACGGAGTTGCCCTGCTGAAATTAAATTTCTACTTAGTTTTGGAACATGTCTTACCTCATGTAGTAGCCAATGATTTCCATTCTGCAACTTAATCTTAATTTTTCCCTTTCCAACAATCTGACAGGGTTCATTATCCCCCAAATAAACAAGCCCAAAATCCCCTTGGACATAATCAATGAAATAACCTCTATGAGGTGTAGCATGAAATGAAGCACCGGAATCTAAAACCCATGAATCATCAACACTCTCTAAAGACAGAAGCAAAGCATCCTCTTCGGATTTGTTACTTACCACATTTTCCTCCTTGTGTCCATCTCCTTCATTTTTCTTTTGATTCCAGCAATCTTTCTTTTTGTGCCCTGGTTTTCCACAGTACTAGCAATCATTTGGTCCTCTCAATTGAGACCTCCTCCCCTTTGACTTTCCTCTTGATTTCCCATGATTTCTAGAGTTACTTCCTCTTTCAGTCATTCTACCCCTACTTTGTGCATTTATAGCACTTCCTGATGTAGATCCACCTGAGGATTTTCTATGAGTTTCCTCACTTAAAATAACACTGATCACATCATCATATTTTAGGGTACTAGATCCAGGAACATAATTACTCACTGCCATTACCAAGCCATTCCAACTTTCAGGCAAAGAACACAAAATCAAGAGAGCCCTAATTTCTTCATCAAAATTGATAACCATAGAAGATAATTGACTAGTAATATTATTAAACTCATTTAAATGATCTACAACAGATCCACCTTCTACCATTTTCATATTAAATAAACGCTTCATGAGAAATACCTTATTTGAAGCGGAGGGCTTTTCATATAGTGTCACTAGGGTTTTCATCAAATCTTTTTTCGTCTTTTCTTTTGTAATATTAAATACCACCAATGGTGCCAAGCATAACCGAATGCTTCCGAGTGCCTTTCTATCCAAAAGATCCCATTAAGCCTTTGACATAGTTCCCTGATTCTTGGCTTTTCCTTCCAACGGCTTCCATAAATCCTTCTGATATAAATAGTCTTCCATTTGCATCTTCCATAACTGAAAGTTCTGCGCATTAAACTTGTCAACCCTCAACTTACCCTCATCTGCCATCGCTCCCACTCAACTTTGAGACTCCCACTTAACCGTGAGACTTTCCTGCATAGGATAACTGTAAGACAACCTTGCTCTAATACCACTTGTTAGGATAAACCACGGACAGAAATAAAAACTAAATGCAAATATAACCAATAACAGAAAATAATAGAACACAAAAATGAACACAAGGCACCAAGATTTAACATGGTTCACCCAATCCTTGGGCTACGTCCACCAAACAACAAGTCCGATCTTATTACAATCCAGTGATTGCAACCTGATTACAATCCGTAATCCCTTACAGCTAAATACCGCCGCAAGAACCAATTTCGTATCACAACATTATCAAAAAATACCCAACCCTAAGCCCTTTTATACAAGTATTAAACCACTTTAGGGTTAGATCATGTCGGCCATATGTTGGCCATAATATGTCGGCTACTACCCAAAAAAAAAATTTCAGGGTGATGCCCCAAACCCCACTATTTATGAAGTATGTAGAGTACTTTCCTGATCAGTCACCACAATCTAACAATTTGTGCATACTATATGAAATAATGGTGCATCATGCTTCGCTTGTGCTTTTTTTGATGCTAATTTTGCCAATGTTGTGAATTATCCATCAAAGGTCTTCACCAACTCTTTGACATTTACCTACAAGTCTAGATTGACTATAATTGTGGTAACTATGTTCTATAAACAATCCAAGGCTTCAGCTAGAGTCTTTTCCAAAGACTTCACCTATTTTTTCCTCTCAAATAGCTTGCTTAAGGTGCTCATCAAACCATTATCATCATCATCATCATCATCATCATCAAATGGTACTACTACTATTGTCATTTTTGTTATTGGAGTTATTTTAGGAATGAGTGGAATTGCTTTTAGTTCTACACTCTTCTTCTCTTCCTCAACCTTCTTCTTTTCTTTAGCTATCTTTTCTGCTTCATTCCTTGCTTTCTCCTCAACTTTCTTCTTTTCTTCCTCTTCTTCTTCTCCCTTTTTCTTCTCCTCTTCTACTTTTCTTTTCTTTTCTTCTTCTTTCTTCTTTTCTTCTTCCTCATCATCATCAAAGCTAGTGTATGTAGTAATATTGCGAACAATGGGTTGACCAAAAGCTCCAAAATAATTTTCCTTTGAGTCCATAGTCATGTATGTACTATCCACTTGCATGGATTCAGTAACCATAATAATGTGAGGTTGTGAAGCTATTTTTTGTGTGTCCTTTATTTATACTAGGTGTTTAAGCTTTTATTGTGCACTTACCTTAGGCATTGTAGTCATATACTTTATAATTGCCTCCTCATATTCTTTCCTGACATCCTCATATTCTTTCCTGACATCCTCATAATTGACTCCCATTAGAAGAATTACTCTTCCTTTTAGCAAGGGCTCAATACCCTTCAAATTTTTTGTCTAAATCCTCCTTGGAGTCAACATCACATAGTTTATTTATTGATGTGATCCTCATACTTAGATCTTCTTCTCATACTCTTTTCTCCCTATGAATTAACCTATTATATAGGTCTTCAGGTGTCTTATTACGTATGTTTTCAAACTTATTGTTCCTCAAAATCATATTCCTTATAATAGCATTCTCTAACTATCTTCTATCCATATTGCTATACATATTGTAATACCTATTTAACTGTACAAAGTTATCATCATTAATTATCTGCATGTTCAAATTCTCCACCTTGGCATTCCAAGCTCATTTTCCAACTGTAGTTCTGGCTTTCTATGCATCTTTTTCAATGGGTTTATCTTCATCTTCATCCTCAAAACTCTCTAAAATTCTTATATTCACTTTCTCCATTTTCCTTGTCTAGTGGTGGTGTGCTTGACCTTTCTCTTGGCTAATGGTGTAGCTTCTTGCTTTACCCTTACTAGTCTCCCAGACTTTCTCTGCATAATAGGTGCTTCCACCTCTATCTACCTCCTAGGTTATTCATCCCTTGTTCTAACTAGATGGACTTGTGCAACTACTGTATAAGGTGCAATAGGAGCCTACACAAAAGGTTGTGCTACTATCACTCCTTCAGAGGATCCTACAACAACAATAATGAGAGCTACTGCCAACACTTTAGTCTATCTACTGGATTTGATCTCCAACACAATGTCTTTAATCTCATAAAACTCTTTTCTACTCATTCCAGATTACTTAAGAATAGAATCTATCTCTTTCTCTATGTTTTCCTTTCTTTCCTTGCTATAGAATTCTGAATGAACTATTCTTGAATGTTTTCTTCATAAATTGTTGTTATGCTAGTTGAGTTTGGGAGATGGTCTTATATTGGGCATATTCCTTGGATTAGGAATGGTTATTCCTTGAGTTAGGAATAGTTTATGATGTAGGAGCATCCAGAGGTATAAGGGCAATCCTGTGTCACCCAAAAAAATGTACTTAGACTTAGTTTCTGTTTCATGTCTTTACATTTTTGGATACCCATTTGGGTCAAATAAAGGTTCCAACTCTCACAGTTCAGCTATCAGTGTGCTAGAAAATCCTGAAAAAATAGGAGCATGCAATTTGGCTATCATTTTGGTGACCTAGAAGGTGTGAATTGGCCAGATGAATGTAATTGTGATTTAGAGCATTTAAGAAAAAAGAATCAGGTCAAAAGGCCCCACGATTTGAAAGTTATTGCAATTTTTTGAGTTTTGGAGACCTCCTAAGAATGCTTCAAAGTTAGGTTAGGGGCATTAAATGACCTCAAAAAGGGCTAAAAAATGGGGGATGAGTGAAGCTGGTCCATAGGGCTATAGAGCACTTTGAGAGCTTTTTGGAAATGTAAACGGTTCATCAATCGGAGCTACGGTTCAAAAGTTATGCCTTCCAAAAGTTCGGTTACCGTTTCTAGATTCGCGCCAACTTCTACTATAGCTTCCAGAACCTTCTATTTGGTTGGTGGATGCCTACTAGCACTTTCTAGAATGTACTCCTAGTCCTTAAACCTTTGGGGTCTATTTAAGGAGATTTCTGGCATTGTAAAAGGCAGTTCGGAGTGGAGTTTGAGAGGAGGTACTGAAAGGAGAAATTATCTCCAGATTTATGCTATTGTAAGCCCTTAGGGCATGTTTTGAAGTTTATTTTCTCTGTACTATTTGTACTAGCTTATTTTCTCAGTTAATACAATTTCCCTTTTTTGTTGTGTCCATTTTGTTCTTGGGTTGTGTCCCCATCAAGTGGTATCAGAGCAGGTTTTCCTGAGTGTGTAGACAGAGCACCGACTGTGAGGCAGTTTGCACCAGGACTGTGTGGTAGTAGGTTTGAGTTAAAAGATGACTCCACGAAGAGAGCATGGCAAAAGGGCTAGAGCTATTAATCTTGAGGAGGTTAGAGCCCTCCAAAGGCAGGTACAAGCATTGCAAGAGGAGCTTCGTAGAGGAGAAAATGTTGCCGCTGGTGACGACAATGAGGATGACAATGAAGAAGAAGTTATGGGGCCAGAAGGGGAATTTGATGGGAAAGTTCTAAACCATGTAGAGGAAAGGCTTTTTAGGGCCTTTAATAAGTTTGGAAAAAGACCTACAATTGAAGTGGGTGTTTTTTCAGGAAATCTGAAACTAGATGAGTTGATCGATTGTATCAATGAGCTGGAAGAATACTTTGAGTATGAGGATATCAAGGACCTAGATAGGGTTAAGTTTGCAAAGGCCAAAATGAAAGGCCATGCCAAAATCTGGTGGCAAGAGGTCCAATTGGAAAGAAATAGAAGAGGAAAGGAGAAGATCACAAGATGGGATCACATGGTGGACAAATTGAAGAAGTAGTTCATTCCTGTGGACTATGAGCTTGATTTGTTTAAGAAGATGCATGGGTTAAAGAAAGCAGGAAGATCAGTCCAAGAATATACAGAGGAATTTTACCGACTCTTGATTAGAGTGAGACATGCATAAGCAAATAAGGAGAAGGTTACTCGTTATATCAGTGGGTTGCGACCTAGCATCCAGGAGGAATTAAGTCTGGTAAGAATGACTAGCATTGAAGAGGCATACTAGTTTGCCCTATGAGTTGAAGAGAAGCTAAATAAAAGGTTTGAAGGAAGACAAAGAGGGTGCGGTGAAGGAGGAAGGGGAAGTGGTAGGTCATCTGGAGGCCGCAATGAAAGCCAAAAGAAAAATGAAGATGAGGGTACTAGCAGGAACCAGAGGAATGAGGGTTTCAACCGCTGCCATGACCAAGACTTTGGAAATCAGAGAGGAAGAGGTAGAGGACGTGGAAAAGGAAGAGGAGGCTTTCGTGGTACCTATTTCCATTGCAATGAAGAAGTTCATCGTGCCTTTGAATGCCCTCAACGACAAGGAAGGACACATAGGAGAGCTGAGGGCCAAGCTAGGGTTGCTCATGTGGATGAGGATGCACAATCATCACATTCAGAGGATGCAGAAAGAAAAGAGACCTTGGTAAATGAAAGAGTCCTACTAAGTGGTGAGATTGAACCAACACAACGGAGGAGTTTGTTCTGTACCAGATGCAAGTGTGAGGATAAATGTTGTGACGTGATCATTGATGGTGGTAGCACTGATAACTTGGTATCAGAAGAGATGGTCTCTAAGTTGAAGCTCAAGAGGGAGAAACATCCCCAACCCTATTGGATTGCTTGGGTAAAAGATGATCATAAGGTCTTGGTAAGTGAACAATGTTTAGTGAAATTCAAAATTGGGAGTTACCATGATGAAGTTCTTTGTGATGTTATTTCAATGGATGTTTTCCATCTACTGTTGGGTAGACCATGGCAGTTTGATAGACATGCAGTACATGATGGACATGCAAACACATACTCTCTGACAAAGGATGGAGTTCGCCACAAATTGAAGCCCATGAAAAAGGAAGGTGAAAAGGTATGTAGCAGTGCTAGGATTTGTCTTGTTGATGAAAGGAAGTTTTTAGCTGGCATGAAACATCAACATATGTGTTATTCTTTGATCCCTAGGAAAGATAAAGAAGGTAGTAGTGAAATGCCACTTGAAGTTTCAGATTTACTAGTGGAGTTTGGAGATATTATCTCTAATAATGTTCCAGATGGATTGCCACCAGTAAGGAAAATCAGTCATCAGATAGATCTGATTCCAAGAGCTAGTTTGCCGAACAAGGCTGCTCACAGGATGACTCCTATTGAAACAGAGGAGCTAAATAGATAGGTTCAGGAGCTGTTGAGGAAGGGCTTGATTCGAGAGAGCTTGAGTCCATGTGTAGTACCTACAGTACTTGCACCAAAGAAGGATGAAGAGTGGAGGACGTGTACAAATTCTTGAGCTATAAATAGGATCACCATCAAGTACCGATTTCCTTTACCAAGGATGGATGATATTATGGACTACTTGAGTGGAGCTCAGTACTTCACAAAGATAGATATGAAGAGTGGTTATCACCAGATACAGATTTGAGAAGGAGATGAGTGGAAAACAGCCTTCAAGACAAAGGAGGGTCTTTATGAGTGGTTAGTCATGCCCTTTGGACTGATGAACGCCCCAAGCACCTTCATGCGGCTCATGAATGAGGTACTTAAGAAGTTCTTGGGAAAATTTGTTATTGTCTATTTGGATGATATTTTAATTTTCAAGAAGATTTTGGAAGAACATTTACTGCATATTCGTAGTGTCCTTGAAAGGCTAAGGGAAGAGAAATTATTAATTAATCTGAAGAAATGTAACTTTGCAAAAAGGGAGTTAGTCTATTTGGGGTTTGTTATATCACCTGAAGGTCTCAAAATGGATCCAGAGAAGGTAAAAGCCATGTTGGAATGGCCTACTCCAAGGTCTTCTACTGACGTAAGATCATTTCATGGTCTGGTTAGTTTCTACAGGAAGTTTATTAAGAATTTCAGTGGCATATGTGCACCCCTAACTGATACAATAAGAGGGGATAGAAAAGATTTCAAATGGACTGCAGCAGCTACGAGAAGTTTTGAATTGCTGAAGAAGAAGGTAACATGACAATCTGTGTTGGCACTTCCAGATTTTAGAAAGGTTTTCCAGGTGGATTGTGATGCCAGTGGCAGCGCTATTGGGGCAGTATTAAGCCAAGAAGGTAAGCCTATTGCATATTTTAGTAAAAAATTGAATGATGCAAAGAAGAAGTATTCTGTTTATGATCAAGAGTTCTATGCAATAGTTCGGGCCTTAAAGAAATGGGGACATTATTTATTGCCAAAGGAATTTTTTTTGTATACTGATCATCAGGCATTACAGTACCTAAATAGTCAAGGTAAATTGAATCAAAGGCATATGAAGTGGGTAGAGTTCTTGCAGAGCTATACATTCGTGTTGAAGCATAGAAGTGGAAAATCTAACAAGGTTGCAGATGCACTAAGTAGGAGACAGTTGTTGCTTACAACAATGCAGGTTGAAGTAGTTGGGTTTGATGAACTCAAAAATTTGTACCCCGAGGATCCTGATTTTGTTGAAGCATGGAAAGCTTGTAAAGAACCTGTTGCTATGGATAGAACCAAGTGGTTAGACTATTTGATTCAGGATGGCATGTTGTTCAAAGGTAGCCAATTGTGCATTCCAAGGAGTTCCATGAGGGAAAATTTGATTAAGGAGAAACACAGTGGAGGGATGGTAGGACATTTTGGTCGAGATAAGACCATTGCCATTCTTAGAGAACATTATTTTTGGCCTCAAATTTTACAAGATGTGAAGAAGTTTGTACAGAGTTGCCAGGTTTGTCAAGTTGCCAAGAGGTTTAGTCACAATACTGGCCTATATCAGCCATTGCCTGTTCCATCAAGGCCATGGGAGGACATAAGTATGGATTTTGTTCTTGGATTGCCAAGGACACAAAGGGGTAATGACTCAGTATTCGTGGTGGTTGATAGGTTCTCCAAAATGGCACATTTCATTCCATGCCACAAAACTCATGATGCTGTCCATATTGCAGACTTGTTTTTCAAAGAGGTGGTAAGACTACATGGTCTTCCAAGGAGTATAGTTTCTGATAGAGACACTAAATTTGTGGGGTATTTGTGGAGGACATTATGGAAAATGTTGAGAACAGACTTGAAATTCAGTTCCACGCATCACCCACAAACTGATGGCCAAACAGAAGTGGTAAATAGAAGTCTGGGCAATTTGCTGAGATGTTTAGTTGGGGATAAGTCCAAGGGATGGGATTTGATTCTACCACAGGTAGAGTTTGCTTATAATAACTCTGTAAATAGGAGTACTGGAAAATCACCATTCCAAATTGTATATGGGAATAGCCCAAGGACTGCACCAGAGCTGAGGAAGATAGAACACGGGGAGAGGATGAATGCTGAAGCTGAGGAATTTGTTGAACATATCAAGCGTCTACATGAGGAGGTTCAGGCACACATAACCAAGATGAATCAAGAGTATAAAGCTAGGGCTGATCAAAGGAGAAGACATAAGGAATTCCAATTAGGGGATCTAGTCATGGTGCACTTACAAAAAGAAAGATTTATAGCCGGTACTTACAACAAGCTGAAAATGAAGAAATTTGGCCCCTGCAAAATTTTGAAGAAACATGACTCAGGAAATGCATATGAAGTGGAGCTGCCAGATGGTATTCACATTTCTCCCATTTTCAACATTGCAGATTTAACAGAGTATCATGATGATGGTGCAGATGAGGAGTTGGTGTTAGAGCCATGTCCAATTCCTACTTCTAAGAAGGAGGAAATAGAAGACATTCTAGATCATTGTGTGGGTAGGAGTACTAGAAACAGGCAGTATGAAGAGTATTTGGTCAAATGGAAAGGATGACCGATCGAGGACTCAACTTGGATTTTAGCAGCTGAGGTTTCCCATTTGGGATTTCCTCTACCATTCATAAAGTGACAGGGTCACTTTTCAATCTACCCAGGGTGTCTAATGCAGGAGCATCCAGAGGTATAAGGGCAATCCTGTGTCATCCAAAAAAATGTACTTAGACTTAGTTTCTATTTCATGTCTTTACATTTTTGGATACCCATTTGGGTCAAATAAAGGTCCAACTCTCACAGTTCAACTATCAGTGTGCTAGAAAATCCCTAAAAAATAGGAGCATGCAATTTGGCCATCATTTTGGTGACCTAGAAGGTGTGAATTGGCCAGATGAATGTAATTGTGATTTAGAGTATTCTAGAAAAAGAATTGGGTCAAAAGACCCCACAGTTTGAAAGTTATTGCAATTTTTTGAGTTTTGGAGACCTCCTAAGAATGCTTCAAAGTCAGGTTAGGGGCATTAAATGACCTAGAAAAGGGCTGAAAAATGGGGGATGAGCGTAGCTCATCCATAGGGCTATAGAGTGCTTCGAGAGCTTTTCAAAAATGTAAACAGTTCATCAATCAAAGCTACGGTTCAAAAGTTATGCCTTTCGGAAGTTCGGTTACCGTTTCTAGATTCTTCTAGATTCGTGCCAACTTCTACCATAGCTTCTGAAACCTTCTATTTGGTTGGTGGATGCCTACTAGCACTTTCTAGAATGTACTCCTAGTCCTTAACCCTCTGGGGTCCATTTAAGGAGATTTCTGGCATTGTAAAAGGCAGTTCGGAGTGGAGTTTGAGAGGAGGTACTGAAAGGAGAAATTATCTCCAGATTTATGCTATTGTAAGCCATTAGGGCATGTTTTGAAGTTTATTTTCTCTATACTATTTGTACTAGCTTATTTTCTTAGTTAATACAATTTCCCTTTTTTGTTGTGTCTATTCTATTCTTAGGTTGTGTCCCCATCAGTTTATGAGTTTGATCTTCTTGTGAGAGGCTTAGATCCATGATTATTTATATGATATGTTTTGGGTGTTGTTGTGGCTTCTTGTTGGGCTTTTTTAGAGGATATCTTACTTGCACATTTTACATCTAGAGGCGTGTGTAGAAGGACATGATATAGATTATTATTTCCATGGTTTCTCTTTGGTCTTGATTATCTTCTTGGATGTTCAATTTCACTTACATTGGATTTGAGATTGGTTAGAGATTGTAATCACTAATTTATGCTCATGTATGTCATATGAGAGATGACATTATTATTTTGTTATCTCTTTCATCTGTTGGTTGTGGAGAGCTTGGGAGACTCTTGGAGATTCTTATGAGAGTTTTTTTTCCAGGTTATTGGTTTATGTATTGTGGATTTCCTTGATACTACATGGATTCACTTCTTTGAGATGTTGTGAGTGGATTGGTTATATGTTTGACATTATCTTTTACAATGGGAGATTATTGCTATATATGATGCTTGTGATTGCAGGTTACAAATTGGATATGTTGATGATGTGACATTAACTTGGTATACCTTTAGAGGTATGGATAGTTGGAAGGATTTGGCACTTGTTGTGGGTGTTATTTTAGATATGGATATTTTGACCACTATGGATATATGTGATTACCTTTGGATCAGGTTTTTGTGCTTGGCATTTTAGTTGGTACAAGATTTTATCATCTTCTAATGTGATAGGTTGGGTGGCTTTCTCTTTGGATGGCTTCTATTTATGTCCAGTGGTAGTGGAATAATAGGAGGTGAGATCATTCATGTTTGAGAAGCTGTATACTTTGATTTTGTTGTGGGTGCTAGGATGGAGCACTTCATTTACATTGATCCATGATGGTTGATGTGCTAGGAGGGATTGTTCCCTTGTTCATTTATGTGGCTATAGATTGACCCTATGCAATGTATACAACAAGTGGGAGATTGTTGAGATAATGAGTGTTGCATCCATTGCTTAATATTTTCATATTGTATTATTTTATTTTAATATGTAATGTTGTACACCTAGATGGACGTGCCACATGTAAAGATTCCCATGGGATATACTTGATGAGTTGTATTGTAACATTGTGATTATATTTCATGTAATTATTTAATGTTGGGAAAAAGAATTAAAATTCTAATACTAAATGTAGGGTTAGTGAGTTAGGTAGCACATGGTTTTAGCACATGGTTTATGAAATACCACTTGGTGGTTTTGTGGGACTTGCTACTATATAAGTAGCCACAAGGGTAGTTGTTGTGTGTGAGAAGAAGAAGAAAAAAATGGAAATAATCGAGCAGGAAAAGGCTTGATAGTTTGGCCAAAGGAGCATTTATGAAGGTTGGAAGCATGGCATTGGATGTGTGGATTCATGCTTATTTGCATAGATTTCTTAGTTGTGGCTATGACTTTGAACGCTTCCATGGTTGTATTGCAATGGTATTTTCACTAAATAATACATGGTGATGGATGCTTTTGGAGACTCAGTTTTTCCCTCAATGACAGTTTCCCAAGGTATAGTTGGAAATAATCAAGATTAACTAGGTTACTAAGAGGGGAGGGGTGAATCACTAACCTCAAGAACTTTAAATAAATTCAACACTTGATCCATTAATCATTCATTCATCTAATCTACTATATGCATGAGAAAGATAAACATTTATAACACATGAACATAGTATTTTGGTGACCCAAAAACCTTCCAAATAGAAAGTAAGACTGGGGTGGGGATGATACCCATAAAACATTGTTACTACAATATGAAGTTAGCCTATTAGGGCTTACATTGATCACTTATGATGATCTGCCCTGTTAAGAGCAATTTGGACTACTAGATCCACCTTGTTAGAGGATTTACAAACATATAATGACATATGCACTCTGTTAGGAGATTTATACAACGACTATTAAGTCTACCTTGTTAAAGGATTTACAAAATTGATTCACTTGTTAGGATGAAATAGTGGATCTACTTATAATTTGATTTTTGGTAAGATCCTTGAATTATAGATCACCTCTTGTGAATGATGAATCTTTATTGCTCCTTGTAGACTTTTCTAAATACTTTATTATGGTGTTGATTCGCTTTTATTCTTCTTAACATTACATGTCCATTCCTTAACATACTCATTCATTGCAAATAACATAATACATTACATATATACCATTCCAATAATTACAATTGCAAGGTCGGCCAAAACACAAGTGAACAAAATATTACTGACTCAGCCAAATAGTAGAAAACTCGGGTTCTTCAAGCTAACTTGGTAACCTTATGATACTTGGCATCCACTGCATTACTTGGCATCATCATGCACTGGGTAGAAGTAGAAGCTCAGTCCATACTAATCACATAATGTAGGTTGCAACTAGGTAACCATTGGAGACTCGGTAGATATAGTATCACTTGGTAAAAATTGAATCCTTCATTTACCTTGTTCTCACTCGGTAAACACTATACTTCCATCACTCGATAAACACTGGCTTCCATCACACAAACTAATGACTCCGTAGACACTGTGAAGCTTGGTAAACACTGTATGATCAGTAGATACTGCTAGACTGCATACTCACTCGATAGCTTCAGGAATGCTCGGACCTATGAACTACTTAAGTGATGAATCTACAAAGTAACCATTGAATGCTTGGTATACACTGTAGACTAAGTGATGAACTTGGTAATAACTTAGAATAAAATAAGTTTTGTCACTAATGAAAAATACAATATAATGCCAACAATCTCCCCCTTTGGCATTAGTGACAAAAAACTTATGAGCTAAATATTGTGTACACTGACATACTAGATTTGATTTTTCAAAATTTATCTTTGTAAACCTGTTTAATATACATTTCTTACATGTTTTTACATATCTCCCCCATACATGTCGCATGGTATATACATAGCTCATCACTATACATATATCAATATATTCTCTTTTATTTTCTCCATTGTCTCTTACTCCCTCTTTGACTTTTACTATCTCTTACTCACAATAATCTCCCCCTTTTTTGACCATAGTTCAATCTAGGTTGACAAATTACACATGATTAACAAGCGAGAATGTCAAACATAGGCAAAGTGCACCTTCCTATGCATTCCCATAGTATGAAACAATTGGTTAAAAGGGGCTGGTGCTTGACACATATCAAGAAAATGGTAGGTGACATGCAACTCAAGGGAGAATTATTTAGTTGTAGTAATGGTGAAATAACATGGGCCAATAAGAAACAAACATGAAAAAGTTGGAAAAATGTTTAAAATAAATGTATACAAAATGTATATTGCATTGGAAATTGGACCAATATTTTTGACCAATCATCTAATAACTAATAGTCAACTACCATGGGCATTGAACCCAAATCTCATAAATTTCCGATGACATGATTGGCCTATGTTGCATGAGTTACTCACCAAATGATGATCAACCCATGAGATGGGATCACCAAAAGGTGAATATTCACCACTAAAGTAATCTTTGTTTTTCAATTGAATCATCTATAAAAATAACATAATAACAAGAGCCACCAAGAGATGATACCTGATTTGGTCCCCATACATCTAAATGCACTAGCTCTAACTTCTCACTCTTCTTTTCTTTCCCAACTCTAATAAATCTGACTCATTTTTGTTGGTCACAAGTCTTTTTACACAATTTTTAGAGAACTCTAAATCAATATTTTCAGTCCTAGAAGTAGATTTTTATAGTGAAGGATTTTAATCCCTTTCTCATTCATGTGCCCAAGCCCATGGTGCCACATTTTTCAATTTATTCTTGCAATATCTATAGTAGCTTTCCCTACATTAGCATTATCAATATAAGATAAGGTAGAATAATTTTTACCAGTACATAGACATAATTTTCTTACATTTGCACCTTTAGCTACTACTAATGAACCTTTAGTGACCTTCTAGATATTGTCTAAAAACATGACTATGTAGCCTTTACTACCCAATTTTCTAGTAGAATATAAATTTGTTCTTAAATTACGGACACACCTTACTTCCTGTAGTATCCATTCATTTCCATTTGGCAGCTTGATCTCTTATTTCCCTCTCCCAAAGAATGGAATAGGGCTCATCATCACCCAAATATACTTGTCCAAAATCAACTTATACATAATCTTAAAAAAAATTTCAATGGGGTGTGGCATGGAATGAAGCCCCATAATCTATTAACTAGGAATCATTAACATTATCCAAGCATAAGATTAACACATCTTGTAAAGTATTACTTGCAACATTAGCTTCCTTACTATCATTGTTATGTTCATCTCCTTATTTATTTTTTGAAGACCAATAGTCTTTCTTTAGGTGACCAGGCTTTCCCAAGTACCAACAACTTTTCTTTCCTTTAGATTGAGAACATCCTTTCTTTCACTTCCCTTGTGACTTTTCATGTGAAATCCATTTTCCTTTTTCCCTTTTTCTTCCTCTATTCTCCATGTTTAAGGTGGAACATGACAAGGTCAAAGTTTCACCTATGCTTTTCTATCACATTTTCCCACTTAGGATAATACCAATAATTTCATCAAATTTCAAAGTATTTGAACTAGAGATAGAGCTACTTACAACTATAACCAAGTTATTTTAACTTTTTGGCAAAGAACATAAGATTAAGAGAGACTTAACCTGTTTAACAAATAAAATTCCTATGGATGACAACTAACTAGTTATTGTGTCAAATTTATTTAAATTATTCACTATAGATCCTCCCTCATCCATTTTCATATTAAAAATATGATTCATAATAAATACCTTATTTAAATCTTTGACCTTTCTAGTATCTAGCAAAAATTTACACCAACATCAAAATGCATTATGCATCTCAACCGTTTATAACAATGTTTTAGGGAAACCTCTAAAATCAACCATTCTAGGGTTTTTACAATGTTGTCAATTTTCTTTTCCTGAAAAAGCACCAAATTTTTTTGGCATTGTGTGCTGATTGGAGCTTTGGGGCTACCGCTCCTCACCTCCAAAAACTATGAAGATGTAGCTACAACATCAACACCCACTACATGATCAGATGCCATAATACCAACAAAATAATTTACATAATCTTATGAACACCCCAATCATGTATCATAAAGTGTATAAGCTAGCTAAATAAAATTACAAGTGGCGTCCACCACCAAGGGGTTGGACTAAACTAATTTTTAATGGTGCTTCAAGAGGAAGTCTTGGTTATGCAAGTATAGGTTGCATCCTTCATAATGACAACAATGAGTGGATAGTAAAACATACTAAATTCCTAGGAAAGGCTATAAATAATTTAGTAGAAAATGAGGCATTAATACAAGGGTTGAGTCTAAGTTTGGATTTTGGAATTAAGTACTTGGTTATTGAAGATGATTCCAAAAAAATATTAAATTCTATTAGGAAAAGAGAGATCCCTAATTGGTAACTCAAATCCAAATTATAAAAGGCAATAGTATTATTAGACTGATTAGAATTTGTACACATTCAACATATATACAGGGAAGGCAATAGAGAAGATGTTACTCTATAAAATGTAGGGGTTGATGGAGAAAATATATTTATAAAAAATAGACTAGATTAATTAAAATATCAAATTAAAAAAATAGAATATTTATAGCTAAAATATTATTTAGTTAGAACAAGTCTTTTTAGTTATGACCTCTTACTTAGTTTGTTTTAATTCACATTTATATAGTTATCTCTAACCCTATATACTATTTCCCCTATCTCTTTAATAAATCTGAATCAAAGTAAGGTTGAAGCAGTATCTGCCCCTATCAAGTTTAAGGGTTTGAAATTTCAGATTACTTATGACTACCCAATAGATGGCCAAAGAGTCAGAAGTATAATGTTGGCCACACATTGTCAAGAGTTTATCTGAATTCCCAAGTTAGGAATGACTCTAATGAAAAAGTAGAAATGGATTTAATAAATCATAACGTTATGATAAATAAAAATTATGGATACGATACTTAATAGCATGCATCTCTAAGTAACGTGAATTGTTTAAAAGTTGAGAAATTGCAAATCTAGCAAGAAAAGATCTCAAAGCCTTTAATGTGAGGAATAATAAATCCAAAATGAGAATGTCCAAATGATGAATAAAAAAGAATAATAACTAATTAATTTATGGTAAACCTTAAATAATATAGTATGTCTAGGTAATAAAATACACGCAATATAATGGAAATAGAGAGGAACATATATGATTGATGGCATCTAAAAGGTTTGAGTTGTTTGTTATGTGGCTATTATAAGGTTTTTTGGAAAAGATTACTTTTTTGAGATTAAGTGGATATGGCAACTCATTCCTGACAATCAACACATATAAAAATAGACATCTAGTGTTGATAGATAAAAATTAGGTTCTATGGATGATGACATAGATAGAACATTGGAAATATATAATTTAATTCTCATGTCTCATAAATATAGCCCTTCCTTCAAATCCCCCAAAAATGATAAAAATCTAATGAGAATATATTAAATTATTATTATGAGGCATGAAATAATACTTTGAAACTAATTAACACTAATTATAGAATATTTCATAATTTAATTAAATAATGTACTTTAGAAATTGATCTGAATAAGTAAGGGTACTTGATTCCTTTATTAAGTAGGTATCAAACTTTTTTTTTAAAACTTAAATAGCACTAACAAGGATCTTGGCCAAGTGTGTGTGTGTGTGTGTGTGTGTGTGTGTGTCTATATATATATAGGTTTTTCATTTTTTGGGCAAGGAATGGACAACATCTTATTTGTATCTAGTATACAAGAAGTTTGCAGCAAGGTTTTCGATTAATTTCAAAAAATTGTAAGTGATATAAGGAAAAGACTATGTCTAGTGAAATGGTCTGAATTGTTGCTTCATTCAAGCAATATTAGTTGTAATTTCCTCCATATTATTCAAGGGCATTGACCTTTTACCAATAAAAATAATTACAGGAAGGTTTAATTTTTTTTAAAGAGAATTAAAAATAAAAGTTCTTTATTTGTAAGATAGATAACATATAGAAGAAAGATAAATTCTTTCCAATGATATCTATATCTATACCAAAAAATTACTACCATTCCTTTATACTTGTAGGTTTCCAATTTAATTTTAAATATAATTAAGATCATTCTGTATGAGTATAAATAACATTACAAAATTCTGACAAGCCTTATTGATTCTTTATACAAACATGTATTACTTCACATACTCAAAAATATAGCTCTCGATGTGCAAATTAAGTGAAATTGTAATGCCCCGCCAAGGGATCCAAAGAATTTCACTAAGTTTGCCAAACAATTTTTTTTTTTTTAAAACATGAAATATAAACCATTCACAACTTATACGTAGTAACGAAAGCAACAATGACAATTCGAATAAAAGTAAACATAACATACATAACAAGTTACTTTCTTTAAGGATCCCTTAACGTTGTATCACATCTAAATTAACTAGACATCTAACATCACATCCTTGAAAAAAGCAATGATACATCCAATGTACTTAAACAATATACAAGTTTCCTTTTGTAAATATATTTTAATTTAGCTCAATCATCACCTGTACATGTTACAAGGTATGAGAGGCTTAAAAGAATAAAAATCCATATAAACAAAGTACATCATCATACTAAATCTAATCCATGATGCAATAACATAAATGAAACCACACGTCAAACATGATACATCATCATCATAAAGATATAAACATCCATCATAAAAGATAACCATATATCACAAACATAAATAACTAAGTGCACGGTTCCTCCCAACCGTAAATAGCATCATTAGACCATCGTGGATCCTAGCCATCCCTCCGTGCATAACATTACAAAGCACTAAAGAGATCATCGGTATTATCATAGTAGGAATGTCACTCCTAAAAACATCCTACTAACATGCAAAGTAAAGCATAATAAATCATCAACTAACATATGCAAATCATCAATGTAAGGAACATACCAGAAAATACATCCATCACAAGGTATATCATCTATCATAATGCTCCAAGATCATAATGAAGATAAATACCAACCAAGAATACTCTAGCCACAGTGTCTCGAACGGATCTCAAATGATAAGAGTGATAAAACACTACCACCCGACCGCATGGAACCTAAGTGGTCCACTCCCACCATGCTGAGGAGATAATCTCAAGTCCCAAATAGGCTATCAAAACCACAAAGTATAAATCTCTATAAGTCCAGGAATCCTAAAAGTATACTACTCAAAGGTTCCATCACACCAAAAATTGACATCTAATTCCTAGAGGCACACAATGACATGTAGGAAACCTACTATGCAAGCAGGAAAGTGTCATCGCATTTATCACGTACAAGTTACCCTAGCAGTTAGCTAAACTCCATGGGTCCATACTGATCTCATGTGGCCACTAGTGTCCTCTCATACTGACGAGGCATACTACAGAATGCAAGGTCACAACCATGCGTTCTCACTAATCCCATCCTAGCCTGTACAAGCACTCAAGGCATGGGCGAGAACCAAAACAATTAACTTTTTAGGTTCATTAATCCCCATTTAGTGTGTAAATGTTATCACTTATTAACCAAACTTACAATGAGTTAACCTGGCAGCCACTTAGGGCCCCGGCCCCCATTGCAAGCCACTTCCCAACACTACAAGTAGATTACCTACCCTAAGATCATGGAATCATAAATCACCACAGTCCTATACAAAGCGACTGTAAAGAAAATCCAAAAGATAATCCATAAAAGGAATCATCAAATATCCATGATAAAAGCATCAAGTATCCATAAGAAGAATCATCAAATCTCCATGAGCATCCGAAAAGAATCCATAGAAAATCATGACCACAACAGTTCTCTATTGGCAACTAAAGGCATCACTAATAATCATAAGTATCCATTGGTTCTCAATAACCAAAATAAATCATCACATCCATTGGTTCTCAACAAGCAACCAAGAATATCTCAAAATCATACTGATCGAAGATTCCAAAATGGTTGAGTCAAAACATGTCACAACATGACATCATCAAGAATAAATCCACATTTCAGTCCCATCATGGCGACTAGAAAATAATCCAAGGATAACTGATCAATGACTCAAAAATGATTAGCTCAGGTGTCTTATATACATATAACTCAGCTTCACACATGAAGACTGATGAACAAATACAAACATTTCATAGAGCATATGATCACATCACCACGGTTGGGCTTATAAAGATCGAGACCAAATATGATCAACATGCCAACACATCTCATAACCCCCGAGCCTCTGGTAACAACCTAGGACTAGTCAACACTAGTCAACCCAAAACCCAAAAAAAGAAGCATATAGAATACATGATGCAAACACATGTTTTGGTTTACTAAATTCACATAGTTAATTTAAGTGTAGAGCTTCAATTTTTGTTTCAAGTATACTTCTAGTGTCTTAAGTTTCATCATTTGACCTACAAGTCAACCCATTTGTTCCCTGATAGCATTATCCTTCCATTATTAAGTATTACATTCTAAAAATAACTTAAGGATAATTATTTACTCATTAAATTATTTTCTTTATTTGCTAAGATCCATAGTACTAATTGGATAACTCCTCCTTGATGTTACTTCTACATTTCAACATAATCAAAGGATCATTATTCATTTATAAAAGAACCAATTATCAATCTTCGAGTAAGAAGATTATAACTTAATTAAAATGATCAATTTAATCTACCAATTAACATAGGTGCACAAACCATGACCTATTAACATCTAATAGTTTCCAATTCAATATTACTAAGTCTCACCATTAAAACATCTAAGGTTATTAATCAAGTCATGAGAGTATGACTTATCAACTTCGATGTAAATACTTCACAACTTTGCTAGAGGAATTGATATTAGCATATCAATTAAAACTTTATAACTTAATTATTAATTAAATCTAATTAACTCTAATTAATTAATTTAATTAATAATTACATATCGAAGGCAACATTCAAATTAATCTTAGTTGACTGATAACTAACTATAATTTATGCGTTAAAAGTGAACTATAATTCAAATCTCTAATACTCATATTAATAGTTCAATAATGGCTTGTTATTAGATATTTTGGAATTCTATAATGACCACATATGTCATACTAATATTCCCTTGACAAATTCGTATTATTATTTCAAACAAGATTCTAACTTAATTATGAATATTAATTGAATAAAATCAATTATACTCCAAATCCAAAAATTAATATCTTTTACAAAACTTTAATCATTAAGTAATCTCTACTAGATTAACTCTAATCGAATTTATTGATAACTATTTAAACTATTATTTATTAATAGTTTGTTAGACCCAACAAACATTAATAAATAATAAACTCATCAAATTATTATTCCATAAACCCCAATATTTAACTAACCTTTAAGGCATATCAATAATTTATAATCAATATAATAATTCAAATCGTAGCTATGTTATAACAAGGTCTAAATGTAACAATGACCCATTGTCCAATATCATTAAAATTTGAGTCTCTTAATTTAAAATCATCTTCGTAATACAAAATTACCATCTCTAAATTATTTAATATTAAAAGTTAGCTATATTATTAGCTCAATGAGTATTGTCAAACGAGAAGACTCTTTTCTAAAATCAACTAAGGTAAGCGTTCGAATAACATAAATCTTTAGATTTATAACTTAATAATTTTCTCAACACATTATGAGTTCTTTCCACTAAATTCGATCTCCACTAATTCATTGATTCCCATTAAGCCAATGTGCAATTCTAATGAACCCTATATTATTAAAATAATAATTGCATAATTCAAAACTTTCAATAATAATATATTCTAATAATTAACCTTAATTAAACTAAATTTAATTAAGTTAATTAAGATTCCAATATCTCTTCTTTTAACAATAATTGCCAAATTACTATTAATACTATTAAATCATCTATCATTTCCAATAAGTCAATTTTCAATTTCAAAAACCTTAAAATAATCCCAATAATCTTTATTTGAACTCATTCTAATTACATAAAATTACTAAATCTGAATATTAAACATTATAATTTAGTTAACATGAATATATATACATACATACATACATACATACATACATACATACATACATACATATATATATATATATATATCATATAATAATCAATTTATATAAAAATTATTAATAAAAATCGAATTACAAAATTCGATTTCAACCAATGCATATGCCAATATTAATAATAACCATAGCATATTAAATCGAATTCAATACATATCATATATTAAAATAAGGAGGGGGTGCATTGAAGTTTATGCGATTTAAAAAGTCGCTAAACCAATATATGTATACCGCTGTGTGGCCGCAGGTCTGTCACGAGTACCCTGCAGTACGCAGGTACCCTACGACCACCGTACCTGCTAGCGCCATGAAAACAGAGGGGAGGTATGGGCTTCGCCCTCCCCAACGTTGATTATAATTTAATTTTATTTAAAACGATTTTTTTTTTCAATAAACGTTTACCAACGTGCGGCTCGGATGTTTAATATGATTTCCACTATGATATATATATATATATATATATATATATATATATATATATATATATGTATATATATATGTATATATATATATATATGTATATATATATACATATATATATATATGTATACATATATATACATATATATATACATATATATATACATATACATACATATACATATATATACATATATATACATATATATACATATATATACATATATATATATATACATATATACATATGAAATGTCCCTTTTCTGATTTTTAATGATATTTCCAACCTCTAATCAGATCTTTAAAATCAAACAACTGCTATCACAAAGATCCACCGAATTCCTTAAGAAACCCCAAATCGGGTATGTTGAAAATAGTGCTAAAAGCTTCACAACTTCACAAATTATTAATGAATCTGAAAATGGAAATTTTTACAGAACTTTCAGCAGCATAACAGCCTACAAATTGATATTTCCAGATCCGTATAGCCTTTACACAACAGCTCGAAAATGTAGGACCAAAACTATGCTCATCGGGCTCCCGAAATAGCACAAAATATGCTCGGAAACACCACAAGAACACTAATAATCTATCTCAGAAGTTTAATCACGTCCCAATATATATATTCAGCTCTATTTTAACAGCTTAAAGTATAAAATACAGCAGCAACCAAAACTGATATGAAATACTCAACCGGAAACACCAAACTCTTACAAAAATACACCCGGAAACTCACAAATCTGCACTGTTCAGCACAAAGGCAAACTCTGTATGAGCATGCACATGGAATGGCTTCAAACTCCCGTCCTTAGCCTTCCTGGAAACCTGCAAACTCCCGTTCTTGGGTCTCCCTGGAAACCTGCAAACTCCCGTTCTTGGGTCTCCTTCTCCACAGGTTTGGCAGCCTCTGAAGAATAACAAAGAATGAGTGAAAATCAAGTCTGGAATCCCCCCAAAATGCCTCCAAACCTCTTTAAAAAGGGCATAACTGTAACTCACGTCCAAGAGAGGTTAATGAAACATATTTTAATAATAATTATCATTTATTAGTCCAACGGTTTCCAAAGATTAACTCCCTTTTTCCGAAACTTCACTTTCTTGGGCCTGCCTGTCTTAGCAAAGATTATTATTTTTTAATTATTTGAAAAGGGGACATGACAAGTCCTCCCCTCCCAAACATTGCTTGTCCTCAAGCAATGGCTGAACAATAAACCAATCAATCCTCCTGGATCCCAAATGTAGTCATGAACTATACTACTACCAATTAACACAGACTCCTGCAAGATCCTCTGCAATATGACCAAGAGGAATCCATAATCAAACTAGCAATTATAGCTCAACCAAACTCCAAAATCACCATTACCACAGTCAAAAACCCATGAGACACAAACTCTTAGAATATCAAAACCAAAGTAAAGTGGACTACCAACATAGTAAATACCATCAATGCATTCCACTGGCCTATATGGAATGTACAATCCAACTCTGCAACAATGGTGAATGCTCTCAAATGAAACTATACCAAGTATGGAGAATCCACACACTATACAACTCCTGCAGTCAACACAACTCTGTAGATCATTGGCCACTGTCTCATAACCATAACTCCCATGCACCCCTGATGGTGAAAAGCCATCACAAGATAAACAACAAGAAATGGAACCCAAACCAAATTTTCCATGAACAAGTGATACAACCCACTGTGACTGATCACTAGCTAAGTCAGGAGATGTCATAACCAAAGGAGTAGAATCAATAACAACACTTGCTGAAGCATCACTCCAAAACTCCTGCTCTAAGTCATGTATTATCAAGCTATCAACTACAAAACCTGTCGCCATGTCGTGCCCATCACAACTCTCATCTCGAGGCATCAAACTATTCCATAATTGATGATAAGCACTAGGAACCAAAGTACATCTCTGTATCATAATCTCATCAACATGGTCATCAAAGGTAAATTGATGAGCGTACCTCACAGTGTAATGCCGATAGAATGCGCCAATCTCAGTCAGTGGCTCAGACTGTAATCCAGATGAAACTAACTGGAATTGATCATCAACCATGTTGGAACTGACTACTACCTCCAAAGATATCACCAAGGGAGTAGTATTACTATCAGGAACCATGCCAACTGTCGACTCACCAACATCACACATGACCTTTGATACATCTCTAGTCTCTGTGCCTTCAGTACTAGAGGCCACCACCCTGTCAGGCATACAATAATCTGCTACAATACCCAACTCAACTAAACCTGACTCTAGTGGGAATGAACCTGATATGCCAATGTTAGTATCAAGGATGGATGCATCCCCATCTCCATTGTCTCTGACAATCTCAGTCATGGACATCCTCGAATCACCAAACACCATAGCTTGTGACTGTATAGAATCAGATAAAGACTGTAGTCGCTCTAACTCCATGGTCACCTTAGCCAAATGAAACTGTGACTCCTTGAAAGCCAACTGTGTACTCTCAAGAATCTCAAAAGTCACCTCAAGCTGCTCAGTAAGCTCACTCACCTCATCTTCCTTGGCCAACAATGCATCATATGTTGTACTACCCCACTCCATAAGATAATCTCTATCAGCTACCAACTGCATATAATTCTGTCTCAAAATCTGAATAGCCTCCCATAAAGAGTGGATCTCTGTCAAGGAAAGATAACTTCCTTCCTGCTCATCACTAGTAGGAGAACCCCATCCATAAACTGCTAATAATTGACGAGCAGCATCAAAATGTTGGCAAGTGATAGCAATGTCTCGGTCACTAACTCTCAACTGATTAGACACATGATGGCATTGGCTTGACTGTCTCCTACAAACCTCCTTTGATGCACTGTCTAAAGGAGTATCCTCAAAGTTACTAGTCTCTAGAGTATTACCATCCATGTCCTGTGAATCAACTCTAAAGCTCATATCAACATACAGAGTATCAAAATTTGTAGCACTGCTGTCCAACTCCTCTGTACCCAAAGAAACTAAGTCTTCAAAATTGCCCACTACATCCTCCTGGATGTCATCGATGCCAATATGATCCTGGGACTCATCTGTACACACTGCCAAATATGAAAGATCATCAACACATTCCAGCAAGTATGGTCGACTGGATATATGAACAAAGCCCAACACCGGTGTATAAAAACTAATACCAACATCAGACAAGATACTGGCACAAGAAAAGACAACACCGTGTAATCTGCTAATCAAATCCATGATAGCACCCAAACAAACACTGTGACCAAAAAGTGTTAAAGATCTCCAGTCAACTGAATCCCAAACACCAATATAACAATCTCGTGTCCATATCCATAAACTAGAATCAACTGGTAACTCCAGCAAACTCCTCACCTGAGTAATATGACCAATACCAACTAACTCCACATACCTGTCATGATAAGGTAATGAAGTCACAATACTATCTTCACTCACCTTCAGCTGGCGGGATAAATCATGTGAAGTACTACCTGCCTCAACCTCATGTGATGAAGCATCTAACTGCGCCTGGTACTCTTTCTCAGCAAATTCATGAATGCTCAATGTCTGCTCATCTCTACTAGGTATCTCACCATCCTGCACAACAACATCCTCATAATCATCATCTGAACCCACTACACTGTAGTCACTGCCTGTTGTAACTATACCATCCTGAATACCTGTGGCATCACCCTTTGACAACCTGTAAACAATTGTCTCAATTTGAGTATCAAGTTGACTGTTACTATCAATCTGTGTAATATCCTTTCCCACCACCTCCTGTGGCAAAGTAGAATCTGAGACCACTACCTGGCTATCAGCTAGTTTCTCAAACTCCTCATGCAAGTTCTTGGGAATTGTGTCATCTGTCCTGTGAGAAAATCTGCCAAATAGAAATCCAGTCAACTTATCCACCTTAGCTGGGTCAGATAACATGTCATTTATACGGTGGTGCTCAACCAACTGTTTAGACATGTCATGGCTTATTTTCATAAGTTTATCTCGAATGTCTAAATAACCATCCTTTCTACTATTTTGACTCTGGCTATCAATTGTCCAAGATCGTTCCCTCTGAGACTCTGTACTATACCTGTCCATTCTGGATAAAGTAGAGTGTAACCCCAATAGGATATAACTTCTTCAAGCACCAAGAACTAACATGCAAATGATTAGAAGTAGCATGCAACCATAGATTTGGACATGCAACTGATTAGAGGCAACATGCAACCACCAAATTATGACATGCAAGATCTGGGTAGTTGTCAAAACTGACATGCAAACTTCTACAACCGCCAAATTCACCAAGAACTAATAGGAAAATGATTAGAAGTAGCATGAAACCATAGATTTGGACATGCAACTGATTAGAAGCAACATGCAACCACCAAATTATGACATGCAAGATCTGGGTAGTTGTCAAAACTGACATGGAAGATCTGGGTACTTGTCAAAACTGAAATGCAAACTTCTACAACCACCAAATTCACCAAGAACTAACATGAAAATGATTAGAAGTAGCATGCAACCATAAATTTTTACATGCAGCTGATTAGAAGCAACATGCAATCATAAATTATGACATGCAAGATTTGGGTAGTTCTCAAAATTGAAATGCAATATCTGGGTAGTTGTCAAAACTGACCTGCAACTTCTACAAACCCTCAGGCTGGCAAGATCATGGCTCTGATACCACTGAAATGTCCCTTTTCTGATTTTTCATGATATTTCCAACCTCTAATCAGATCTTTAAAATCAAACAACTGCTATCACAAAGATCCACCAAATTCCTTAAGAAACCCCAAATCGGGTATGTTGAAAATAGTGCTAAAAGCTTCACAACTTCACAAATTATTAATGAATCTGAAAATGGAAATTTTTACAGAACTTTCAGCAGCATAACAGCCTACAAATTGATATTTCCAGATCCGTATAGCCTTTACACAACAGCTCAAAAATGTAGGACCAAAACTATGCTCATCGGGCTCCCGAAATAGCACAAAATATGCTCGGAAACACCACAAGAACACTAATAATCTATCTCAGAAGTTTAATCATGTCCCAATATATATATTCAGCTCTATTTTAACAGCTTAAAGTATA